>CAWUFW010014063.1:0-434936 GCA_963921515.1 Calotriton arnoldi
CAGCGATGCAGACCGGACAATTGCTTCTTTGGTGCCTGCCAAGCAGAGGAGTCACTCCTTGACCCCAAGGGAGATTCTTCAGTCCTCTAATCTTGAAGTAGAGCGTCGAAGGTCCAGGATTCTGTGTCAGAGTTTCAGCCAGGTTAATCTAAAGTCCTAAGGACTGGGGTCCCCTACTTATACTAAGGTAGGGGGTTGGACATACTCTGTGGCCCCACCTATGGGAGGGTCAGGGCAGAGGGGTGGTTACACCCCTTTCCCTTTGTCCAGTTTCGCACCAGAGCAGGGGCTGGAAGCCCCTGAGCCGGTTTGAACTGGGGTATGCACAGGGACACCAAATGTGCCCCCAGTGCAGGACTTCAAAGCACCAGAGAGTGCTCCCGCCCAGCCCCAATACACACTATCCTGTCTGGGGAGGTGGTTACACCTCCCTGGGACAGGAAACCTATTGTCTAGGCCTCCCCTGCCGGAGTTTCGGTCAGCAGCAGGAGGCCAGACTCGTGTCTGTGGCAGCGGCATCCATTTTGTGATGCCAGGGCTCTGGAAAGTCAGTACCGGGTATACCGGTGTGTACATGTCTCTCCCTCTAGAAGGGTGGAATGCTACCCCGCCACCAGAACTGGCGGGGGGTAGTATTCCAAGATGTTTGACACCAAACACGACATGTTTCCGTGCAGCCATCCCAAAGTTAGCATTTAACGCGAGGTTATAATGCGCTTAAGAGTATATGGTCGGGCTGCACTACAAACAGCATCAGAGAAGGGTCTCCGAACGCTGCAGAGGGGCCCAGCTCATGCAGGGGCACCCTCTCACATAGGAACCACGCACTCTGCCTTCAGGATTGATAAGGCCTGCCATAGGAGTGACTTATAGGTTTATATGTGTGTATGTATATAGTGATATTTGTAGCCTATATCACAGTAAGGGGTGCATGCACCACCTTACCCAGGCTGCAGTAGCAGACCTGGGGTGTCAGTTTGGATGGCCTTCCAGGGGTGGCACAATACATGCTGCAGCCCCTGGTAGGCCTCTGAGTTACCTATGCCCTGGGTACATAGTATACCATATACTAGGGACTTATAAGGGCACTCCAGATTCCAATCAGAGATGTGCCTAAGGCACATGGAAACCATTTTAGAGAGGAAGCAGCTAGGCTGGGGTTCTGATTAGCAGGGCCCCAGCCAGACTAAAGTCGAAAAACAGTGAAGCATCAGCAAAAAGTGGGGGTACCCATGTGAAGCAGATCCTACTCTCCTACA
The DNA here is from genome assembly GCA_963921515.1 of Calotriton arnoldi. Lineage (NCBI taxonomy): Eukaryota > Metazoa > Chordata > Amphibia > Caudata > Salamandridae > Calotriton > Calotriton arnoldi. The sequence goes on from CAWUFW010014063.1 coordinate 1,260, forward strand.
CAACCCCCCAAACGTAGGGACATTAAACTAACCTTGCCCAGTTAAGTCTTCATGTTCTAAGTGGAAGTGCCTAGAGAGTCCATCTGCATTGGCATGGTTACTCCCAGGTCTATGTTCCACTGTGAAGTCCATCCCCTGTAGGGAAATGGACAACCTAAGCAGTTTGGGGTTTTCACCCTTCGTTTGTTTTAGCCATAAGAGGGGCTTATGGTCTGTTTGAACAAGGAAGTGAGTACCAAACAAGTATGGCCTCAACTTCTTCAGAGCCCAGACCACAGCAAAGGCCTCCCTCTCAATGGCTGACCAACGTTTCTCTCTAGGGGTCAGCCTTCTGCTAATGAAAGCTACTGGCTGATCCTGACCTTCATCATTCAATTGTGACAGTACAGCCCCTACCCCCAATTCAGATGCATCAGTTTGAACAATGAACTTCTTGGAGTAATCAGGACTCTGTAGAATGGGAGCAGTGCACATGGCCTGCTTCAGGTCATCAAATGCCTTTTGACAGCTAACTGTCCACTGAACCTTTTGGGCATTTTCTTGGAAGTTAAGTCATTCAGGGGTGTCACTATTGATCCATACCCCTTGACAAATCTCCTATAGTACCCAGTCAGGCCTAAGAAGGCTCTCACCTGAGTCTGGGTAGTTGGAGCAGTCCAGTCCATGATGGTCTGGATCTTGCTCTGCAGTGGTTGAACCTGGCCTCCACCCACAAGGTGGCCCAGGTACACAACCTGACTCTGCCCTATCTGGCACTTGGTGGCCTTGATAGTCAGGCCTGCTTTCTGCAGGGCCTGTAAAACATTTCTGAGGTGGACCAGGTGATCCTCCCAGGTGGAGCTAAAGACAGCAATATCATCTAGATATGCTGCACTATAGGCTTCCAGACCTGTAAGGACTGTATTCACCAACCTCTGAAAAGTGGCAGGTGCATTCTTCATACCAAAGGGCATCACCACAAATTGATAATGCCCACTAGGGGTTGAGAATGCTGTCTTTGGCTTTGCATCATCAGCTAGTCTGATCTGCCAGTAGCCAGCTGTCAGGTCAAATGTGCTTAGATACTTGGCTGAGGCCAAAGTGTCTATTAGCTCATCTGCCCTTGGTATTGGATGGGCATCAGTCCTAGTGACTGCATTGAGACCCCTGTAGTCCACACAAAACCTCATCTCTCTTTTCCCACCATTGGTGTGAGGTTTTGGCACAAGGACCACTGGACTAGCCCAAGGGCTATCTGAGGGTTCAATAACTCCCAAATCCAACATCTTCTGGACTTCTGTCCTGATACAGTCCCTGACATGGTCAGGTTGCCTATAAATCTTATTTTTAATAGGCAGACTGTCCCCAGTGTCCACTTCATGAGTGCACCAGGTAGTCTGACTGGGTGTCAGTTAGAATATGTGTCTGAACTGATTGAGCACCTGTCTGCAATCAGTCTGCTGCTGGGTAGTGAGGCTGCCTGCCAAGGCTACACCATCCACTGACCCATCACCAGGGTTCTGTGAGAGCAGGTCAGGGAGTGGGTCACTCTCTTCCTCCTGTCCCTCATCAGTAGCCATGAGCAAGCCCATGTCTGCCCTGTCCACATACGGTGTTAACCTGTTGACAGGGTGTTCCTAGGTCTACTAAGTAGGTAACCTCACCCTTCTGTTCAACAATGGTATGGGGTCCACTCCATTTGTCTTGGAGAGCTGCTGGGGCCACTGGCTCCAACACCCATACCTTCTGTCCTGGCTGATAAACAGTCAGTACAGCCTTTTGGTCATGCCAGGCTTTTTGAAGTTCCTGGCTAGCCTCAAGGTTTTTAGTTGCCTTTTTCATATACTCAGCCATCCGGGAGCGGAGACCAAGTACATAGTCCACTATGTCTTGCTTTGGGGGCTTGAGAGGTAACTCCCATCCTTCCTTCACCAAGCACAATGGACCCCTGACAGGGTGACCAAACAAAAGTTCAAAAGGGCTGTAGCCAACCCCTTTTGAGGCACCTCCCTGTATGCAAATAAAAGGCAGGGCAAGAGTATGTCCCATCTTCGCCCAAGCTTTTCTGGGAGCCCTTTAATCATGCCCTTCAAGGTTTTGTTGAATCTCTCAACTAAACCATTGCATTGTGGGTGATAGGGTGTGGTGAACTTGTAAGTCACTCCACACTCCTTCCACATTGCTTTTAAGTATCCAGACATAAAGTTTGCACCCCTGTCTGATACAACCTCCTTAGGGAAGCCCACTCTTGAGAAAATTCCCAGGAGGGCCCTTGCCACCACAGGTGCTGTAGTGGTCCTAAGGGGAATAGCCTCTGGGTACCTGGTGGCATGATCCACTACCACCAGGATAAACCTGTGCCCAGATGCTGTTTGGGGATCCATGGGACCAACAATGTCAATCCCCACCCTTTCAAAGGAACCCCCACCACAGGTAGTGGTATCAGGGGGCCTTTGTAGTGCCACCTGCCTTGCCACTGGCCTGGCAGGTTACACAGGAGCGACAAAACTCCTTGGTGTCTTCAGACATGTGGGGCCAGTGAAAGTGAGGGACAATTCTGTCCCAAGTCTTGTTCTGGCCCAGGTGACCTGCTAAGGGAATATCATGGGCTAGGGTCAATAGGAAGCCCCTGAACTTCAAAGGTATAACCAACCTCCTGGTAGCACCAGGCTTGGGGTCTCTACACTCTGAGTACAAGAGTCCATCATCCCAATACACAGTATGGGGATCACTAGCTTTCCCAGCAGCCTCAGCAGCAGCTTGCTGTCTGAGGGGTTCAAGAGAGGGGCAGCTCTGCTGCTCCTGGCTCAGATCTGCCCTGGAAGGGCCCCCTGTCCCCAAGAACTCAACCTGGTCAGGTTCAAGCTCCTCTGGGACAGTTCCTTCCTCAGGACTGAGATCATCCCCCTCAAGGGACTGATCTTCCTTCTGAGCCAAGGGGGAAGGCACTGCCTTTACCCTACTACTCCTCTTCTTGGAGGGCACTTGGTCCATTATTCCAGAATCCAAGGCCTGTTCAGTGCTAGACATTTTGGCTTGTGACCTGGTCACAGCAAACACATCTGCAGGGATCCCCAGCATTTCTGCCTGGGTCCTGAGCTCCACTTCTGCCCAAGCTGAAGTTTCTAAGTCATTGCCAAGCAAGCATTCAACGGGTAGGTCTGCACTTACCACAACCTTCTTAAGGCCAGTTACCCCTCCCCAGGAGAAGTTAACAACTGCCAGAGTATGGTCTGTTCTGACGTTGCTAGCATTGGTCACTTGGTACATTTCACCAAGTATTATCTGCCCAGGATTCACAAGGTCTTGTGTCACCATGGTGACACTTGCCCCTGTGTCCCTAAATGCCAAAGCCTCTCTTCCATTGATTAAGGGCTGTTGTCTGTACTTGCCCAGATTACTGGGACTCACAGAGGAGGTCATATCCATGCCTCCATCACAGACTAGGACAGCCTGAGTGAGTTCTCTGACTAGGTCAGAGCTCATCTCTTTACCCAGGGTCAACCCTACTAAACCCTTGGCTTGTGTAGTCCCACCACCAACTGTAACTGCACTAGGGGGAGCAGGTGCCTTAGGGGCATTGGTGGGGGCTGGAGTAGAGTCTTTGGACTTGGTGCAATCACTGGTCCAGTGGGTCTTTTGCTTACAGACCTTGCACCATGGTTTCCTTTGGCCTTTCCCTTTGGTAGACTGTGAATCCCCACCTGAAGAAGATTTTTGGGGGCCTTGTGAAGACTTTTGATCTTTACCCTTCTCCCCACCCTTATCAGAGGTTTTCGAATCTTGCTTCTTAGGGTCACCACCTTGGTTCTGTACCTTCTGCTTCACCCTGGTTCTGACCCATTTGTCTGCCTTCTTTCCCAATTCTTGGGGAGAGGTCAGATCAGAGTCTACCAGGTGCTGATGCAACAGCTGATTTTGACAGTTATTAAGAATCTGCTCCCTCATGATCAGATTGCACAATCCTGTGAAGTCACATACCTTACTGCCCAGTAACCAACCTTCCAGAGCCTTGGCAGAACAATCAACAAAGTCCACCCAGTCTTGAGTCTGTTCTTTTTGGGTATCCCTGAACTTTAACCTGTATTGTTCAGTGGTTAGGCCAAACCCATCAATTAGAGCACTCTTCAAGACTTTGTAATTATCAGCATCCTCCTCTCTAACAGTGAGGAGCTTGTCTCTACCTTTGTCTGCAAAGGAGAGCCACAAGATTGCTGCCCACTGCTCCTGAGGGACCCTCTGTACTTTGCAGGCCCTCTCTAGAGCAGTTATCCATTTGTGGATGTCATCCCCACTCTGGTAGGGAGGGACAATCTTGCTCAGGTTTCTATGGTCATAAGACCTTTCCCTATCTTTGGGGCAACTGCTGCCACCATGGGACTCTAGTCCCAACTTTTGTCTCTCTCTATAGAGATCTAGGGACTCCCTGTCTATAGCCAATTGCTGTTTCCTGAGTTCAAGCTGAGTTTGCTCATATTGAATCAGTCTCTTTCTCCTCTCATGAGAGGATTCCCTCCTATGAGAGGAGACAGAGGTCCCTATTGAGGTGTCAGAGTGGTTAGACTCCTGAGAAGGAGACCTAGACCTTCTGGGCACACTCAGAACTGTTCCTGGGGGGACAAAGGGGAGGTCATTCTGATCCTCCTCCTCCTCCTCCTCAGGAGGAATTGGGTTTTCCAGGACAAGCTCATTTTCACCTTCCTGGCCAGTTTCAGAGGGGGGGGCCTGGGTTTCTTCACCCCTGGCCCCTTCCTCATCTTCTGCCCCACCCTCTTTGCCTACCCCTTCAGACCCTAGGGGCCTGCTGAGATCATCAGCTAGTAACACCTCCCTGAGGTGTTGGGTGCTAGCACTTTTGCCTGCCTTCAACTTCCTAGTATTGCATAATGCTCTCAATTCCAAGAATGGGAGTTTATCATACTTGGAGGAAGAAGCCCACTGGCTTCTGGCAAGGACTCACTGGGTGCTGGCTTTGAAGACATTACTAGTGAGGTGTGCTGTATGCACTACCTACTCTAGTGTGGCCTACTAAACTCTCTTGAGTTGTAGAAAGGGTGTGCTGTCCCTTAACACACAACTCTAAGTTCAGTAGAACTTACTGTATTACTAAGCTTGATTTATATGTACCTTAGGTACCCTTAGTGGTTTTCAGTTGATCAATTCAATTGAGATTATCTGGTAAAACAATAGCAAGCTGGAATCCCACACGCTGCACACCAATGTGAGAAGTTGGCCTGGCATATGCTGTCCACTAATTATAGTGGGCACCTTGCACCAGTCCAAACAACCCCTTATTGGAGATAGGTTAAAGACAACCTTTATTGAAAGCTATCCTAGTGGTAGCTATGGAGAGCAGCCTTCAGGCTAAGACTTGTAGGAATGTAAAGCAGCTTGTTTTACCAGTCTATAATCTCTTGAGTGACCAAATGAAAGAGGACCACACCAGGTATATATTCAAAATATATGTATTTATTACTAAACACACCCCTCTAGTCTCTTTATGAGGCTAGAGTTCGAAATACATAAATTATAAGTTAGTTATCTACAGTAATAGCACAAATACACGTTTGAGCCCCAGGGGCGTACCAAACCATATACCAATAAAGTGGTATAAGAACCACGACTGAGCTAGACACAAGGCCTAGAGCCTGTAGAAGTGCTTGGACCACAAGGAACCACCCAAGGCAGTGACACAGGCGACCCACGGGGGACGCGTGCAGTGTATGAACACAGCCGCGAACCACCGTTAACTTCTATGGGGAAAGTCGCGATTAGAATTTAAAAGAAAAGGGACACTTAGAGGAGGACTTGGAGCAAACCCTTTGAGAACTAGGCTGTTCTAGTGTCAATACCCACGGGAGCACCGGAGTACTCGAGTTACCTCACCCAGGAGAGCCGGGTGCATAGGTGTCTTTCCGGGTCGGGTTTCGTCGTCGCTTTCTATGGCGATCTGCTGCAAAGTGCTGCTGGCGGCCAAGTCGAAAGTGTTCGGGTGGATCCAAAGGTGGATCGAAGATCTGAAGAACCTGAAAGCAGAGGGGACAGAGTCTGGGTCACTAGCCAGTGACCAGGAAGGCGATGAGCAGATGCCCACCGATGTCGAGTGCTTCAGGTAGGTTGACAGGTTGTCTTGAATCTTCAGCCACGAGGTCCAGGAGGCGTCGACGACAACTAGGAGCTGGATTCGAGCTGTCCCACGACGTCTGTCGATTGCAGGGGTGTCGGCGACCGGATTGGACCCAACAAGCCTTGGCAACGGCAAGTCTCGTGGAAATGGAAGAAGGACGATGTTGCAGACCAGCAAGGTCTGAGGGACTCACCCAGCAAGGATAAGTCAGGGCACACCTGGAGCAACCAGGGAGCCCAAGCAGAAAAAGATTGGCCTTCGGGAGGGCCTACTAGCCAACAGACTAGCGACCGCAAAGGTGCCTCAAGACGATGCACGTGGAGCTGGCTCACAGGACACTCGTGGAGTGGAGGCCAGTGATCTTCGGTGCGTTTGGTGCTGGAGGCTGGGGCTACTCGGAGCCCAAAGCACGACTTCGTGGAAGACCCAGAAGAGGATGCACTTGCAAATGCGTTCGGTGTCCAGGGGTCACGGTTCCATATTACCCACGACAGCTACGAGCCTCAGCTTTGCTGGGGACTCAGGGCAGCCTCGGGGAAGTCTGGAAATCCACCTCTGGTGATGCAAAGACTTCGGCGTCCGGCGGGAGCTTCAGCGATGCAGACTGGACAATTGCTTCTTTGGTGCCTGCCAAGCAGGGAGTCACTCCTTGACCCCAAGGGAGATTCTTCAGTCCTCTAATCTTGAAGTAGAGCGTCGAAGGTCCAGGATTCTGTGTCAGAGTTTCGTCCAGGTTAATCTAAAGTCCTAAGGACTGGGGTCCCCTACTTATACTAAGGTAGGGGTTGGACATACTCTGTGGCCCCACCTATGGGAGGGTCAGGGCAGAGGGGTGGTTACACCCCTTTCCCTTTGTCCAGTTTCGCGCCAGAGCAGGGGCTGGAAGCCCCTGAGCCGGTTTGAACTGGGGTATGCACAGGGACACCAAATGTGCCCCCAGTGCAGGACTTCAAAGCACCAGAGAGTGCTCCCGCCCAGCCCCAATACACACTATCCTGTCTGGGGAGGTGGTTACACCTCCCTGGGACAGGAAACCTATTGTCCAGGCCTCCCCTGCCGGAGTTTCGGTCAGCAGCAGGAGGACAGACTAGTGTCTGTGGCAGCGGCATCCATTATGTGATGCCAGGGCTCTGGAAAGTCAGTACCGGGTATACCGGTGTGTACATGTCTCTCCCTCTAGAAGGGTGGAATGCTACCCCCGCCGCCAGAACTGGCAGGGGGGTAGTATTCCAAGATGTTTGACACCAAACACGACATGTTTCCGTGCAGCCATCCCAAAGTTAGCATTTAACGCAAGGTTATAATGCGCTTAAGAGTATATGGTCGGGCTGCACTACAAACAGCATCAGAGAAGGGTCTCCGAACGCTGCAGAGGGGCCCAGCTCATGCAGGGGCACCCTCTCACATATGAACCACGCACTCTGCCTTCAAGATTGATAAGTCCTGCCATACGAGTGACTTATAGGTTTATATGTGTGTATGTATGTAGTGATATAGGTAGCCTATATCACAGAAAGGGGTGCATGCACCACCTTACCCAGGCTGCAGTAGCAGACCTGGGGTGTCAGTTTGGATGGCCTTCCAGGGGTGGCACAATACATGCTGCAGCACCTGGTAGGCCTCTGAGGTACCTATGCCCTGGGTACATAGTATACCATAAACTAGGGACTTATAAGGGCACTCCAGATTCCAATCAGAGATGTGCCTAAGGCACATGGAAACCATTTTAGAGAGGAAGCAGCTAGGCTGGGGTTCTGATTAGCAGGGCCCCAGCCAGACTAAGGTCAAAAAACAGTGAAGCATCAGCAAAAAGTGGGGGTACCCATGTGAAGCAGATCCTACTCTCCTACACACTCCACAACCGGTAATCGCGTTAAACAGTCTGCGGTCCTGTTGTGAGATCCACACAGATATTCCACCTGGAAATTGTAATCCCTCGCACCTTCAATCCACCTACTAAAGCAAGGTGTAGCCTTCTCTCTTCCTTTGCAAGTGAACACCACCACAAGGAGTTTGTGGTCCGACCTCACCACAAAAGGTAGGCCCCACAAATAGAACTTGAAATGCAAAATGCCCCACGAACACGCAAGTGTTTCCCTTTGGACAACAGAATAGAATTCTTCTGCATCCCACAAAGCCCTAGGGGCAAAAGAAACCACCTTCTCTTCCCCATCCACAATCTGTGACAGTATCGCACCCAAACCCTTAAGACTAGCGTCAGTGGTTAAAATGGTCTTCCTAAAGACAACAAAATGCCCAAGCATGAGCAAGCTTCCAATACTTCTCTTGACCAGCTCAAAAGCAAACTTGCACTCCTCCGTCCAAAGAAAACTCTCTCCCTTCTTCAATAATAGCAGTATGGGGTAGAATACACTTGCAAAATACTGAATCAATTTGTGGTACTATTCAGCTAGCCCAAGGAACGAGCGTACGTCATCCTTGCAGGTATGTTCAGGAGCATCAACAATAGACTTAGCCAAATCAGGTTTGGTACTAATTCCTTCACTGAAAATCATGGGGCAGATTTACAAGCCGCTTGCGCCGCCGGTGCGTCACGCTGCGTGACACACCGGCGGCGCAACCTGCTGAGTGATATTTACAAGCACACATAAAGCCACCCTGCGTGACGTTACCTGTGCTTGCAAATATCGCCCCTTTGCACGCAACACTTTGCGTGTTAGGGGCGTGATATGGGTGTTGCTGTGGGTGTTCCCATGCAACATCCATGTCCACTGATGCAGTTCCAGATTTACGAGGAATCGTAAATCTGGAAATGCGTCAGAATGCTACGCCACCCTAGGGGTGGCGTAGCGAGGTGCAACGAGGAGAAATGTTTTAATTTCTCCTCGTTTTTTTCCTCTTTCAATGCATGCTGCATTCTATAGCACAGATTGGAAGAGGAAATCACCTCAATTAATTGTTTTTGTGCAGGAAGGGGCCACTTCCTGCACAAAAACAATCTCCCCACGACGCAGGCATCCTTGCACCATGGTGCAAGGGTGCCTGCGCCGGCACATGGCAGCAGTCTGTGCGCCAGCGCAGGGGGAAGCACAGAGATGTGACATATTGTTGTAAATATGTTGCACCCCTGTGCTTCGAAACTAACGCAGCGTGGCGCAGCAAAATAACTTGCGGCACCACGCTGCATTAGTTCCTTGTAAATCTCCCCCTCACGTGTCAAGTAAGATACTGAAGTCACCCTGAACCTACACTACTCCTTCTTCACCGTTAAACCATTCACACAACCTACCTTATCATAGTCTTCCTCATATTTATCATACAACAAGATGTCATCCTGAAACATGTTTATCTGATCAATACCTTTTAGCACTCTCATCATCACCCTCTGGAAGCATGCCACCGCCGATGCCAGCACAAACGGAATAGGACGAACGGGTAGGCTCCCTGAGGCATTACAAATGACATCAGATGATTGGGCTCCTCACTCAATGGCACCTGGTGATAAGGGGCCGAAAGGTCCATCATGCTAAACAAATGTGCCCTCTTGAGCAAAGACAACCCTTGCCCAATATTTGGCAAAGGTTGTCTTTCTGCCCAGATGTTTTTGTTCAAGTACCTGAAATCGATGCACATTCTCAAACTTTTACCATTATCCTTGGGTGCCAGAACTACCTTAGCTAGCCATTCCGAGGATTCAATCTCCTCAGTCACACCCAACTTTAAAAACCTGCCAAGTTCTTCCTTCAAGGGATCGAACATTGAATGTGGCACTTTCCTCACTTTGTGTACAACTGGTCTTGCTTCCTCTTTTGCACAATACAGTGTTCAAACCCTTCCAATTTCCCTAACTTCTCTTCAAAGACTTCAGGAAATTTCAACACTATATCCTGGTTCTCCTGTCCGTAATCCACCAACATCACCTGTTCATGTGCATTGGGATTGAGAGTGATACCCAAATCTCTCTGGTGCCTCCACCCAAACAAGCAATCCCCTCTTTTCACCACATACACCTTTCCCCAAGTCTTCCTTCCCTTTAAATCAATCAACATGGGACCATACCCCATAACATCAATGGTTGCACTTCCTACCAGATACAATCACCCTCCAAGTTGTAAGGTTACCTATACTGTCAAATGTTTTCAGACAATCATCACCTCACACTTGGACATGGTCACACCATCTCTATCACACAACACATCCTTAGAGATTACCTCATCCGTGACTGCAAATACCAGATTCCTGAAGCCCTCACTAACTTCTTCAACCTGATACACTACTATACTCTCACTACCCATCTCAGAAAAGCCTTTGCATACTCTGGAAAAGTGCCTTTTCTTTCCACACTTGCGACGCACAGCATTCTTCGCAAAACAGTTATAATTTGCCATATGTTGTCCACTACCACACCAATAGCACTTGATTTTGCTACTGTCATCGACTCTTTGCCTTTTTCATACTCTTATCTTTTTTTGAAGCTGTGACTCTGGAAACACTCCCTTCATCATGATCTCCCTTCCGCATTTCTTTGACCCAACACGCTGTATGTTCAATATCCTCAATGACACCAATAGCTTCCTTCAAGCTAGGGTTTTTAGCCAACAGCTTCCCCTGTGCTTTAACATAGTTCGTACAGTGCACCAACTGATTGCGAATCAACAAATCAGTCCAGTCCCCAAAATCACACCTCCTAGCCAAATTTCTCAAACACATTACATAGTTGCCAATGCATTCCCCTTTTCCCTGCTCACGGGTAAAAAAACTCATGGTGTTTCAACACTACATTTATCTGGATACCAAAATTCAGTTCTAACATTCTTACCGACATCTCATACACATCTCTGGAGTCACCTTACGCATGCCCCAAAGGAATTTCATCCTGACTCTCATATATATTTCTCCCTTCTACCCCCAGATTGTGTAACAATACTCCTTGTTTTCAAGATGCCGAAAACGTTTCACCCCTGATGGCCACTATTACGAATCAAAAAGTTTCTTCTATCTTAACCACAGTAGAATCGGCTCTCCCACCTCACTGAAAAATTGCGGGGGTTGAATAATCGTCGTCATCCCTGTTGCAGACATAACTATACACCGCTTCCCACAATACAGTAATCCCCCAAAAAACAATCTAATACAAGGTAACAAAACAAACTAAAACAAAACCTGATAGTACAGGAGGACTGTCATCACTAGATGCCTGCACTTGCTCTCAACCTAGCTGTCTTAAGACAGCTGGGTTGAGAGGTTTAAAGTGCGCATGTGTGGCTGTCCGCCTCAAGACGGCCGGCCAAAGACACATGCGTGCTTTAAACAAGTGCAAAGGCAGCCTTCTGCCCACCACTCCTCCCTGCTCACTCAGCAGGCCCCGCCCCGTCCTGATGCTCGGTTCAGGATGGGACGATTAACACAAAATAGTAATCAATTACCATTTTATTTTTTATCTCTGGGGTTTTGGTGGTGGAACGTAAGTGGGGCAACGCTCCTCCGCTCCAATGGAGGAGCCGGCCATGATTGTTATGCTCAACTTGTTGGAGATAATGACTCTTGGGTAATTCAATCCAGGTGGTAACAATGTACTATCTTTTTGTGTCTTGTTAAACTCAAATTTTGGAGAGTAGGATTATGGTTGAGCTTTCCTTCTATGGGTCTACAATCAATAATTATAAAGGTTTGTTTTGTAGGTAAATGTACAACGTGGTGGTAGACCCAAACTAAAAGCATGATCAGTAGTGCTTATCAGTGTCTAAATGCAGACATGCAGCTGAGATAAGAGGTGTTTGCCAAAGATTTTTTCTAAGTAGTCTATTAAGCTTATGATTGGATGTTTACTACTTTGTTTTTTCATTCACTGCCTGCACTTACCACCTAGCATTTTACAGTGTTGTGGTGCTGGTGAGGGAAATGACCCTTGCAGAAATCATGGCATTAGCTGCATACATGAACAAACATTGGCAAAGCCCATAAGTCTGGCAGTGGCAAACTGGTGCAATCAGTGCAGTTTTCAATTTTTAATGCAGGCATACGCCACAAAAATAAAAAAAAGGAAATAAGAAAACATTCCACACTCCTAAGCGTAGTGGCTGTATGCTTGTAAGAAAATGTTTACATTTAAGAATAAATTAGCCATCCCCAATCATTTTAATATACCAGTATTGATGCTTCCCAGTAAACAGGTATATTTAGCAAAGGTATAGTAATCCTTTTTAGTTTTAATGCACATCACATAACTCTTGGTTTTGAATTACTGTAACCTGCAGTCATACTTTGAACAAACAAGCATGATTGAAAATATAAAGAATGGAAAGAAAAATGCATTGTAAAAGTACAGTCATCAGCTCTTGCACTGAATGACATATCTTATAGGTGGTTGTGCATATTTGATCAGGAAAAGAGCCATTACTGTAGAGAGCCAATTGCTGAAGTGGGCTGACCCATTGCCCTATGCTGTATTCTGTTGTGGGTCGAAGCAAAACGTGAATGACGGCTGAGCAGTCCATTAGAGGAAGAGGGATGAACCAAAGCTCCTCTAAGTGTGCATATGTGTATGTATTTATTCATGAATTTCTTTGATTGCATAAACCTGGTGAGACAGCTAAAGCTGTCTCTAGGCCAGACCAAATACGTTTTATGGACTCTAGGCTCACAATTCAAGCTTGATGGAATTTGGTGCAGGAGGTACCATGGTTTGAGGGTGGGGGTCAGAATCTACGATTCCATCTGGAATTCCTGCATCAAATTCATACTTTTTGAAGTTTTTTCTTTGGAATAAGGAATAACTGCTCAGACCCAAAGATATTAAATCCTTTCTCCGGCAAATTTTCTCTATTTATTTTGTTGAAGAATACCCTTCTTTTTATGCCTCCTCTGAGTGTCAGCGGGAGGGCTGGTGCCAGGTGGGGTGGGGGAACAGTGATGCAGGGCATGCTTTGTCTGTCCAGGGTCAGCACTATCTGCTCCCTGTGTAGATACCAGGGCCATGCAGGGGCCGGGCTGTACTGATGCCCACAGCCTCAACCCACGCAACAGCAAAGACAGGCCGGTCTCTCTGGTTCTAGAAGCAAATGGGTCTTCTTTACCGCTGCTGGCAAAATAACTAAATAATGGGGTTTACAACTTCTTCCATTTAGCACTTACTAAAAAAGGGTCCTAACCCCTGGCTGCTACTGTCAGGAGTTTTTTTATGTAAATACGTATTCTTAAAATTGTGGCCAATGGCTTCTCTCTCTAGCTCTACTGCATTATCCATCACAAAACACCTAGTTTTCTCAATCAGAATATTATGCCTAAAACACCATACTGGTTTGTGCGACTTTATATACAGAGGCACCAGTTCACTTCATCCTGTATAACCAAGAGAGTTTTCACTGATCCACCTGGATATGTGCCAAATGAGTCACAGGATTCTCTTTTTAAATTCCTCCACCCCACCCTTCATTTACAGTAAAACACCTTAACACACAGTTCAACAAATATTAGAATGTGCTCACCCTCAATGAAGGCTTTCCCAGTGATAATAGCAGTAAATTCCTTGTCCATTCCATTGATCTGTAAAATATAGGGTCAGAGGCAGAGAAGGTGAGAGAGGCAATGTATATATAGGGCTAGAGCAAAAGAGAAGGACAGAGACAGAATGAAAGAGAAAAGGTAGGTAGAAAGAGAGACGGGAAGAGAGATGAAAGAGAAATTGGAAGAGGAAAAAGAGAAAAAGCAAAACAAACAATAGAAATGTATAAGGAAAGAGAAAGGGAAAAATAGGAAGAGACAGAGACAAATAGATGTAAATGAAGACAATGCGAGAGAGTTATAGAAAGAGAGAGCAGCAGTTACAGATCAAAAAGAAAAGAAGACAGAAAAGGATGGGGGGTGAGGAAGTGAGAGAAAGACAGAGTGTGAAGATAGTGATCCAAGGAAAAATGGAGAAACAAAGAAACAGAGAGAGAGCAGCCAGTAAAAGACAGAGAGCCTGGAAGATCAAGAGAGAAAGGGAGACATAGACTCAGTTTGAGCAAAAAAGGTGGGAGAGCGAGAGAAGGATAGGTAGGCAGGTGAAAGACAGAGGAGAGGCGATTGTAGAATGGGGTGACCCAGAGAGAGAGAGAGAGAGAGAGAGAGAGAGAGAGAGAGAGAGAGAGAGAGAGAGAGAGAGAGAGATGCACAGAGAAGGGGAGTAGAGAGAATGTCAGAGAAAGTCATATAGGGAGGAGGGAGACAAGGTGAAAAAGGATAGAAAGAGAAACATCCAGAAGAGCAGAGACTAAGATACATTGAAAGAGGGTGAGTGAAAAGAGAAAGAGGGAGACAGCATGGAGGGCAGAGGAGGAAGGCAGAAAGAGAGAAAATGGGCAAAGTCAAGGAGAGAGGCAGGCAGAGAGAAAGCGGGAGGGATAGTAAGAAAAAATGTTCATTAGACTCACAAAATTAGTGTTAGATCAATGTCGGAGGCATTTATTGGTCAGCCTCAGTGATGTGATGTTCAGTCATGATGGCCAACATTGTAAGAAAGCATGGAAGTGCAATTTTATAGCAATTGGCAATTATGTTATTGAGCCAAGATAGCAATGCATTCACCATTTAAGGAAATGCCTCTTTTTGCATGATCACTCCCAAAGATTTGGGCTGATGCTGCTGGTTTTTCGACTCTGAAGGTGCACTGAGGCCTGCTAACCAGAACTCAGTGCTTAGATCCCTTAAAAAGTATATGGCTCACCCACAATTGGCATAAGTTAACTTACGTAGCAGTCCCTTGTACATGGTACCAGGGGTATCCAGGGCCTGTAAGTAGAAGTGTCCTTTGTGAACTGTAGCACTTAATGTGCCATCATGAGTGTGACAAAGTGTTGCAGGGATTCTGCAGAATCACAGAACTATGCTTGGGATCATGGAACCTTAGTAGGTAGGGACTGAGTCATCCTACCATCTGAGTACCCATGAATCCGTGGACCGACTAGCTATAGTGTCTCACTTGCCCTCCAACTCACTCAAAGAGGGACAAGTGATTAGACACCCCAGAACACAACGCTCCCGACCCTCTCAGTAATCGCGGTTGCAGGACACACCCTTTCGCTCTCACTCTAGTCCACAATAAGATCTGACAGAGACATGAGAACACGTTACAATGTTTATTCTATCATGCTCTAGTATGCAGTATACGTGCCACAACAAGTAGAAAAATGCCTAACACAAATAAGGTTAGCATAGCAAGTAGTCCATAAATCATAAAAGGTGCTGTCATTATATACGACAGGGTAGCCTAACCTCCTTCCCCTTCTACAGAAGCAAAATGATTATATATCAGAAAATTTCTGGGTGTTAGCAGCAGACCCCGTACCTCAGTCTATAGATGGAAGATCTACATCGCAGGTGCTGTCATGCTTCCTTCTCTGGAAAGATCTCACTCCAAGTGTGTTACCCACCCGTGAAAACCTATATGACCAAAGTACATGTTCCAAAACAGCATCTGCATGTTTTGTCTAGGTGCTAGGGCCTGATCAGAACAAAATAACAAGGGCCATTTTAGTTCGACCTTGTCTGCAATGTTCAGACTAAATCCCAGGAAAGAACAGAACGCAAAAACAACAGCATGTTCTGTGTGAAAGTTACAGTGTGGCACAAAGCAAAACAAGTTTGTGTAGTAATGTGCACAAAGCAGAAGACAGTCTGCACCGGGCTCATGCTAACATAGGGAAAACGACAATGACCACATGGACCACGTGACAAAAGCAAATCAAGACTCCCAGACTGCCATTGCTGGCTGGATTTTAAACTCTTAACTCAACTTTGCCATTTAAACTACTGACAAAGTCAATACCTTCTTTTTTTTATATGTCACCCCTAAGGTAGGCCTATCAAGCCCTAAGGCAGGGTTCTGTATATTAGAAAGTAAAACATGTATTTTTCTATGTCCTAGCAATAAAAAGTAGTAGCCCCAGGGTTATACGCTGGCAACAAACCTGTGCTAAATTCTGAATGGGACTACTAAAATTGGTACTTCAAGGTATGAAAAGAAAATTGATATCCAAGTCGAATTTAATGTAACTTTTAAGTAAATGGCAACTTTGGAAAGTTGCCAATCTGTTGCCCAAGTTTTCCAGTGAAAGTTAACAGTTGCTCACCATGAGGCTCCTCTCTGCTCTCCTAGGGTCGCTGTGAATGACACTGATGAAGGAACACAAAGGGTCTGCCGTTGGAAGAGGAGTTACCTTTCCCTGACAGGAAGGCCAAACAGGATGTGAGACCAAAAGGCAAGCTTCAAAGGGGAAGCCAAATTTCTTGCAAATGGTAGACACATATGAAAGGGGCTACTCTTTTGTTCTGGTAGGCAGGTTGGTGTTGGGGACATGGAGGGGGAATCAGTTGCAAAACCAGTTTTCCCATGGACGTGCAGCCCTCAGATAGCCACAGGTCTAAGGTGAGCTACCAAACTTCATAGACCGAAAGAGGGGTTGTGACATTTTTGAGAGTGGGCAGAATATTGCATTCTAGGATAGCTAGATGTCCCACTTTGCAGAAAGTCATCATCCGGTGGGAAGGGACATGGTAGCCCAAAGGCTAGTAGTAACCACATCCACCGAGGGCAAGTTCTGGGCATAACAGTGGCACCCAGACCTCAGATCAAGTCTGCACTGGAGACAGGACTGGAGACAGGACTGGAGACAGGATTGGAGAAGGACTGCTCTGCTGTTCCCTGGATTTGGCGAAGAAAGGCTGCACCAAAGACTGGACTGCACCTGCTGATCCTTGTGCTCACAAAGAGAGGACTATGCCTATGGTGTCTTGCTCAAAGTAGGCGAACTCTGAGCCCCAGACAGAAGAGGCGACTTCAAAAGTCAGTTGGCTGCCTTTCTGTTATAGCACCAGGGCCACAAAAGCTGAAGAAGCCTGCCTTGGTGAGTTGATAGCCACAATCACTTGATTGCCACTGACCACGGAATGGCAGCCTGGGAGACACTCAAAAGTTGCACCGAGTCTGCTGGACCCAGGAGAGTCATCAGAGTGCAGTTTCGCTGTAACTGGAGACCAGTAGAGCAGTGGCGATTGTTTTTTAGCTAGACTTCAACTTGACTTTCAGGGACATCGACCCCTATGGCAAAGGTCTCTCCACCATGTTTGTAGACCAAGGAGTGGTCCGATGAAGACCAGAGTCACCGGACCAGCATCCTTCAGCATCCTGTATACCTTGCATCAGGACCACTCAATTGATGTCTATGGTCGTTCACCCATAAAGACTGGTCTAGAAACTGCTTTGACTGTAGGGTAACTGAACTGTCAAGCCAATTGTCCCCTGAGACTTGCTCCATGCTGGAGTTGGTCGCCTAAAGAGGGTCGGAGTAACTGAACACAACTTTACAAAAATTTTCCAAGTAACCGCTAACTGTGGTAGTTGCCAATGCTTGTTTGCGATTGGAATGAAAAGCAGTGATGTATTATTTGCATGATAATTTATGTCTTCGGGACCCTCAGGTAGATTCTGTTTGTTTTGATGTCTATAAAAATACATAAAAATAAGCGCTATTTTTATAAATTGGTGTCGCATTTTCTTTGTGCTTCTTTATTATTCAACTGTTTTGTTAATTCTAAATGGTTTAAACTTATTCCTTTGACAACGCCTGACTGCTCAAAACCACAGCCACTCAGGATTGAGCTAATGTTTTGCAAACAAGCCTGCCTGGACCCAGGATGGGTTTGTAAGTTTATTATGCGATGAGGTCACAACCACACCATGTAATAAACTGCTTTCCTCACATTGGTGCCTAGCAGTGGGATCCAGAACTTGTGTTTTGCAGTACCATGTGATTAATAAGTCTCAAACCACCAAAAATCTGTCAAGTCGACACCTAGAAGGAAGTTATTGTGATTTCCATCAAAGTTGCTAAGTTCTGGAGTCTCCTAGCTACTGTTTCTGAAAGTTTACATACTTGTAATTTTTTTTTTAAAGTTCCAAACAAGTTTGTGAAAAGTTTGCCAAAGATTTTGCTAAGTCCTAAAAGTTGCAAAAAAGGCTAGGAAACATGGAAATCAACTTGGTCACCATTTCCACCCTGAGAATCAATGACTTGAGGCAAGGATAGGAAAATCAGCTTGGGGGCCTCAGCAGAGGAAAGACCCTAGGGCCTGGGAAGAAGCCCGGAGAGCCCAAACCATTTTGGAGAATGAAATCCCAGCAGACAGAGAGGAAGAAAGTGATGACAGGGAGGTCATCAATGATGAGGATGAGGGGAGCGACACCTTGACCTCCAGCATCCGTCAGTGGCTCCCCTCTGTAGTGTAGCTCCTATTTCCCTTATAGGCTCTGCGCATTGGAATAATATATCCTATAGGTTTGACATAGGACTAAGGTCGGTATGTCCCTATCGAGTATATTAAACTTAATTACTTGTGCCAGCTAGCTCAGAGGCCACTAGAAACTTCTTGACGACAAGAAGGGATTAGTTTCTGGCAGCCGCAAAACATGACCACTGTGTTTCCCTTACAGAATCAGGATATGTCCCAGAGTCGTAGAAACAATAGATAACCATTTCACTCAGCTCAGTCGTGCATGTTTCAGTTATTTTCAGAGTTACACAGAAATAACAGACGGGCGTTTCAATAAAGGATTTATTGAACAGTCTTGTTTCTGTTGTAAGTTATATGTGCTGTTATGATCACAAGACAGTATGCGAGATAAATAATGTACAAGGTGAGCAGTAAAAATAAATAATACTGTGTCAGCATTATCTTTTTAGCATGTATGCATTTACATAAAATGACACAACCTAAAAAAGCGAGTACTCATACGATCCGTTTCTACCCTAGTTCTATCCCAGTGTACCTAACCTATCCTAGGTATAGGGAGAAGTAGAAGTAGGTGCTGTATTCCTGACTAGAGTATACCAAGAGTAAGTTACGCCTAGTATGCCAAGAGTCTAGTATGCCAAGAGTCCCTCTAGGTTCTAGTCTGCTCCATACCTGAAGAATGAGAGAGGTAGGAATCTCTATCCGGACTCGAACTCCAACACCCCGCAAGGGAAGTTAGATCACTGGAAGCTGGACTCTCTGCGTACAGGAATGACAGTGTCTTCTCAGTGCGTCTGGCCGGGAATCGAGCTCCTCTGAAGTCGAGGTCTCCTCTGATTTACAGGGGTTTGGGAAGGTATATTTATACCTGAAAATGGTAGCATTGCCGTGAGTTGGGCAGCGAAAGACGTCATGAATGAATCCCTTAGGGAATAAGAGGTTCATGCATAATGTATGAGTCCTTGAAGAAATCAATAGTCCTGGGCAAGGGAAACTCCCACAGCCTGAGGGTCTGTTTTTTCATGGACTCGTTGAGACGTTAGGGTGGACGGATGTCGGAAGCCATGCCTGTATTTGGTGTGCATGGTTTATGCCTAAATAAGGCCTGGGATTCTACGCCTATATAAGGGCAGGTTGGGTTATGCCTATATAAGGACATGAGTCTAGAAAGCCCGTTTATGGACACCCTATGAAGTATACAACACCCACTCCTCTTTCGTGGAAACAATGATACTAAAATGCTAAACATCCAAAATGCTAAACATTAAAATAGAGTACCGCATATTAAAACATATCCTAAAAGTATTTAAAAGACATATTTAAAATGCAAAGGTTTCTGTACATTTATAAGCAAAGCTTTTCATTTCCTGCATAAAGTGTGAAATAAATGCAATCGGAATGATAAATAAAAAGCAATATTTACATATGACGAAAATGATCGATAAGTTTGTTCAAAATCAAAGTCATTTCCTATCATGAAATTTAAATGAACTTATTTAGACACACAAGATGACTAAGTGTCCCTGGAAGTACTGCCAAGTCTGTATTATAAGGCCAGTTCTACTATAAGCAGATCGAAGTGCCATTTTTGTGTTCGAAAAATGAGAAAAGTTCAAATTTTGGTAATGTTCCAGGTCTTTGAAAAACGAAGGCCAAATTGTTGCTGTTGCACTGGAACAAAGTATGCCAAATTAGAGTCAGTTCACGGGTCTGGTGTAAACATGAGATCATCTATTTCAATAGACAAAACATCATCCACTGTCGATGGTGTAAGTTCGAACACCTCACGTAAGAGATTGACCGCACAAAGATGGGAAACACCGCCCACAGCATAGGTCGCCGCAGCAATGTTCACGTCCGTTGTTACCTGTGTGCCTGGAGTTGTTTCTCGTACCTCAGCAGCAGCAGGAAGCGTCTGTGAGATCTCAATGAATGCTGACATCAGTATTGGGAGCCTCTGGGGACAACACGAAGCATGGACCGTTATCGGGACCAGCAAAGTATCGACGTCCTTTGGCGCAGCTGATGGATATGTTAGACAAGCGTCCAACACGCATTCTTCACCGCATAGCAGGCAGCGTAGAACAGGTAAGATGCAATCATGCCAGATTGGTCGGAATGACAGGAGCCATGTGGTATTAAGGTCCCGTAGACGAGTCATGCCCAATAGCTGTACTATTCGCTCACGGCACTTTCTTTCAAGGAGAGCTTTCTCCATTTCAGCTCGGAGTTATTTCTGCGAAGTGGCTGGCCATAGCGCAATAGCAGACAGATGAATAGAATTCCCGCAACAAGTGCTAGAATCAATGGTATGCCACCAAACACCGAATGTGCAAAGTTCGAATGATTCCAAGTATTGCCTGGAACGGTGCTAAGAGACCGGTGCAAATGCTCTTAAATACAGGTACAATTCCTGTTGTATCTGACATGTTGAAGATACGTGATAACATTTCTACGAAATGTATAGGGCAGTTTGTACGTATTAAATTCTGTATCTCAGCCGAAGTCCTTGCAATTTGTAGATCATAGGTTTCTTTGGCCGAGGTCAAAGGCACTGTTTGCTGTAAAAGCATGGCTTTCATTCTGCTTAAAGTATCAAATCTTATAAAAGAGACATTCAGTGAAGGCCATAAAGCCGACTCCCTGACTGTGTCTATCGGGGGAAACAATACTTGCATACAGCAAGTGACCCTGGAGTTGACCGTTACTAGATATGGGATGCCGGGCAACATTCCACAGCAGCTCTGATCATTCAACATGAGGTAACTCCCATTAGAAAGTTGTCCAAACGTTGGTTTAATCACAGCAGCTGGTGAACCGTGCTGATGGCAAGACAGGTTTGCCGCACAACCATTACAAGCTCCGTGCAAAATAATGTCCTGACATATGAGTGAACCGGTCAGTGCAGGTTTACAGTTAATACCGCTAAGAAACACTTCACGATCCCCACTCCAACATTTATGTGTATACGGTAAATTCAAGATGTCTTAATGTATTCCCTACCCAACCTTTCATATTTGCCTGCTTGCATCTGTCTGAGGCAATACTGGAACTGAAAAGTTGTCACAGGCAATGTTATTTTTCCATGAATAAGCCATTCTGTAGCTGGTTTTCTGCCACTGTGAATGGTAATTTGTCAATTTTTCAATGCTCAGCACTGTATACCTCGCTCCTCTTTGTGCCAATTCGATCTGTTTATCAGTCAGATTGTATTCTGCAAACAGGGTCGACGTGTTGATGAAACGCCAAGGCATATAGCCCGCTCGCAAAGATTGCAGCGTCCATGTCAATAACACAATAGAACGTAATTGAGACTGACCTTGTTGTAACATAGCCAAATCTTGTTCTAGAATGTCGATAGCAGAGGATACAATGCCATCCAATGAATAAATTCTGGAGGACAAAGTTGTTAACCCATTGTCGACTACAGAGAGTGTTTTCTCTAAATTGATACGATCAAGTTCACGTATTCGTTCTGCAGCCTCTATCTGTGACACTTTCCATGCTTCGTTATAAACAGCGTAGATGCCGGCATATATGAAACGTTTTTGACGCGGTTTTCTTGGTCCAAGCAAGAATTCCCTAAGATCTGCGTCATGTGCAAGTAAGGTTAAGTGTTGCTTCACATCCTGTAGTGTAGATTTATGCAGCCAGAGGCATAATTTTCCTACACTATATGTTGTTACTACCCCGGATGTTGTCTTTGGACATATCTTGGGTCTGGCCTATGAAGAGCAAAGCCCTGAGTTTTGTTCAAGAACCTTTCCTGACAGTTGTTTGTGTCTGTGGGCCAGATCAACCATTTATTCCAATTTGAATTGGTTCTGTTGAGTTGTAGTATATTGTCAACTGTCACCACTGCCTTTGTTTTATTATCACTGGCAGGTGTTGGCACAGAAAGGTGTTTTCATCTCTTTGATCTTGGCTAATCCAAGACAAGATGTCTGTTGGACGGTGTTATTCAAAAACAGTATTTGTTCAGGGATTATACAGGCTCTAAATAAAGCTTCCATACCCTGTACTTGCCAATCTTTATTACCCCAGACAGTTTTTGTCTCAATTGTGTCTTTACATAAGTCGAAACCCTGTGTAGACAGTTGGGCAATAAATGCTTCAGAGTAAATCTGTTTTGTATTTGTTAACATAATTTTCAGTCCTGTCTTGTTTACATTTTTATAGTAAAACGTTTCTGGATCAGATGTATTATAACCTGAAAAATATGGAAATTTACTAGCAAAAGTTTTCGAACTACCTTGTGGTGGTGTAGGACAATGTTCCCATTGATTATACATAAATATATTTCTTGGATATGCAGTTTTGTGCAAATAATGATGACCATAGTGGTTATAACAATACAGTTCTTCGTAATCAGTTGTACCCTCTAAATATTCATTTTTAGAAAATGCAGCAGATTTTTCTAGATCAAACATTATATCTTGAACAGTTTCTAAGTCCCAATCATCTGAATAGGTACTGGACGTTATCAAATCGCTTAGTGAAATTTTAAACAAATGTGGAATGTTCAATTGTTCACTTGGGCCGAATATTTCATAATCTGTTTTGTCCCACACTATACCATCCTGTATAGGAACAGCTGTGATGTTCACTGATGACAAGTCTCTTGCTTCACGATGGGAAGATTTATGTGGTTTCAAAAGCACGTTTATGTCCTTTCCTTCAATGTTCACATGGATGTATCTGCCACCTATAAGCATGCTTACTGTTGTTATCAAAGCTAGCCAGAGCAGGAAAACAAAAAGTCCAGATGTAATCCAGAGTTCAATCCATGGAGAAACCAGATAAGTCTTTTTCAGAAAGTGAACAAAGTCTTGTACTTGCTGCTTGAATTTTGATGATGCTGGCGTCGTTTCAGGTTCGCTTGGATCCTCTGAGAACGTATCAAAGTCAATGAAATAGCCAGAAGCAGTTCTGTCAATTGTTGGAATTGCATCAGGATTCGTTGAAATCACAGGAACCAGTTCTTCACGAGTCACGTTGGTGTAGACAGGTGTATTTGGACGAACTGTTATTTGGTTTTCAAGAGGGATGAGTTCCATAGCTTGGTTGCATAGTCCTTCATTCGTTACAGCTGAATTCTCGATCGTGATCAGTCTTTCAGTCTGAACCTCTTGAATAGTAGCGAGAGGAGTGCGTCTGCTACTAGGTCGGAGTCCACGAGGCCTACTGCTTAGTATTGGCCACATACTGTGGTTTGATCAGGTCGATTGACACAAATCTTTTCTCCTTTCTTCCAGCAAGGGGCGGCAGAAGTACTGTCCTTGTTCCTTGAACAGCTAGAACAGGTACCGGTTGTCTGTAAGAAGGTCCAAATTCCTTCTTATCCGCGATTTTTTCTCTGACCAGATCCCCAACTTTTGGAATCCAGACAGGCCTTGCTGGGACCGCCGATTTTCCCCAGTGGTGGTTGGCTGTAAGGATACGTTGCTTTGTTTCGTTCTTAACTTGTTAAGTTCCTGTAAAACAGCCAAACGATCTTTGATATCAAATTCTTTTTGTCCACCACTGTGCCTACGTGTTCTAAGTCTGGAACCCACATTCTTGTCCCAAATAGGACCTCATATGGAGTGACTCCCCTAGAGAACTTCTTGGCAGATTGTTAAGAGCGCGCTGAACGCTAATGAGGTGTTTGACCCACCCATCACCCGAGCCTAATACCCTAGCTGTTATAGACTGCTTTATGTCCCGGTTTTTCCTTTCCACACAGAATTTCCCTCAGGATGGAATGGAGAGGAGTACCGCAATGCAACGCCCAGACTGGCCATGGCCTCCTTGTAAGCCCTAGAGCTAAACGCAGGACCCTGGTCAGAATGAAACGTGCCTATTGCGTATGTGCCGATAAAGACTCGCAAATCTTTTATAACAGTTCGAGCGTCAGCTGAGCGCTGAGGCCATAACCATAGGAACCTAGATTTAGTATTTGCGGGAATGCCTATGTCCAGTAGGACGCTGGCGATTAGATAGCCTAATGCTGTCCAACAGTGGTGTCTGCACTGGGCTGCCGCATTCGCTGCATGGTGTCTGATGGCTCTCTCGCTGTAATTTGCAGTCTAAGCAATTGTTGATGAATATGTGAATGTGTGTATTCATTCCAGGCCACCAGTACATCTCTTTTAACTTCAAAATTGTTTTTGGGATGCCTTGTTGTGACAGACCCTCCCCCAAATGTGTTTCATAAATCAAGGCTGTTCTTCGTTCCATGTTTGGAATTACCCTATCCCCCACTCCAGGGATTCGAGCAAAGGAACGTTATTCGCATCAATTACATAAGAGTACTTGAGTGGAAACTTTTTGGTAATGCTGCACTGCTGCCTTTGCTTGAAGCATTGACAGCTAACATTATCTCACCGTCTATTTTTGTTTTTGAGCGAGTGATCGCAGCTACGGAAGCCGTCTGAACAGCCCCCTTCGCGGCTTCGTCAGCCAATGAATTCCCTGCAACGTGAACGCCATCACACTGATGACTCAGTGTGTGAATCACGTGAGCCTTTGGTAGTTCGTTTTTCAACAGAACTACTTGTTCCCAAAGCAGTTTATGCTTAATTGTGCCACCTTTTGCATCCTTAAAACCATTTTCAAGCCAGGTTCGTATATAGTCATTATACGACTGAACACAGTAAAAGGAATCGCACACTATCAGTGTGAGGAATTCTCGATCCGTACTTTCAAGTGCCAGTTTAAATGCCTGTAGTTCAGCTCGCTGAGCTGTACAATCACCTAGTGACTGAGTTTTTGTGACCATAGGTCTGAAGATGCCATTTCGTATGCAACCTTTAACGATAGCACACGCTGCACTGTAAGCTTGCTTACTCCCTGTTGCGGGCTGTGCGGATCCGTCAGTGTAAATTACGAATTCATACTGATCGAGGGCAGAATCTCAGTGGGCAGAGGACATTCTTGTTCATATTGGAGAAATGCCTGTGTTTTTAAATCTGGATCAAATACATATTCAACATCAGTTGCAGCAAGAGAATTAACCCATTGTATCCATCTCGGATGTAAAGCTTTAGCATTGGGAATGCTCGCTTTTGTGACTGCTTCTAAAGCTGGTACTGGGGTAACGACAATTATGTGTTTCCCTTGGGCTAAGGCTCTTTCTTTTGCTACAGCTGTTTGAACTGCTGTCAGAATTTTTCAGTTGAACTGAAGCGCATTTCTGCTTGCGTGTACAAATGTGATTTGTACGCGATTGGTACTTTCTCACCCTCATTAAAGGTTAAGTAAGTGAATCCACATTGACCCGAAATTATTCGAATCACCAAATTTCTTTGACTTACGCGTGTTTGTAAGTGATTTGTTGCTAACATGTTAGCCTGGAGTGAACGCAACATTTCTGTGTGTTCCTGTGTCCAGTTTTTGATTGAAAAATCAGGTTTGATTAGTGCGTAGAGAGGTTTAACCCTTTCTGCGTAGTTTAGAATGTATGTTCTACCAAAATTGAGGAAACTCCGTTACTCTCGCTGAGAATAAACCTGGGCTGTTCTTGAACCCTTGTGGGAGTCGACAAAAGTGACGCTGGGTCCCCATTATGGAGAATGCCGTTAAGTACCTACTTTCAGGTGCTATATTTTGACAAAAGAATCCATTTGAGATGTCTAATGTGGTTTTGTATTTTTTGCGCACAATGTTATTCATTAATGCTGTGCTATGTGCATTTTGCACTGCAAAAGTTTTAGAACAAGTGTTTAAATGTCTGTAGTCCAAAACTAGACGATATGTATTGTCTGGTTTGGAGACAGGAAACAAAGGATTGTTCATAGATGAGGTGCTAGTTTCAATCACCCCTTGGTATTCAAGTTGATTTAAAATCTCCCTGACCTGTTTTTAGCTTCTTGCTTAATTGGATACTGCCTCTGTGCAGTAGGTTCATGTTTCAGATGTATTTTATGGTGAGGGGAGTCCTCATCCCATCCTACATGATTTTTATATAATGCTGGAGCCTGGGCTACTGCCCATTTTCTGGCATATGTATATTTTAAGTGAATTGGAACGTGATTGGAGAAGGCAGGCATAATCATGTCCTCACCATGTGGGCACTCCCTGACAAATTGTGGTGGCCAGTCTTTTTCTGCTAGAAGTATGTCATAACCCTTTGATAGTTTTTCCCAAAAAAGTGCTTTAACCTGTCTAGGTTTGTCTCCCTCCATCCGGAGTGTTATTTCATATAACCTTTGTGGAGTACTAACCCTGGTGTCTACAGTTTCTACCGTAATGTACTCATTCAAGTCCACTATCTCCAGAAGTTCCATCAGGTTCTGGCGAGCTATTGTGACTTCTGCTGCACTGTCCAGCATTGTCTGAGCCCATTCCCCGTTTTTGAGTTGTGATCTCATTATTCTCGGCATGTCTTATCTTCAGACCTGCTACTTTCTTTTGGAGAATTGAGGTTTAGCTTTAATTTTTGTTGCGTGCTTGTCGTCTTTCGATTTCACGCGTTCTTCTCTATGTTCTGTACGTCCTCTTTTTTCCGAAGTCTGTGATGAGACCTGAAAGGGACGAGAGGAACGTGTATCATTATCTTGATACCTATCAGGTTTTCTCAAATTATCCCTATTCCTGAGGTTATACCTCATTTCAGAGAGCTCCTTTTGAGGAGACCTACCTCGAGATTGAGATCTTTTCTCGTTTGAATTTTGTTTGTTAGATTCCCACTTCTTTTTAGAAGATGTAGGAGTTTGTTTAATTGAGTCCTTCTCAGAACTTTCAGATAGTTTTGGTTTAACTGGTCTCCCACCCAAACTATCTCTGCCTAATTTTGCATATGACTGCTCTATAATTCTGGGTAGCTCTGTTTGATGTTCTGTAACATCGAATTCCCTTAGTTTTTGTCGGATCGCCACTGCTGCTGCCTCCCCTTTAATATTAGATAATATTATTGTTGAGACCTGTTCAAAATTTTTCAGTAATTTCATACCTAAATTTAAAGCAGGCTCTGCTCCATATTCGTTTTGAATCTGTTTTAGGACATCTGATATTACCGCAATTGACGGAATGCCGTGTGTTTTAGTGTAGATGGCAGCAAAGACTGAGCCCCAAGTGGTGCAGTCTTCCAGTTGTGGTGTGATCCCCATTGGTAAACTGATGGTTAGGATTCTGTGTTTCTCATATGGGCTAGTATTTGGAAATACTGCTTCGATTTGAGTAATTTTTGAGCTATCCAAAGCGGAATTTGCTCCCGCTTAGTGGGCATTTTACCCATGACTGCGTATAGAGTCTGTGGTGTAATTTTTAGTGTACTCCCCTGAGGAGGAGCTTGATTTGGAAGTGTTAATGGTTGTTGGACTGTGAAAGTCCTCATGACATATTGAACCAATTGTCTGTAGATTTTTATTAACTCTGTGAGTTGATTAAGTAGTTCCTCGTCTGACATTATTTCGATGTCTGGATGAGGTGTGTAGCCGGCTAGAATCGGCCATGTTGCTCCTGGTCTGTCTAGCGGACCGAGCCTGGTTATATTTCTGTGATGTTTTTAGGGCGCCTTTAAACCAGAGCTGGTGCTCCTGGTATGTTAATGGAATTTCAATATCCTCGAAAGGAATGTATTCCTCCGGTTGTTCATCTTCTTTGTAGAAGTTAAACAAGTGAGTTACTGGATTAGATTCAGGAAATATTACCCATGAATAGAATACCTCTGTCTGAAAGGATTACGTGTGCCTCTATCACGAAAACTGCTCTACCTCCTCTTGGAGATAGGCCATGTTTTATAAGTTTTAGAGTAATGGCTCTTTTTAAGTTAGGAGGAATGTCCTTGACACCCTCTTCGGCTTCATTTAAACCTGTGTTGTTAAATAACGCTGCTTGGGCTGGTTCAGCCGCATCTACACCGTTTTCGGCGTCTACATTCATTTTGTAGAACTAGTTTCAAGGAAACCAAGATAAGATGCACAATATTGTGGAACAGTCTAACCTTCAACGTTGAGCAAACCAAACAGCTAATATATAGGGGCCTTCCCTATGTAGCCGTGGCGGATATTAACCCTGCCCACTCCAGACGTCTTTTGGAGTATATGGGGTAGGGGTCTCTGAGAGAAAAATAAAAGTGCACAGCTGAGTTACTCAGTATCTAACGTTGAATTACTGCCTTACCAAACGTTGGGCGCCATGTAGTGTAGCTCCTATTTCCCTTATAGGCTCTGCGCATTGGAATAATATATCCTATAGGTTTGACATAGGACTAAGGTCGGTATGTCCCTATCGAGTATATTAAACTTAATTACTTGTGCCAGCTAGCTCAGAGGCCACTAGAAACTTCTTGACGACAAGAAGGGATTAGTTTCTGGCAGCCGCAAAACATGACCACTGTGTTTCCCTTACAGAATCAGGATGTGTCCCAGAGTCGTAGAAACAATAGATAACCATTTCACTCAGCTCAGTCGTGCATGTTTCAGTTATTTTCAGAGTTACACAGAAATAACAGACGGGCGTTTCAATAAAGGATTTATTGAACAGTGTTGTTTCTGTTGTAAGTTATATGTGCTGTTATGATCACAAGACAGTATGCGAGATAAATAATGTACAAGGTGAGCAGTAAAAATAAATAATACTGCGTCAGCATTATCT
Source organism: Calotriton arnoldi (assembly GCA_963921515.1). Taxonomy (NCBI): domain Eukaryota; kingdom Metazoa; phylum Chordata; class Amphibia; order Caudata; family Salamandridae; genus Calotriton; species Calotriton arnoldi. The sequence goes on from CAWUFW010014063.1 coordinate 30,178, forward strand.
TTTTAGCATGTATGCATTTACATAAAATGACACAACCTAAAAATGCGAGTACTCATACGATGCGTTTCTACCCTAGGTCTATCCCAGTGTACCTAACCTATCCTAGGTATAGGGAGAAGTAGAAGTAGGTGCTGTATTCCTGACTAGAGTATACCAAGAGTAAGTTACGCCTAGTATGCCAAGAGTCTAGTATGCCAAGAGTCCCTCTAGGTTCTAGTCTGCTCCATACCTGAAGAATGAGAGAGGTAGGAATCTCTATCCGGACTCGAACTCCAACACCCCACAAGGGAAGTTAGATCACTGGAAGCTGGACTCTCTGCGTGCAGGAATGACACTGTCTTCTCAGTGCGTCTGGCCGGGAATCGGGCTCCTCTGAAGTCGAGGTCTCCTCTGATTTACAGGGGTTTGGGAAGGTATATTTATACCTGAAAATGGTAGCATTGATGTGAGTTGGGCAGCGAAAGACGTCATGAATGAATCCCTTAGGGAATAAGAGGTTCATGCATAATGTATGAGTCCTTGAAGAAATCAATAGTCCTGGGCAAGGGAAACTCCCGCAGCCTGAGGGTCTGTTTTTCATGGACTCGTTGAGGACGTTAGGGTGGACGGATGTCGGAAGCCATGCCTGTATTTGGTGTGCATGGTTTATGCCTAAATAAGGCCTGGGATTCTACGCCTATATAAGGGCAGGTTGGGTTATGCCTATATAAGGACATGAGTCTAGAAAGCCCGTTTATGGACACCCTATAAAGTATACAACACCTCAATATCTGGCAGTGAGAGGAACACAACGTCAGACAGGGGGAGATGAAACCTCGAAGGCCCAAGTACGCCTCCTAGAGCTGGGGGAAACGAGACCGGCCTTGGAAAAAAGGACACTGGCCCTTGAAGAAAGAAGGGTCAAGCTGGGTTTGAAGTCTCAATAGAATGGTGGCAGCAACAAAGACACTGAGGCAACTGCAGGGGGTGCCTATGATTCTAGATTTCTCAAAGGGGTTGTGCATAATATGTTGAGGGGCATGACCTAGACAAGTGGCTGGCATACTATGAGAATGCTCTAAGGATGAGAAGTGGGTGACAAAGAATGGGGGTCCTTACTGTGGGACCTGGTTCCAGTGGCAGGGAGAGATAGGCTCCTGGTGCTAGAGGATGAAGCGGCAAAGTCTTACACTGACATGAAGGCAGCACTGATAGAGCTTTTTGGTTTAACCCCAGAAGAGTATTGCAAAATATTAGAAATACACTCTAGGGGGAAATACACACATGGGTGGACTTTGTGGATGCTTCAGTGAAGTCAATGGATGGATGGACAAAGGGTAACAAAATGGAGTATCAGGTAGTGTGAGGGGCTCTACAATTTGATGGTCAAAGAGCATATTTTTACAAATTGGGAGTCAAATGAAGGCTCTGAGAGATTCAGGTGGTAGCATAACCATAGTCATGGCTAAGCTGGTTTCCCCACACCAGAAAATTCAAAATGGTTCACCAGATAGTCAACTTTGGCAATGGCATAAAGTCACATCCCATGGCTATGGTGGACCTTGAGTGGGGAGGAGTTACTGGCCTAAATAAGGTATCTGTGTGCCCTGCCATCCCAGTAGACTGTCTAGTGGGAAATGACCTGGATACGTCTGCCTGGGCAGGTGTGGAAAGGAGGGCTCCTGCAGCAATGCTGGGCCTCCCTGAGTGGGTGTGTGTGTGTGTCTCAACTAAAGCACAAGAAAACTTACAGGGAAATCAAGGGACCCTAGGGTCTCTAAGAATGACACAGGTCCCTAGTGACAAAAGAAAGGGAAGGAAACCTGGTCATCCAGCTTCCTAGAGTCCTCAGGCCCAGAAGGAGCCTAACTCTGAGGGGAAGGGTCTGGTACCTGAAGAGGAGGGTGTTCCATTGACAGATACGAGAGCTGCAGAGCTTCAAGGAGCAGATGGCCCCTCCAGAGAGGACTTGAGTCAGGGGCAGAAGACTTGCCCCACTCTTGAAGGCCTGAGGCAACCAGCTGAAAGGCAAGAACAAGGGGATGTCAGTGGTCTCTATAAGGTATACCGTGAGTAAGGAGTCCTGTTCAATGAGGCAAGGGACCCCAAACCTGGGGCAACCAGGAGAGTGGTGGTCCCCAGGAGTACAGGGAAGGCCTCCTTAAACTACCCCATGACATTCCCTTTGCTGGCCATCTGGGGCAGACTAAAACCTGGGAGAGGTTGGTTAATCATTTTTATTGGCCTCAGATGTCTGAGAAAGTAAAGGCGTTCTGTTACTCCTATGTCACCTGTCAAGCCAGTGGCATTAAAAGGGGCAGGCCAAGGGCTCCCCTGATGCCACTTCCTGTGGTGTTGACTCCCTTTGAGAGGGTGGGGACTGACTTTGTTGGTCCACTAGACCCGCAAACTGCATCTGGAAATAGGTTCATCTTGTTGGCAGTGGACCATACCACTAGATAGCCAGAAGCAATTTCACTCAGGGCAGTGACTGCTCCAGCTGTACCTGGTATCGTCATCATAGTAGGATTCCTTAAGGAGGTCATTTCAGCTAGAGGCACAAACTTTATGTCTGCCTGTCTGAAAGCAATGTGGGATGAGTGGAACTTATAAGTTCTCCACCTCCTGTCATCCCCATGGTCATGGTCTAGTTGAAAGATTTAACAAGACCATGAAAGGCATGATAACTGATTTGAAAGAAAAACTCAGAAGGAGCTGGGGTGCTCTAAGACCATGCCTTCTGTTTGCTTACAGGGAGGTACCCCAAAAGGAGTGGGCTTTAGCCACTTTGAGTTCCTCTTTGGTCACCCTGTAAGAGGTCCACTGAGTTTACTGAGAAAGAGATGGGAGAGGCGCATCAAGGAACCTAAAGTAGACATTGTGGACTATTGACTAGGCCTTCGGTCCAAGATGGCAGAGTACGTGTATTAGGCAAAAAAGAATCTGGAGGCCAGTCAAGAGCTTGTCAAACACTGGTATGACCAAAGGTCCTCATTAGTAGATTGCAAACCAGGGCAGCTGGTGTGGTGTTTTTTGTGCTTTAGAGTCTGCAGTTTCTACGGCCCGCTAGTACAAGTGGACTGGGCCATATCCAATTTTGGAAAAGAAGGGGGAAGTCACCTATCTGGTGGATCTAGGCACCCCAAGAAACCCTCATTGGGTTATCCATGTAAACATGCTAAAACTCCACAATGACAGAGCAGACATGACCATGCTTATGGTGACTGATGGAGGAGAAGTTGAAGAATGTTAAACTCTCCCTGACCTACTGTCAATCAATGCCAAATATGGCTCAGTGGATGGGGTAGTTCTGTCCTCCACTCTGACAGACCAACAACAAAAGAACTGTTACAACCTGCTGAAGCAGTTTGCTGGTGTGTTTCCTTGACCCCAGGTCTGACGACTTGATGTACCCATGAAGTGAACACAGGTGACAGCTTGCCTGTCAAAAGTAAAATGTATAGGTTGTCAAATCAGGTCAAAGCTAGCATCAAAGATGAGGTTGCCAAGATGCTAGAGATTGGGGCGATTGAGCCCTGCAATAGTCCATGGGCCAGCCCAGTAGTGCTAATAATGCACAAGCCAAACCCAAAAAAGGGTAAATCTTAAATGAGGTTCTGTGTGGACTACAGAGACCTAAAAGCTAGTCGCTAAGACTGATCCTCACTGTTGCATGGTGAAAGTATTATGTGGTATGGCAGGGGTGTCTTTCCATGTAATATTAGCACAATACACAAAGATGGACCCCGGGTACTCTCTCGTACGCCTTCTCTCAGTCCTGTTAGAGTGGCAAAGAGCAGACAGGCTACTTAGAGGAACATGTGTTAAGCATTTCACATCACCAACATAGACGATAAGTAATTGACATGACTCGAAAGAAATCCAACACCAATTTATGAACATAACTCTGATTTTTATATATATTTAGACACCAAAATGAAACTGCTACATACAGGATAACTGGAGTTATCAAATTTAAAGCATTAAATAAATCTGCACTTTAGTAGTGTCAAACATTACCGTTATGGTCTATGGGAAAAACACATATATGCAACTGGTTACTTAGAGAGTGAGTTCAAAGGAACCCACTCTGGGTTTAAGGTCTCGTGAGTCCCTAGACCGGTTCACAACAGCTTGCACAATTTTACCTGGCTCAGGGGAGCAGGGTGCAGAGGTGCACTTTAGCTGTCAAACAGAGCTGTCAACCAGACTCGAGGTCTTTAAATGGCTACCTTAGCAAAAAGGTACTTGCAGGATGAATTGAGCAAACCCATTTGGAACTTAAGTAAGGAGCTGGCTCTGGTCCAGGAGTCTCCAGGCAGATCGACTCTAACTGGCTCGGTGGACTCGGTGCAGAAGTGCTCTTGGCTATCCATGGTGCTGAACTGATCCACGGCCGGCGGTGCTGACAGGCATGCCAAGGGAGGGTGAAAACAAATGTAGGATCTTTACGATGAAGCCACAGGGTTGGTTGGTCATTAATGCAGATGGATCTCTCTTCTTGGAGCATCAAATAAAGTGGGTAGTAGTCGGTATGACCACTAGCCTTGGTACCTGCAAGCACTGCAGTTGAAGAAATCTTCTTCCAGAGGACCAGGAGAACATTGTAGAATGTTTGAGCCTCGCTGAGGGTCGGGACTACAGTTCCCAGAATCCACCTGCCCAGGGACTTTGAGCGGTCACGCCGGACAGCTCGTGGACAGTACTTCAATGTCGTTGATTTAGCGGTTTGTGCCTGCCGACTGCTGGGGACTAGTTCATCTAGCCCAAGGAAGTTCTTGTGAAGTCTGGAGTTTGCAGAGGGGTTCACCTTCCTTTTGGAACTGGTCTTCTGCCTTGGTCGAGTTGCAATCCAGCGGGTGCTAGGTGGCTTCCACAGGTGCAGAGCTTAGCTCCTCTCTTCGTGGAGTCCTGCCTTGTTGTGAAAAGGGGTCTCTTCTTGGTATCACGTTGAATCTAAGGTTCTGGTGTCAGGGGTGCCCCTTAAATCCTGGGTTTAGGGGGTGTTAGTGGGTGTGAGGACTAGTAGCCAAAGGGCATCTAGTCCTCTGGCTAATCCACCCCTGTAGTGACTACATCTGGTGGGTGTATGTCACTAAAACTAGTCAGAAACTGCTTTCTAGACTGAATTCAAAATGGCCAACACCATCCTCAGCTGTACACTTCAGCTGCTACACCCTAAAGGTGTGGTCTGCCTTGTGAAGGTGTACGCCTCCTGAATAGACGATTTTCCTGCCTGCCAGGGAAAAACAGTGCCTGGGGCAGGAGGAGGCTTTGTCCTCAAGTGGGGGACAAGTTACTTTGTCCAGCAGTGCCGGTGAAGCCTTTGAGTCTGGGTCCATTCGCTAGCCATCCTGTGTGGGCAGAGGTGTCACCTTCTGCACACACTTGTCTTTGTTTCTGACCTCTGGGAGCGGCACACACTCCCCAGCATGAGATCAGATATCTGTCATGGCGGCAAACCCTCAAAAAAGCTCACCAAGGCACGAGAACACTGGTTTAACTTTGTGGGCACTGTCTAAAGTGCCATCTAGGTACATGCTAGTTAAACCTCAACACCACTATCGTGCCAGGGGTTAAAAAGCATGGGGTTTGACACCAAACATGAAGGAAATCTACCGTTCCACGATGGAGCTGGACATTTGGAGATGTCCATTGCCCAGCCTATGTAATCGTATAGAGGGTCAGTCACTTGCGGTAGAAATTCTTTTAGAATCCTACCACAGGGCAATATATGCTTGCACATATATTCCCACACATTTAATATATGCTACCACAGGGCAATATATGCTTGCACATATATTCCCACACATATAATATAATGCACCCTGCCTCCTGGGCTATAGGAGGTCTACCTTAGGGGTGACTGACAGATATTAAATGCAGCGAGCTGACCCTGTCACACATGGTGTGCACAGGGTCAACCTCGAGCAGGCAAGCTACTTGTGCAGGGCTGAGATGGCAGGCCTTCAGCCTTTGGTTTTACTTGGGTCACTCAGAGTGGCACAATAATTGCTGCCGCCCTGGTGCCCCTTTTACATCCCTGCCCTTGGTACCACTGGTCCCATATACTAGGGCCTTACCGCGGTGTAAAGGTACTTGCCAGTTGGGTATACCAATTCACATATGTCGTTTTTTTAAAGGAATGAACACTGACACTGGGGCCTTGTTAGCAGGTTCCAGTGCACTTTCAGATAAAAAAAACACAGCATTCAGCAGCAAAACGTGGGGGTGCAGTATACCAGTTAACATTCCTACACTCACCACATACCCAGAGAGGATGAGCTCATTGCCAGGTAGGGGTCTGCCAAGTATGTAAGCACATTTGATCTGACTTCTGATTACTGGCAGATAACCCTCACACAAGAAGCTAAGGAGATGTGTGGCTTTTAAACTCCCGAAGGTCACTTTCAGTTTAAAATGATGCTTGGGTTGAAAAATGCACCTGCCACCTTCCAGGCGTTGGTGAGCAGAGTTCTTTCAGGTTTGAAAGTTTCAAAGCAGCATATCTAGATGATGTTGCTGTATTTAGTTTCACCTGGGAGGACCATCTGGGCCACCGAAAAGGAGTGCTTCTGGCTCTGCAATAGGCAGGCCTCACTTTCAAGATAAGGAAAGGCTCAGCTATGTGCTTGTGCCAACTGGTAGGTGGAGGCCATGTACAACCTCTCCAGCCCAATATCCAGACTATTCTGGCCTGAGAACCTTCTAAGACACAGACTCAGGTTAGACCCTTTCTGGGCGTGACTGGGTACTATGGAAGATTTGTGAAGGGGTATGGTACCATTGTGGCACCATTGACAGAACTCACTTAAAAAAACAGCCCAGATACATTATCTGGAGTGAGCACTGTCAAACGGCCTTTGACACCCTAAAAAAGCCTTGTGCTCAGCACATGTGCTAAAGGCACCTGATTTTAGTTGAGAGTTTATTTTCCAGACAAATGCTTCTGAACATGGGATTGGGCAGTGTTGGCACAGATAAATGATGAGGGAAAGGATCAAGCAGTTGCCTTTGTTAGTAGGCAAATCCTCCCCAGAGAGCAGCGTTGGAGTGCCATTGATAGGGAAGTCTTTGCTGTGTTTTGGTCCCTGAAGAAGCGGATACCCTACCTGTATGGGATTCACTTCAGAGCTGAAACTGAACACAGACCTCTCAGGTGGCTGATGCATTTGTGAGGAGAGAACCCTAGACGGTTGAGGTGGTCTATTTCCCTGCAGGGTATAGTATAGACTTTACAGTGGAGCAGAGACCTGGGACTAACTATGGCAATGCAGATGGCCTTTCCAGCTTCTTCCACTTAGATGATAGCTACCAGGGTGTAGGTTAGTTGCTAATCAACTTTTGTCTGGAGGGATGTAATATAAGGAAATGCCTATTTTTGCATGATCACCCCCCAAAGTTTTGGACTGATGTTGCTGGGTTTTCGACGATGAGGGTGCACTGAGGCCTGCTAAACAGACCTCTGTACCAGTGCTCTGAAATTGAAAAGGTATATGTTTGATTGGCTCTCCCACAATTGGCATATGTTAACTTAGTTATACATCCATAGTATATGGTACCAGTGGTACCCAGGGCCAGTAAGTTAAAGCGTCCCTCATGGACTGCAGCACTTTTTGCACAACCATGAGTTTGACAAAGCAATGCAAGACTCCCAGCCTGCCATTGCGTGGTAGCCGGGCAGTTTTTAACTGATAACTTTTCTTTGCCATTTAAATTAATGGCGAATCGAGACCATCCTTTTTAATACATATAAGTCACCCCTAAGGTAGTCCTATCGAGCCGTAAGTCAGAGTGCTGTTTATTAAAAAGTAGGTCATGTGTTTTTATATGTCCTAACAGTAAAAAGCCCAAATTGCTGTTTTTGATGTAGAAAGGCTAGTAGCCCCATTGGCAAGTACAGAGTTACATGGTGACAACTTAGCTGTGCTAACTTCTGAATGGGACTACTAAAGTTGGTACTTCAAAGTATCAAAAGAATCATTACATTAAACCCCACTTGATGCCCAAGTTGAATTTATTGTAACTTTTAAGTAATGCAATTTTAGAAAGTTGCCACTTTGTTGCCCATTTTTTCCCTTGACCGTTTACAGTTGCTGGCCACGAGACAGCCTTCTGCCATCCTGGGGGAGGTGAGAATTGTGAGAAGTTGGCCTGGCATATGCTGTCCACTAATTATAGTGGGCACCTTGCACCAGTCCAAATCGACTCTTATGGTAGGTAGGTTAAAGACAACCTTATTGAAAGCTATCCTAGTGGTAGCTGTGGAGAGCAGCCTTCAGGCTAAGTCTTGAAGGAATGTAAAGCAGCTTGTTTTACCAGTCTATAATCTCTTGAGTGACCAAATGAAAGAGCACCACACCAGGTATATATTCAAAATATATGTATTTATTACTAAACACACCCCTCTAGTCTCTTTATGAGGCTAGAGTTCGAAATACATAGGTTATAAGATCTTAAATCACAGTAATAGCACAAATACACGTTTGGGCCCTAGGGGCGTACCAAACCATATACCAATAAAGTGGTATGCGAACCACGACTGAACTAGACACTAGGCCTAGAGCCTCTAGAAGTGCTTGGACCACAAGGAACCACCCAAGGTAGTGACACAGGGGACCCACGGGAGACGCGTGCAGTGTAAATACACAACCGCGATACGCCGTTAACTTCTATGGAGAAAGTCGGGATCGGAAAAATAGAGGAAAGGGACACTTTAAAAAGGACTAGGACAAAACCCTTTGAGATCTAGGACTTTGAAGAGTCTCTACCCACGGGAGCACCGGAGTACTCGTGTTACCTCACCCAGGGAAGCCGGGTGCATAGGTGCCTTTCGGGGTCGGGTTTCGTCGTCGTTTCTTATGGCGATCTGCTGCAAAGTGCTGCTGGCGACCAGGAGAAAAGTGTCCGGGTGGATCCAAGAGTGGATCGGAGTTCTGAAGAACCTGAAAGCAGAGGGGACAGAGTCTGGGTCACTAGCCAGTGACCAGGAAGGCGATGGACAGATGCCCACCGATGTCGAGTGCTTCAGGTGCGTTGACGGTCGTCTCGTTTCTGCAGCCACGAGGTCCAGGAGGCGTTGTCGGCGACCAGGAGCAGGATTCGGGCTGGTACACGATGTCTGTCGAGTGCTGCGGTGTCGGCGACCAGATTGGACCCAACAAGCCTTGGCAACGGCAAGTCTCGATGTAGCTGAAGATCGTCGATGGTGCAGACCAGCAAGGTCTGGGGAACTCACCCAGCAAGGGTAAGTGAGGGCAGGCCTGGAGCAACCAGACTGCCAAGTAAAGAAAAGATTGGCCTTCGGTAAGGGCTACTAGCCAACGGGCTAGCGACCGCGAAGGAGCCTCGTGACGCCGCACGTGGAGCTGGCTTACAGGACACTCGTGGAGTGGGGGCCAGTGATCTTCGGTGCAGGTGGTGCTGGAGGCTAGGGCTACTCAGAGCCCAAAGCACGACTTCTTGGGAGACCCAGAAGATGGTGCACTTGCAAGTGTGCTCGGTGTCCAGGGGTCACGGTCTCACGTTACCCACGATAGCCACGGGCCTCAGCTTTGCTGGGGACTCAGGGTAGCCTCGGGGAAGTCTGAGAATCCACCTCTGGTGATGCGCTGACTTCGGCGTCCGACGGGAGCTTCAGTGATGCGAACCGGACAGATGCTTCTTTGGTGCCTGCCAAGCAGGGGAGTCACTCCTTGACCCCAAGGGAGATTCTTCAGTCCTCTAATCGTGAGTAGAGCGTCGAAGGTCCAGGATTCTGTTTCAGAGTTTCGTCCAGGTATAATCTAAAGTCCTAAGGACTGGGTTCCTACCTTTATTCCAAAAATAGGGGATGGACTACTCTGTGGCCCCACCTATGGGTGGGTCAGGGCAGAGGGGTGGCTACACCCCTTTCCCTTTGTCCAGTTCGCGCCAAAGCAGGGGCTGCAAGCCCCTGATCCGGTTTGAACTGGGGTATGCACAGGGACACCAAATGTGCCCCCAGTGCAGGACTTCAAAGCACCCGAAAGTGCTCCCGCCCAGCCCCAATACACTTTGTCCTGTCTGGGGAGGTGGTCACACCTCCCTGGGACAGGAAACCTATTGTCCAGGCCTCCCCTGCCGGAGTTTCGTCCAGCAGCAGGAGGCCAGACTCGTGTCTGTGGCAGTAGCATCCATTTTGTGATGCCAGGCTCTGGAAAGAAGTTACCGGACTCGTCAGAGTTAACATGCCTTTCCCTCTAGAAGGGTGGAATGCTACCCCCGCCGCCAGAATTGGCGGGGGGTAGTATTCCAAGATGTTTGACACCAAACACGACATGTTTCGGTGCAGCCATTCCATAGTTAGCATTTTACCGCGAGGATATAATGCGTTTAAGAGTATATGGTCAGGCTGCACTACAAACAGCATCAGAGATGGTCTCCGAACGCTGCAGAGGGGCCCTGCTCATGCAGGGGCACCCTCTCACATAGAAACCATGCACTCTGCCTTTAGGATTGATAAGGCCTGCCTTAGGAGTGACTTATAGGTTTATATGTGTGTATGCATTTAGTGATATAGGTAACCTATACCACAGCAAGGGGTGCATGCACCACCTTACCCAGGCTGCAGTAGCAGACCTGTGGTGTCAGTTTGGATGGCCTACCAGGGGTGGCATAATATATGCTGCAGCCCCTGGCAGGCCTCTGAGGTACCTATGCCCTTGGTACATAGTATACCATATACTAGGGACTTACAAGGGCACTCCAGATCCCAATCAGAGATGTGCCTAAGGCACAGGGAGACCCTTTTAAAGAGGAAACAGCTAGGCTGGGGTTCTGAATAGCAGGGCCCCAGCCAGACTAATGTCGAAAACCAGTGAAGTATCAGCAAAAAGTGGGGGTACCCCTGTGAAGCAGATCCTACTCTCCTACACAACCCCCCCAAACGTAGGGACATTAAACTAACCTTGCCCAGTTAAGTCTTCATGTTCTAAGTGGAAATACCTAGAGAGTCCATCTGCATTCGCATGGTTACTCCCAGGCCTATGTTCCACTGTAAAGTCCATCCCCTGTAGGGAAATGGACCACCTAAGCAGTTTGGGGTTTTCACCCTTCATTTGTTTTAGCCATAAGAGGGGCTTATGGTCTGTCTGAACCAGGAAGTGTGTACCAAACAAGTATGGCCTCAACTTCTTCAGAGCCCAGACCACAGCAAAGGCCTCCCTCTCTATGGCTGACCAACGTTTCTCTCTAGGGGTCAGCCTTCTGCTAATAAAAGCTACTGGCTGATCCTGACCTTCTTCATTCAATTGTGACAGTACAGCCCCTACCCCCAATTCAGATGCATCAGTTTGAACAATGAACTTCTTGGAGTAATCAGGACTCTGCAGAATTGGAGCAGTGCACATGGCCTGCTTGAGGTCATCAAATGCCTTTTGACAGCTAACTGTCCACTGAACCTTTTTGGGCATTTTTTTAGAAGTTAAGTCATTCAAGGGTGTCACTATTGATCCATACCCCTTGACAAATCTCCTATAGTACCCAGTCAGGCCTAAGAAGGCTCTCACCTGAGTCTGGGTAGTGGGAGCAGTCCAGTCCATGATGGTCTGGATCTTGCTCTGCAAAGGTTGAACCTGGCCTCCACCCACAAGGTGGCCCAGGTACACAACCTGACTCTGCCCTATCTGGCACTTAGTGGCCTTGATAGTCAGGCCTGCCTTTTGCAGGGCCTGTAAAACATTCCTGAGGTGGACCAGGTGATCCTCCCAGGTGGAGCTAAAGACAGCAATATCATCTAGATAAGCTGCACTATAGGCCTCCAGTCCTGTGAGAACTGTGTTCACCAACCTCTGGAAAGTGGCAGGTGCATTTTCAGACCAAAGGGCATCACCACAAATTGATAATGCCCACTAGGGGTTGAAAATGCTGTTTTGGGCTTTGCAGCATCAGCTAGTCTGATCTGCCAGTAGCCAGCTGTTAGGTCAAATGTGCTGAGATATTTGGCAGAGGCCAAAGTATCTATGAGCTCATCTGCCCTGGGTATTGGATGGGCATCAGTCCTAGTGACTGCATTGAGGCCCCTGTAGTCTACACAAAACCTCATCTCTCTTTTCCCACCACTGGTGTGAGGTTTAGGTACTAGGACTACTGGACTAGCCCAAGGGCTATCTGAGGGCTCAATCACTCCCAATTCCAACATCTTCTGGACTTCAGTCCTGATACAGTCCCTGACATGGTCAGGTTGCCTATAAATCTTGTTTTTAATAGGCAGACTGTCCCCAGTGTCCACTTCATGAGTGCACCAGGTGGTCTGACTGGGTGTCAGAGAAAACATATGTCTAAACTGATTGAGGACTTGCCTGCAATCAGTTTGTTGCTGGGTAGTGAGGCTGCCTGCCAAGGCTACACCATCTACTGACCCATCGTCAGGGTTCTGTGAGAGCAGGTCAGGGAGTGGGTCACTCTCTTCCTCCTGCCCTTCATCAGTAGCCATGAGCAAGCCCATGTCTGCCCTGTCCACATATGGCTTAAGTCTGTTGACATGGAGAACCCTGTGGGGACTCCTGGGTGTTCCCAGGTCTACTAAGTAAGTGACCTCACCCTTCTGCTCAACAATAGTGTGGGGTCCACTCCATTTGTCTTGGAGAGCTGCTGGGGCCACTGGCTCCAACACCCACACCTTCTGTCCTGGCTGGTAAACAGTTAGGACAGCCTTTTGGTCATGCCAGGCCTTTTGAAGTTCCTGGCTAGCCTCAAGGTTTTTGGTTGCCTTTTTCATGTACTCAGCCATCCTGGAGCGGAGACCAAGTACATAGTCCACTATATCTTGCTTTGGGGGCTTGAGAGGTAACTCCCATCCTTCCTTCACCAAGCACAGTGGACCCCTCACAGGGTGGCCAAACAGAAGTTCAAAAGGGCTGTAACCAACCCCCTTCTGAGGCACCTCCCTATATGCGAATAAAAGGCAGGGCAAGAGTATGTCCCATCTACGCCTAAGCTTTTCTGGGAGCCCTTTAATCATGCCCTTCAAGGTTTTGTTGAATCTCTCAACTAAACCATTGCATTGTGGGTGATAGGGTGTGGTGAACTTATAAGTAACCCCACACTCCTTCCACATTGCCTTTAAGTACCCAGACATGAAGTTTGCACCCCTGTCTGATACCACCTCCTTAGGAAAGCCCACTCTTGAGAAAATTCCCAGGAGGGCCCTTGCCACCACAGGTGCTGTAGTGGTCCTAAGGGGTATAGCCTCTGGGTACCTGGTGGCATGATCCACTACCACCAGTATAAATCTGTGCCCAGATGCTGTTTGGGGATCCATGGGACCAACAATGTCAATCCCTACCCTCTCAAAGGGCACCCCCACCACAGGTAGTGGTATCAGGGGGCCTTTGTAGTGCCACCTGCTTTGCCACTGGCTTGGCAGGTTACACAGGAGCGACAAAACTCCTTACTGTCTTCAGACATGTGGGGCCAGTGAAAGTGAGGGACAATTCTGTCCCAAGTCTTGTTCTGGCCCAGGTGTCCTGCTAAGGGAATATCATGGGCTAGGGTCAATAGGAAGCCCCTGAACTTCAAAGGTATTACCAACCTCCTGGTAGCACCAGGCTTGGGGTCTCTACTCTCTGAGTACAGGAGTCCATCATCCCAATACACTGTATGGGGACCACTAGCTTTCCCAGCAGCCTCAGCAGCAGCTTGCTGTCTGAGGGGTTCAAGGGAGGGGCAGCTCTGCTGCTCCTGGCTCAGATCTGCCCTAGAAGGTCCCCCTGTCCCCAAGAACTCAACCTGGTCAGGCTCAAGTTCCTCTGGGACAGTTCCTTCTTCAGGGCTGAGATCATCCCCCTCAAGGGACTGATCTTCCTCCTGAGCCAAGGGGAAGGCACTGCCTTAACCCTACTACTCCTCCTCTTGGAAGGCACTTGGTCCATTCTTTCAGAATCCAAGGCCTGTTCAGTTTTAGACAGTTTAGCTTGTGACCTGGTCACAGCAAACACATCTGCAGGGATCCCCAGCATTTCTGCATGGGTCCTGAGTTCCACTTCTGCCCAAGCAGAAGTCTCTAAGTCATTGCCAAGCAAGCATTCGACTGGTAGGTTTGCACTTACCACAACCTTCTTAAGGCCAGTTACCCCTCCCCAGGAGAAGTTAACAACTGCCAGAGTATGGTCTGTTCTGACATTGCTAGCATTGGTCACTTGGTACATTTCACCAAGTATAACTTGCCCAGGTAGCACAAGGTCTTGTGTCACCATTGTGACACTTGCCCCTGTGTCCCTAAATGCCAAAGCCTCTCGTCCATTGATTAAAGGCTGTTGTCTGTACTTGCCCAGATTACTGGGACTCACAGTGGAGGTCACATCCATGCCTCCATCACAGACTAACACAGCCTGAGTCAGCTCCCTGACTAAGTCAGAGCCCAACTCAGTTCCCAGGGTGAACCCTACTAAACCCTTTGCTGGAGCACTTCCACCAACTGTACTAGGGGGAACAGGTGCCTTAGGGGCATTGGTGGATGCTGGACTGGAGTCTTTGGACTTGGTGCAATCACTGGTCCAGTGGGTCTTTTGCTTACAGACCTTGCACCATGGTTTTCTTTGGCCTTTACCCTTGGTAGACTGGGAATCCCCACCAGAAGAAGATTTTTGGGGGCCTGATGAAGACTTTTGATCTTTACCCTTCTCCCCACCCTTGTCAGAGTTCTTAGCATCTTGCTTCTTGGTTTCCCCACCTTGGTTCTGTACCTTCTGCTTCACCCTGGTTCTGACCCATTTGTCTGCCTTCTTTCCCAATTCTTGGGGAGAGGTCAGATCAGAGTCAACCAGGTACTGATGCAACAGCTGGTTTTGACAGTTATTAAGAATCTGCTCCCTCATTATCAGATTATACAATCCTGAGAAGTCACACACCTTACTGCCCATCAACCAGCCTTCCAGAGCCTTGGCAGAACAATCCACATAGTCTACCCAGTCTTGAGTCTGTGCTTTTTGGGTGTCTCTGAACTTCAACCTGTACTGTTCAGTGGTTAGGCCAAACCCATCAATAAGAGCACTCTTCAAGACCTTGTAATTGTCAGCATCCTCCTCTCTAACAGTGAGGAGCTTGTCTCTACCTTTGTCAGCAAAGGAGAGCCACAAGATTGCTGCCCACTGCTCCTGAGGGACCTTCTGTACCTTACAGGCCCTCTCTAAAGCAGTTATCCATTTGTGGATATCATCCCCACTCTGGTAGGGAGGGACAATCTTGCTCAGGTTCCTATGGTCATAGGACCTTTCCCTATCTCTAGGGATATGGCTGCCACCATGGGACTCTAGTCCCAACTTTCTTCTCTCTTTAAGGAGATCTAGGGATTCTCTATCTAAAGCCAATTGCTTCTTCCTGATCTCCAGTTGAGTTTCCTCATACTGGACCAGTCTCTTTCTTCTTTCATGAGAGGATTCCCTCCTGTGAGAAGAAACAGAGCTCCCTATTGAGGTGCCAGAGTGGTTAGACTCCTGAGAAGGAGACCTAGACTTTCTGAGCACACTCATAATCCTTCCTGGGGGGACAAAGGTGTGGTTCTCCAGATCCTCATCTTCATCTTCCCCAGAAGGGATTGGGTTTTCCAGGTCAGGGTCATTGTCACCCTCCTGGTCAGTTTCAGAGGGGGGCTGGGGGTAGTAGTACCCCTGGTCCCTTCCTCATCTGCTGGCCCACCCTCTGCTCCTACCCCTTCAGTCTCTGAAGACTTACTAAGATCATAAGCCACCAACAACTCCTGGAGGTGTTGGGTGGTGGGACTTTGGCCTGTCCTTAATTTCCTCACGTTACACAAAGCTCTCAGTTCCAAGAATGGGAGTGTGTCATACTTGGAGGGGGAAGCTCAATGGCTTCCTGCAGGGCATCTTTGGATCCTGCTTTTAAAGACATTACTAGTGTGGTGTGGTGTATGCACTACCTACTCTAGTGTGGCCTACTAAACTCTCTTGAGTTGTAGAAAGGGTTGTGCTATCCCTTAACACACAACTCTAAGTTCAGTAGAACTTACTGATATTCTAAGCTTAAATTATATGTACCTTAGGTACCTTTAGTAGTTTTCAGTTGATCAATTCAATTGAGATTATCTGGTAAAACAATAGCAAGCTGGAATCCCACACGCTGCACACCAATGTGAGAAGTTGGCCTGGCATATGCTGTCCACTAATTATAGTGGGCACCTTGCACCAGTCCAAATCGACTCTTATGGTAGGTAGGTTAAAGACAACCTTATTGAAAGCTATCCTAGTGGTAGCTGTGGAGAGCAGCCTTCAGGCTAAGTCTTGAAGGAATGTAAAGCAGCTTGTTTTACCAGTCTATAATCTCTTGAGTGACCAAATGAAAGAGCACCACACCAGGTATATATTCAAAATATATGTATTTATTACTAAACACACCCCTCTAGTCTCTTTATGAGGCTAGAGTTCGAAATACATAGGTTATAAGATCTTAAATCACAGTAATAGCACAAATACACGTTTGGGCCCTAGGGGCGTACCAAACCATATACCAATAAAGTGGTATGCGAACCACGACTGAACTAGACACTAGGCCTAGAGCCTCTAGAAGTGCTTGGACCACAAGGAACCACCCAAGGTAGTGACACAGGGGACCCACGGGAGACGCGTGCAGTGTAAATACACAACCGCGATACGCCGTTAACTTCTATGGAGAAAGTCGGGATCGGAAAAATAGAGGAAAGGGACACTTTAAAAAGGACTAGGACAAAACCCTTTGAGATCTAGGACTTTGAAGAGTCTCTACCCACGGGAGCACCGGAGTACTCGTGTTACCTCACCCAGGGAAGCCGGGTGCATAGGTGCCTTTCGGGGTCGGGTTTCGTCGTCGTTTCTTATGGCGATCTGCTGCAAAGTGCTGCTGGCGACCAGGAGAAAAGTGTCCGGGTGGATCCAAGAGTGGATCGGAGTTCTGAAGAACCTGAAAGCAGAGGGGACAGAGTCTGGGTCACTAGCCAGTGACCAGGAAGGCGATGGACAGATGCCCACCGATGTCGAGTGCTTCAGGTGCGTTGACGGTCGTCTCGTTTCTGCAGCCACGAGGTCCAGGAGGCGTTGTCGGCGACCAGGAGCAGGATTCGGGCTGGTACACGATGTCTGTCGAGTGCTGCGGTGTCGGCGACCAGATTGGACCCAACAAGCCTTGGCAACGGCAAGTCTCGATGTAGCTGAAGATCGTCGATGGTGCAGACCAGCAAGGTCTGGGGAACTCACCCAGCAAGGGTAAGTGAGGGCAGGCCTGGAGCAACCAGACTGCCAAGTAAAGAAAAGATTGGCCTTCGGTAAGGGCTACTAGCCAACGGGCTAGCGACCGCGAAGGAGCCTCGTGACGCCGCACGTGGAGCTGGCTTACAGGACACTCGTGGAGTGGGGGCCAGTGATCTTCGGTGCAGGTGGTGCTGGAGGCTAGGGCTACTCGGAGCCCAAAGCACGACTTCTTGGGAGACCCAGAAGATGGTGCACTTGCAAGTGTGCTCGGTGTCCAGGGGTCACGGTCTCACGTTACCCACGATAGCCACGGGCCTCAGCTTTGCTGGGGACTCAGGGTAGCCTCGGGGAAGTCTGAGAATCCACCTCTGGTGATGCGCTGACTTCGGCGTCCGACGGGAGCTTCAGTGATGCGAACCGGACAGATGCTTCTTTGGTGCCTGCCAAGCAGGGGAGTCACTCCTTGACCCCAAGGGAGATTCTTCAGTCCTCTAATCGTGAGTAGAGCGTCGAAGGTCCAGGATTCTGTTTCAGAGTTTCGTCCAGGTATAATCTAAAGTCCTAAGGACTGGGTTCCTACCTTTATTCCAAAAATAGGGGATGGACTACTCTGTGGCCCCACCTATGGGTGGGTCAGGGCAGAGGGGTGGCTACACCCCTTTCCCTTTGTCCAGTTCGCGCCAAAGCAGGGGCTGCAAGCCCCTGATCCGGTTTGAACTGGGGTATGCACAGGGACACCAAATGTGCCCCCAGTGCAGGACTTCAAAGCACCCGAAAGTGCTCCCGCCCAGCCCCAATACACTTTGTCCTGTCTGGGGAGGTGGTCACACCTCCCTGGGACAGGAAACCTATTGTCCAGGCCTCCCCTGCCGGAGTTTCGTCCAGCAGCAGGAGGCCAGACTCGTGTCTGTGGCAGTAGCATCCATTTTGTGATGCCAGGCTCTGGAAAGAAGTTACCGGACTCGTCAGAGTTAACATGCCTTTCCCTCTAGAAGGGTGGAATGCTACCCCCGCCGCCAGAATTGGCGGGGGGTAGTATTCCAAGATGTTTGACACCAAACACGACATGTTTCGGTGCAGCCATTCCATAGTTAGCATTTTACCGCGAGGATATAATGCGTTTAAGAGTATATGGTCAGGCTGCACTACAAACAGCATCAGAGATGGTCTCCGAACGCTGCAGAGGGGCCCTGCTCATGCAGGGGCACCCTCTCACATAGAAACCATGCACTCTGCCTTTAGGATTGATAAGGCCTGCCTTAGGAGTGACTTATAGGTTTATATGTGTGTATGCATTTAGTGATATAGGTAACCTATACCACAGCAAGGGGTGCATGCACCACCTTACCCAGGCTGCAGTAGCAGACCTGTGGTGTCAGTTTGGATGGCCTACCAGGGGTGGCATAATATATGCTGCAGCCCCTGGCAGGCCTCTGAGGTACCTATGCCCTTGGTACATAGTATACCATATACTAGGGACTTACAAGGGCACTCCAGATCCCAATCAGAGATGTGCCTAAGGCACAGGGAGACCCTTTTAAAGAGGAAACAGCTAGGCTGGGGTTCTGAATAGCAGGGCCCCAGCCAGACTAATGTCGAAAACCAGTGAAGTATCAGCAAAAAGTGGGGGTACCCCTGTGAAGCAGATCCTACTCTCCTACAAGAATCACTCTCAGGAAGGAACACAAAGGGCCTGCTGTTGGAAGAGATGTTACCTCTCCCTGGCAGGAAGGCAAAACAGGATGTGAGCCCAAAAGGTGAGCTTCAAAGCGGAAGCTACATTTGGAGGGCAAATGGTGGACACATACGGGAAAGGCTACTCTTTTGTTCTTGTAGGCAGGTTGGCATTGGAGACAGAGAGAGGGAAACAGTTGCCATTATCAGTTTTCCCTTGGGCATGTAGCTCTCAGGTTACCACAGCTCTAGGGTGGGCTACCAAGCTCCACACACCGAGAGGAGTTCTGCCATCTTGGGAGTGAGTAGAATATTGCATTCTGTGATAGCTAGATGCCACACTTTGCAGGAAGTCATCATCAGGCAGAAGGGAACCTGGCTAGTATTAATCACATCTCCCAAGGGGAACTTCTGGGCATAAAAGTGGTTCCAAGACCTCAGACCTGGTCTGCATGGGCAAGAGGATGAAATAAGAACTTCCCTGCTGTTCCCTGGACCCAGCAATGAGAGGCTGCACTAAAGACTAGACTGCACCTGCTGATCCTTGGCTAGCAAAGAGAGCACTGTGCCTGTGGTGCCCTACTCGAGGAAAAGTCATCCATGAGCCCCAAACAGAAGAGGTGACTCCAAGAGTCAGTTGACTGACTTCTTGTCACAGCTACAGGGCCACAAAAGCTGAAGGAATCTGCCTCGGCGAGTTGGTAGCCACCTAAGTCTGCTGGTCCAGGGAGAGTTGTTGAAGTGACTTTTGGTTGCTCAAGACAGTCACTCACCTTAGATAAAGGAAACCACTGGTTTTGTTGTAACCAGAGACCAATAGACCAGTAGACTAGTGGCAACTGGTTTTTGGCTGGACTTCAACCGGACTTTGAGGAACATCGACCCCTGTGGCTAAAGTCACCCCACCGTGATCGTAGACTGAGGGGTGGCCCCAGGAAGACCCGAGTCACCAGATCAGCATCCTCAGCATCCTTCAGCATCTTGTATCCTTTGCATCAGGACCACTCCGTTGATACTGATGGTGGTTCGCCCATAGAGCATGGAACTGACCTGAAGACTTCTTAGACTGTAAGATAACTGTCCTGTCAAGCCTTATTGGTGGCTGTGACTTGCTCCATGCTGGCGTTAGTAGCCAATGCGGGCTGGAGTATGAGACTAGCACTTTACAAAAGTATTCAAAGGTTTTTCAAGTAACGGCTAACCACAGTAATTGCCAATGCTTGCTTGCAATTTGAATGAAAGGGGAGAGGAGTTGGCCTAACGGCTAGGGCGGTCGACCTCGAAACTGGGGAACTGGGTTCGAGTCTCGGCAATGACGCTGAACATCCTGTGATTCTGGGCAAATCACTTAATCTCCCCGTGCCTAACAAAAATGAATGTGTCCTCATGTAATGCAACTGGTGCTATGTAAAGCGCTCTGATATCCGATTCGGGTCAAGTTTGCGCTATATAAAACTCTGTAAAAAACAAATTTAAAAAAATGATTTGAATGAAAAGCAGTGATTTATTATTTGCTTGATAATTTATATCACTGGAACCCTCCAGTGAATTTTATTAATTTTGGTGTCTAAAAATTCATAAAAATAAGAGCTATTTTTATTAATTGTTGTCTGATTTTCTTTGTGTTGTGTTTCTTTCTTATTCAACTGTTTGGTCCTTTTAAATGCTTTGCACTTGTTACTTTGACAAAGTCTGACTGCTCAAAGCCACAGCTACCCATGGTTGAGCTAAGGTTTTGCAAATGAGCATGACTGGACACAAGAATGGCTTGGGAGTTTATTACATGGTAAGGTCGCACAACCACACTATATAATAAACCGCTTTCCTCACACAGCCACGGAGCGAAATATTTTTTAAAAGGCTTTGATTATGGAAATATGGGTAACATGCTTTTTGATCGACTAAGGGGCTCATAATTCTTCAAAACCAACTGCGTCTGAATCTCGAAGAGGAATGCTTTGTGTTGCTTTGCAAGTAAGAATGAAGCTACCATATTCATTAATGTTAATGCAACTGTAATCAGCCATTTCGCCTTTATGTGCTCAACAGAGACTGCTGTGCTTGAAGCCTATATAGATGTCAGAAACTGACTCTACATTCAAATATGCGGTGTCCAGACATTGCAAATACTAGCATTTAGGGCCTGATTACGAGTTGTTGGAGCAGTATCCCTGGGAGGGCATATCGCTCCGGGGAGCTACAAGATTCCCAATATCTGCGGGCTCGGAATTAAAAGGTCTTTGTTGGACTTGGCCCTGCTTACAGGGTCATCCCGAACTTTTTCGCCTTTTCCTCCTAGCCTTTTTGCTGTATGTGTGTGATGGAATGCTGCACAATGATGTGCAGAGGTCTATTTACGCTGTTTAAAAATGTCACTTTTAAAATGTCACCCTGTTTGGTGTGCTTTGTGCCTGCCTGTCTGAGGTGGGTTGGCGGTCTAGTTGTCTGTCTCCCAGCACCCCCAGCTTTTGGAGGAAGCCTGGCAGGCAGGGTGCTCTACACCTCCCCCAAAACCAGTTGGGACCGGATTACCAGAGAGCCTTCTAGAAGCTTCTGGCCCTTTCTGGTAGGTGGGGTGAGGGGTGTATATATAGGGGGGCTGTGCCTCCATGTGACAGACTGTGCGTGGACTTCGCTTGAGAGGGGACACTCTGCCAGGAGGTACTGCCGCAAGGGCCTGCGTGCTGGCCCCTGTGCCCAACTGTACCCCTTTGCTGTCCACAGGGCTAGTGAGAGACTCTGCTGGAGTGGAGACTGCTGCGCTAGCAGGATTGCCATCGTAATGGAGGATGACTGTTCCTAGGAACTGCTGCTTCATGTCTGGTGAGCTGCCCTACTGCCTGCTGATCTTGCCCTGCATTAACTGTCTCCTGGCCCCTAGCGCCCCGTGAGCGCTATATCTCAAGTGACTATACTTGCCTGCCTCCCTAGTGCCTTGTGAGGGCGGCAGCTTTATTTGGTGGGACCTAGCGCCTGGGAAGCGCTACAACTTTATCCCTGCATTGGCTGTGCTTTGCTTGCTGTCTAGCGCCTCGTGAGCGCTGATTCCAGCACCTGCACAGGAGAAGAAGGTGCGTGGGTCCTGCAGCGCGTGCGGCGAGGGAATCCCGGCATGTGGGATTCCCCCTGCGCTGCTCAAGTCAAGGCGGGAGCCTACCCCGCATTGCTACCGTTGTTGTGCCGCATTTGTGTTTTATTAATTAGCGGGAGCCTACCCCGCGTTGGTGCCGCGCTGTGGCTCAGTTAAATTAAGCGGGTGCCCACCCCGCATTGCCGCTAACAAAGAGGAAAATCACCACTGCGGGCCAGGGAGACTAAGCGCTGCCGACGTCACGAGGAAGCTCTGACCCCTGCCTGGAGGTGGGCGGGGGCCGGACGACGGAAGCCACTGCCGGCCGGAGCCTCGTGGAGGCCATCTCTGCCTCCCCCCTGCCTGGAGGAAGCTGGAAGTGAGGCGGTGGTGTTGCGGGGCTCCCGTGAGCTGATGGGAGCCCCGGGTCTGTAAAGGGGCAAGGCGGGAGCCTACCCCGCGCTGGCAAACGGCCCCAAAAGTCGACTGAGACTTCGCTCTGTAGGTGGGGGCTCCCCGTGAGGGAAGGAGAGCCCCCGCGTGCCACCTGGATCGTCTGGAGCCTCGCAGGCTCCACACCGAAGTCCCGGGTCCCGGAGGGGGGCCTGGGTGAAGCCAGGGGAAGATGCTCCAGCGTGAGGGAGCAGAGCAAAGAACCGAGGAGTCCTGCCCCAGCCGGTGAGTGGGGCTCCGTGGTGGTCCTTGGTGGCGGTGCGTGTGCAAGGCACAGAGTCTGAGCGACCCCGTCTGGCAGCGGGTCGCTCCAACGAGGGGCTCAGTCGTCCAGTGGTTGGGGGTGTGTGTCGGGGCACATTGCCGGTGCCCGCCCCCCTGTGCCAGCCTAGGTCTAGGCGCCACAATGCCAGCGCCCCGGGATCCGGCCAATGTGAATGCGTTTGTATAAAGGAGTATAATCTGGTCACTAGTTTACGTGATGATGGCGTGGTTAACAAATTGTCCAGAGAGTGTAGTGTTGCTGGAGCAGTCGGGAAAGTGGGGTGTATAGCCCTACATGTTGTCTTTAGCTGGTGCGAGAGGAGCCATTCCAGGATAGGCTGCGACCCCCTCGATTGTTCAGTAGGGCTGGTTATAAAGACACCTTTAGGATATAGGTCCCCCATAGTAGTAAGACCCATGGCTTTCGCTCTACTAATAGTTCCCTTATCTTGAAGAAAAGGGAAATGAGGGTGCCTAGCTAGTGGAATCGAGGGGGCATATAGTAACATCATCGTTCTTTAGCTCACTTCGCCACCCCAGTTCAGACACAGCTATATGCAAATCAGTCTTGACCCTGTGCCTCATGGGAACAGTCCAGCCCGAACTGCCAAGCCATGTCTTCCCTGGACCGGAAATAAGCATCCTGGGACCGGTTTTGGGCTAACAGCCCCCATCAGCCAGGCTAGCTTGAATCCAGTGGCAAAGTGAGCAAGGGACACACGTCTGGGCATACCCTGCCAACTTAGGGCGAACAAAGCAAACACAAGGAAATGATGGACGGAGCGCTGAAACTTTTCAGACACTCACCGCCAGTCACAGATCTGGGTTGAATTACGCCTGGGCGGTGAACTTCGCTCCGTTCGCGGCGTTTGCGGAGTTTTCTGCACTCCGCGGAGTTCGCGGAGTGCAGAAAACTCCGCTTCGCGCTGGGCAGCGGAGTTTTTTCCCGGCTCGCGATCGCGATTGTTAAGTTCGCGATCGTGAACAGTAAGTTTGCGAGCGCGAGCTGTCGCTCGGGTAGAATTTCTACCCGAGCGGCAGGAATACCAGCACAAACTGCAGTTTGCACTGCACTCCCCCACTCGCGGAACTTCGCAGAGTTGTTTTGTAACTTCGCGGAGTTCTGCGTAGCGAAACTCCGCAAACTATGCCCAGGCCTGGGTTGAATCCATCATCGTTCTTTAGCTCACTTCGCCACCCCAGTTCAGACACAGCTATATGCAAATCAGTCTTGACCCTGTGCCTCATGGGAAGAGTTCTGCCGGAACTGCCAAGCCATGTCTTCCCTGGATCGGAAACAAGCATCCTGGGACCGGTTTCGGGCTAACAGCCCTCATCAACCAGGCTAGCTTGAATCCAGTGGCAAAGTGAGCAAGGGACCCACGTCTGGGCATACCCTGCCAACTTAGGGCGAACAAAGCAAACACAAGGAGATGATGGACGGAGTGCTGAAACTTTTCGGATACTCACCCCCAGTCACAGATCTGGGTTGAATCCATCATCGTTCTTTAGCTTACTTCGTCACCCCAGTTCAGACACAGCTATATGCAAATCAGTCTTGACCCAGTGCCTCATGGGAACAGTCCAGCCCGAACTGCCATGTCTTCCCTGGACCGGAAACAGGCATCCTGGGACCATCTTCGGGCTAACAGCCCTCATCAGCCAGGCTAGCTTGAATCCAGGGGCAAAGTGAGCAAGGGACCCACGTCTGGGCATACCCTGCCAATTTAGGGTGAACAAAGCAAACACAAGGAAATGATGGACAGAGCACTGAAACTTTTCAGACACTCACCGCCAGTCACAGATCTGGGTTGAATTAGGCCTGGGCGGTGAACTTCGCTCCGTTCGCGGAGTTTGCGGAGTTTTCTGCACTCCGCGGAGTTCGCGGAGTGCAGAAAACTCCGCTTCGCGATGTGCAGCAGAGTTTTACCCCCGCTCGTGATCGCAAATGGTAAGTTCGCGATCGCGAACAGTAAGTTCGCGAGCGCGAGCTGCCGCTCGGACCCGAGCGGCAAGAATAACAGCACAAACTGCAGTTCGCACTGCACTCCTCCACTCGCGTAACTTCGTGGAGTTCCGCGTAGCAAAACTCTGCGAACTACGCCCAGGCCTGGGTTGAATCCATCATCGTTCTTTCGCTCACTTCGCCACCCCAGTTCAGACACAGCTATATGCAAATCAGTCTTGACCCTCTGCCTCATGGGAAGAGTTCAGTCCGAACTGCCAAGCCATGTCTTCCCTGGGCTGGAAACAAGCATCCTGGGACCGGTTTCGGGCTAACAGCCCTCATCAGCCAAACTAGCTTGAATCCAGTGGCAAAGTGAGCAAGGGACCCACGCCTGGGCATACCCTGCCAACTTAGGGTGAACAAAGCAAACACAAGGAGATGATGGACGGAGCGCTGAAACTTTTCAGACACTCACCCCCAGTCACAGATCTGGGTTAAATCCATCATCGTTCTTTTTAAAAAAAAAGTTTTATTTGTAATTTTTTGAGACAGCAAAAAACAGACTGAAAGAGATTTTTAGTGGGACGTACAGTCAGGATTACGGGCAATACAGATCACAGGGGGCACCAATCGTACAGTATCCTGCATATTCTTTAGGCGACGATGAGAGATATACATGCATTGTATATACATTTGAGTGCTTTACATAATTTCCTAGAAGGGCAAAAAGACCATACCATACGAGATACGTTGTAGACCTATAAATCGGGTACAAATACAAGGAAACATATCCGATCACTGCTAACACAATACATGGATTAAGGAACACATTCAAGCTGATATCTCATCAACGAGGGGTTCTGCTGGAGCGTGAGGGGGTACATTAGAAACTAGTGTTGTTTCACTGGCCCGCAACCAAGCAGTAAAGGGTTCCCAGATGTCCTTGGGTCGGGACGCCATGGGCATAAGGTCCCAGTATAGTGTCAATTGCTCCTGGCAATATGCAATGTCATGTATCCAGTCTTTGACCTTCGGGCCTCTTGTAGCTCCCCAGTGCATGGCAAGGCGGCGCCTCGCAAGAACCAGCAGCATGGCCGTCAAACGGCGGGATTCCGGGCGCACCCGTTCCACATAACCCAAAAGCAGTACCAGGGGAGACCGATCTATGGGCTGGCCGGTGACCGCCTGTATAGTTTCATAGATCCCATCCCAATAGTTGGAGACTACCGGGCATTCCCAGGCGACATGTAGGAAGGCCGCGCCCTCGCGTCTACACTTCCAACAATTTGAGTTGTCTCTCAGGTTCATTTTAAATAATTGTAGGGGGGTTCTGTAACATCTGTGGAGAAACTTAAAATGGATGAGTCTTAACTTATAGTTGGGAGATAAGAATCGTGTCTGGGAACAGCAGTGAGCCCACTGCTCATCGGTTAAATTGTCGCCTAGGTCTAGGCGCCACAATGCCAGCGCCCCGGGATCCGGCCAAGGTGAATGCGTTTGTATAAAGGAGTATAATCTGGTCACTAGTTTACGTGATGATGGCGTGGTTAACAAATTGTCCAGAGAGTGTAGTGTTGCTGGAGCAGTCGGGAAAGTGGGGTGTATAGCCCTACCTGTTGTCTTTAGCTGGTGCGAGAGGAGCCATTCCAGGATAGGCTGCGACCCCCTCGATTGTTCAGTAGGGCTGGTTATAAAGACACCTTTAGGATATAGGTCACCCATAGTAGTAAGACCCATGGCTTTCGCTCTACTAATAGTTCCCTTATCTTGAAGAAAAGGGAAATGAGGGTGCCTAGCTAGTGGAATCGAGGGGGCATATAGTAACATCATCGTTCTTTAGCTCACTTCGCCACCCCAGTTCAGACACAGCTATATGCAAATCAGTCTTGACCCTGTGCCTCATGGGAACAGTCCAGCCCGAACTGCCAAGCCATGTCTTCCCTGGACTGGAAATAAGCATCCTGGGTCCGGTTTTGGGCTAACAGCCCCCATCAGCCAGGCTAGCTTGAATCCAGTGGCAAAGTGAGCAAGGGACACACGTCTGGGCATACCCTGCCAACTTAGGGCGAACAAAGCAAACACAAGGAAATGATGGACGGAGCGCTGAAACTTTTCAGACACTCACCGCCAGTCACAGATCTGGGTTGAATTACGCCTGGGCGGTGAACTTCGCTCCGTTCGCGGAGTTTGCGGAGTTTTCTGCACTCCGCGGAGTTCGCGGAGTGCAGAAAACTCCACTTCGCGATGTGCAGCGGAGTTTTTTCCCCGCTCGCGATTGTTAAGTTCGCGATCGTGAACAGTAAGTTTGCGAGCGCGAGCTGTCGCTCGGGTAGAATTTCTACCCGAGCGGCAGGAATACCAGCACAAACTGCAGTTCGCACTGCACTCCCCCACTCGCGGAACTTCGCAGAGTTGTTTTGTAACTTCGCGGAGTTCCGCGTAGCAAAACTCCGCGAACTATGCCCAGGCCTGGGTTGAATCCATCATCGTTCTTTAGCTCACTTCGCCACCCCAGTTCAGACACAGCTATATGCAAATCAGTCTTGACCCTGTGCCTCATGGGAAGAGTTCAGCCGGAACTCCCAAGCCATGTCTTCCCTGGATCGGAAACAAGCATCCTGGGACCGGTTTTGAGCTAACAGCCCTCATCAGCCAGGCTAGCTTGAATCCAGTGGCAAAGTGAGCAAGGGATCCACGTCTGGGCATACCCTGCCAACTTAGGGCGAACAAAGCAAACACAAGGAGATGATGGATGGAGTGCTGAAACTTTTCGGATACTCACCCCCAGTCACAGATCTGGGTTGAATCCTTCATCGTTCTTTAGCTTTCTTCGTCACCCCAGTTCAGACACAGCTATATGCAAATCAGTCTTGACCCAGTGCCTCATGGGAAAAGTCCAGCCCGAACTGCCATGTCTTCCCTGGACCGGAAACAAGCATCCTGGGACCAGCTTCGGGCTAACAGCCCTCATCAGCCAGGCTAGCTTGAATCCAGGGGCAAAGTGAGCAAGGGACCCACGTCTGGGCATACCCTGCCAATTTAGGGTGAACAAAGCAAACACAAGGAAATGATGGACAGAGCACTGAAACTTTTCAGACACTCACCGCCAGTCACAGATCTGGGTTGAATTAGGCTTCGGCGGTGAACTTCGCTCCGTTCGCGGAGTTTGCGGAGTACTCTGCACTCCGCGGAGTTCGCGGAGTGCAGAAAACTCCGCTTCGCGATGTGCAGCGGAGTTTTCCCCCCGCTCGTGATCGCGAATGGTAAATTCGCGATCGCGAACAGTAAGTTCGCGAGCGCGAGCTGCCGCTCGGGTAGAGTTTCTACCCGAGCGGCAAGAATAACAGCACAAACTGCAGTTCGCACTGCACTCCGCCACTCGCGTAACTTCGTGGAGTTCCGCGTAGCAAAACTCTGCGAACTACGCCCAGGCCTGGGTTGAATCCATCATCGTTCTTTCGCTCACTTCGCCACCCCAGTTCAGACACAGCTATATGCAAATCAGTCTTGACCCTCTGCCTCATGGGAAGAGTTCAGTCCGAACTGCCAAGCCATGTCTTCCCTGGACCGGAAACAAGCATCCTGGGACCGGTTTCGGGCTAACAGCCCTCATCAGCCAAACTAGCTTGAATCCAGTGGCAAAGTGAGCAAGGGACCCACGTCTGGGCATACCCTGCCAACTTAGGGCGAACAAAGCAAACACAAGGAGATGATGGACGGAGCGCTGAAACTTTTCAGACACTCACCCCCAGTCACAGATCTGGGTTAAATCCATCATCATTCTTTAGCTCACTTTGCCACCCCAGTTCAGACACGGCTATATGCAAATCAGTCTTGACTCTGTGTCTCAGGGGAAAAGTCCAGCCCGAACTGCCAAGCCAGGTCTTCCCTGGACTGTAAATAGGCATCCTGGGACCGGTTTCGGGCTAACAGCCCTCATCAGCCAGTCTAGCTTGAATCCAGTGGCAAAGTGAGCAAGGTACCCATGTCTGGGCATACCCTGCCAACTTAGGGCGAACAAAGCAAACACAAGGAGATGATGGACGGAGCGCTGAAACTTTTCAGACACTCACCGCCAGTCACAGATCTGGGTTGAATCCATCATCGTTCTTTAGCTCACTTCGCCACCCCAGTTCAGACACAGCTATATGCAAATCAGTCTTGACCCTGTGCCTCATGGGACAGTCCAGCCCGAACTGCCAAGCCATGTCTTCCCTGGACCGGAAACAAGCATCCTGGGACCGGTTTCGGGCTAACCGCCCTCATCTACCAGGCTAGCTTGAATCCATTGGCAAAGTGAGCAAGGGACCTACGTCTGGGCATACCGTGCCGACTTAGGGCGAACAAAGCAAACACAAGGAGATGATGGACGGAGCGCTGAAACTTTTCAGACACTCACCCCCAGTCACAGATCTGGGTTGAATCCATCATCGTTCTTTAGCTCACTTCGCCACCCCAGTTCAGACACAGCTATATGCAAATCAGTCTTGACCCTGTGCCTCATGGGAGCAGTCCAGCCCAAACTGCCAAGCCATGTCTTCCCTGGACCAGAAACAAGCATCCTGGGACCGGTTTCGGACTAACAGCCCTCATCAGCCAGGCTAGCTTGAATCCAGTGGCAAAGTGAGCAAGGGGCCCACGTCTGGGCATTCCCTGCCAACTTAGGGCAAACAAAGCAAACACAAGGAGATGATGGACGGAGCGCTGAAACTTTTCAGACACTCGCCCACAGTCACAGATCTGGGTTGAATCCATCATCGTTCTTTAGCTCACTTCGCCACCCCAGTTTCCGAGGAGCATTTCACAGACGGTGGAGAACATGGTGGCCACCTAGCTGCAGGTTGTGGGAGCGCTCGCGAGTGGGATATGGGTAAAATCAAAACAGTGAGACTTAACCAGGCAGAACTTACCGGCAGCAGATCATGGGCTAAAAATAGGCAGAACCGGTAAAGCTGAAGCGGGAGTGAGAGGAGGTTGGGGCAGCGTACGTCTCCATGCCCCTCAGGAGACAGCCTGCAAACACTGCGCGGGTAGCAGCATCAGGTGAAGCCGATGCAGAGCAATGGCTGAGGGCCGCCCAGGAAGGGAGGAGGGCCTGCAGAGTCATATCCAGGATTGCGCTGCTGGGGAAGGCCGACAGCGGCAGACTCGCATCCTGGCTAACCTATGCTCAGGGGAAGGTTGAATTACTAAATTCCCCAGCAAGGCTATAACACAGGAGAGACCCTTTGAAGGACAGGAAAGAGAAGTGGTGAAATTTACCCCATAACGAAGCTGTGAAGGAAGGTAAGCGGGAGGTGGGGGAGATGGAAGGCTGGTTAGTGAAAGGGAGGCACAGCAAAAGAGACAGATACGCTCT
The DNA here is from genome assembly GCA_963921515.1 of Calotriton arnoldi. NCBI lineage: Eukaryota > Metazoa > Chordata > Amphibia > Caudata > Salamandridae > Calotriton > Calotriton arnoldi. The sequence continues at coordinate 60,126 of CAWUFW010014063.1, forward strand.
GAGGAGCATGGTGGGAGAAGGGAAAGACCCACATAAAGACTGTCAGAAAGTACCCACGGGGAGTAAAAAGCAGTAGTGAGCCCATAAAACAGTCCACACTGCAGGAAGCGCAGATGCTATAGATGGGGGTGGAGGGAGGCAGCAAAAATGAAACTCCCTGGACTTAAACATGTATTACTGTTTAGTTGAATTGGGGGAAGAGGGGATAGAAAATCTAAGAACCCAGAAAGATGCTGTTTCAAATGATATCTCAACACCAAGGGCGACGTCTCGCACGTCAGACAGAGAGTATGTAGATAACAATCTGGATGCACTAGACAAAGTGGGAGTCTCACCCCAATTGTTCTTGAATGCCACCTTATCCCCTACAAATGCCTTGGAAAGTATACTGCAGTCCCTTTCAGAAGAGGTTAGAAACGGTTTCTCCACCTCTCAAAAGAACCAAAGGAATACACAGGGGCTATGTGATGGCAAAAAAACTGGACTCTCTTACACAAAGGACCCAAGTGTTTGAGGAAATTGTATCGGAGCTAAAAGCAATCACAGCCTCTGACAGGGACAGAGAATGTCAAGACAAGCTGGAATCACTGGAGAACAGCACCAGAAGGGACAATATAAGAGTTCTAAATGTGACTGAGGGAAGTGAGGGAGAAGACATTAAAGCCTTCATAGTGGCTATGTTAGAGTCAGGGGTGTTTGGTAGGAGACAGTGGAGGTGCTATTCAAGGACATACAAAGAGTCCATTGAGACCCTTTGACAAAAACCACCCAAGTAAGAGTAAACTCCACAAATTTCTGGTTAATTTCCTTACTTATTCTATTAAAGAATGCATGTTGAGCAAGGCATTGAAACTGAAAGCACAAAAACAATCCTGTCTGCAATGCAGGCACCCTTACACCATGGCACAAAGGTGCCTGCATTGGCGCTAGGCAGAAGATTGTTCACCATCACAGGCAGAGAGCAGGAATGCGCCATATTTTGCTAGATAGGACGTGTCCCTGGCTTCTCCCTTTCACGCAGCACTGTCAGACTTTGCTTTTCATGACTCCACCCTTTGTGTCTCCACCCCCTTTCCTCTCCCACACCTTGACCCCCAATTTATGAGTTCCCAGAGTGAATTTGTTCCAATTCCAGCAATGAACATGGTCCAATGACTGACTCCAATAAGTCCCCTTAGGCAGATGTACTAGTGCTTGGCTGTAGCATGGTCACACCTTCAGCAAGCTGATGTCCAGCTCTTTCTGCTAGAAGCCACACTTCTTTAGTAAGTTGCAGAAGCACATTTTCAGCCGATCCCAGACTTCATTCCTAGTCTGGCAGGTGAGCGGCAATGAGCAGACATTACACTCTTGATACTGGTTTGTTTGTCCACCTTGAGATGTAGTTCTGTTTGATATCAAGGGAAACAGTCACAAACTACTTTCAGAAGAGGCCAGTCTTTTATCGTCCTGTGAAGAACATGCTGGACCAATCAGAAGTATCTGCTACTTTTGAATTCTTGAGTGCCTTTTAAATCTTGGGTTTGGTGGCCTTCTTCATTGCATGTTTCAGGCATAATCATTCCATATGGAGGTCATGATTGACAAGAGACTGTGTGCAGTTCTGTGTCCCAGGGATGATCAACCCTGGCCTCATACACCTAATATAAGCAGGGAGCATGCCGCATTTTTCCAGAATGGGGTAGTGATCTGTTTTCTGCCCTTGAAGAGAATTTTGTTTATCTATTTCCGGGCTACTTTATAAGCACACATTTTCGGTTCGAAACAACACCATGTTAAAGGTCTTACCTTTAAGTAGCCAAACGACAGATTTTCGAGCAAAACCTTTGTGTGAAGTTTGCAAGGGCTGGACTGTGAAGTAATACCGGTGCAGGGGCTGCTGTTTAGACTGAAAAGCAGCACCATTTTCCCTTAGAAAATCAGAATGAAAAACACAAAGCTATGACTGCTAAAAGTGTAACACGCTGGTTTGGAGCAATTTTTTTTTTTTTTTGATTGGGAACATGTGACATTTTTTCCAGGCATTGGGCAACTAGCTGACTAGTGACAGCGCCAAGACACCTAGCGGTATTCGCACGCTTTAAAAGTATTTATATCATAACTCCTTTTTGGCCAGAGGAGAAGCACATTTATCCACTGGTCAGAATAGGGGCCAGATGTATCAAAAGAATAGTCCTAAAAGTTAGTAGCAAATTGGGCACCGATTTTAGTTATCAGTCAGACATTTGCTGTGTACTAATAAGTCATAGCACAATATGTCCAGTCGCATGGTGTTGCAGAATGACCTGCCTTATGAATTTTAATTTAGCAGGTCACAATTTCCGACCACCTGTGATTGGCTACAAACACAGGGATGGTGGAGTGCAAGGAACAGCAGACCATCCACCCTGTGTTTGCATTCCCAAATGAAAGATTTTTGGGGCCTATTAGCAATAACCGGCGATAATTATCGCTAAGCGCAGTTAGCGCTAGGATAATTATCGCCGGCTATCGCAGGTTTCTATCGCGGAGATAGCATGCTATCAGCAACGCTTATCTCCAAAGCGATAGAAACCCTGAAGAGCTAGTGTGAATATCGCTTGAAAACAAGCGATATTCACACTGTGACCAGTGTTAGCTAGGTGATAGGGCGAGGGGATTTAGCCATGTAATCCACTTCCCATTGGATTACATGGCTAAGTCAGGTCTGGACCAGGCGTTAACAAACCAGCGCTAAACGTGTTTAGCGCTGGTTCGTTACTCACCTCCCCTGCCTCGCTAATAGGCGTTAGCGAGCTTAGCGACTGTTTCCAGTCGCTTTTAGGTTGGGAACGCCTACTTTGCATGCCATTAGCGATAAATATCGCTGGCATGCAAGCGACACCCAACCCGGTCGCTATCGCCTAGAAGCTGTCGCTAACAGCAGTTAGCGACAGCTTGCTAATAGGGCGTTAGAATTATCGCCGCTTTAGCGGGAAAAAGTCCCGCTAAAGCAGCGATAGAGCCCTTGATAATATGCCCCTTTGTTTTTAAAGCAACCATTGTTTCTTAAAGGAGCCTGTGCTGTTTTTTAATGCTTTCTGTAAGGGAAAACTTTGGGGGGTCAGACTGGCAGCACCGGCCATCGAGCGTTTCTCTGGGACGCTGGAAGGGTGAGGGGGCCGGTTTTTTAGTAGTGCAGCAGTTTTCAAAGCACCTGCTGCAGAGTTCCTTGTATATATAACAGTTTTTTGGCAACAATAAAAGTGTCGAGATAACTCGTTAATAATGTACCTGCTGGAGTGAGAACAGAGTTTTGTCTAGTGGCAAATTTGACTCATCTAAGTTAGCACAGAGGGTTAATATGCCTGCTGCAAAGAACGTGTACCATGCAGATCACAGAACATCATTTTATGTGCATGGCTCAGTGAGTTACTGCTTTCGTCACAGACATCCATTTGTTACTCTGCAGTTCATAAGTTGCAATCGTAATCTAGCACAATTAGCTATCAACTGCCATCAAAGTGTTGCATGCAAACTGCATGGTACAGGTTAGAAAATTGTTTTTTTCCCAGTTTTTCATTAGCCTAATGTTGCTTAATCAGGGTTTGTTTGGGTTGAAATAAATTCTTATTAGTAAAGCCAACCCTAACCACTGTGTTACGTTCTGAATCCAGAGTTTGTGCTTCTCCAGATGAAGCCGTCTTAAAATATAGTTACCTGTATGGATGACATGTGAATACTACACCTTGTAGCGACCTCTGTCTCATGTTACATTATCTATACACTGATTTACAGATAAATGATTTATTGTTTGTGTGTGTGTGTGTGAAATGGAAGGTGCTGCGACACCCTACCCTGGTATAAGAGGCACTATAAAATAAATGGAAAAAATGTGATAGAGGGGCTATGAAAAGATGAGAGGGCACTGTTGGAGGGTGGTAGTGGGGGAATGAACAGCCTCAACAAATATTGTTTTATCCTGGTGCACTGTAAGGTCACCATTTACTATGCTTTAAAAGCTAATACAGTAGAATATATGATGAAAAATGTGTTGTAGAATGCACCATTTTTGCCATTTTTAGGTCGAGCCTAGCGGCAGTGCGCATGTGCTACTCGCTCTGCTAGACTGGTGTAGTACAGTATGTGAGAGAAGCCGCACCCACTCTCCACCCATATTGTGTCATTGTCTTTCATAACTGCTGCCTTCGGATTCGTTAATAGGCTTGTTAGTCCCTCCTTAGTACATCCTTGTCTTCATTTGTACCCTTCCATGGCAACTGTCCCCTTTACTTCAGTTGTTACACAGGACATGTTATTTAGTCTGTAAGCACTATTTAATTTATTGAGTTTCTCTTACTGCAGGCCGGACATGTGCTCCTTCAGCTGAAACCGCTTGTGTTTTTTTAAGCAGCAAGGCCGCCCCCTTAACACGGGCGCCCGCTTTCAATCACTTTAACCCGACATTATCTCATGTCTGTTTTAACCCCCCTAGTAAAATGGATTTAGAAATGATTAGCGAATTAAGTCATGTGAATTCCAGGTAGCACATAATCGTGTGCTAATGGGTTGAAGCTGAGAACAGCACATCTGTGTTACATGTCATCTGTACTAAAGCCAAAAGAACAATTGATGGACATAATGCAGAACAATGTCATACATTCACCCCAGTACAGAGATCTGGGCCTAAATCCATCGTTTTTTTGCTCACCATGCCATTCCAGTTTAGACCCAGCCATATGGAAATCAGTCTTGATCCTGCACCCAATGGGAACAGTCGAGTCCAAACTGCCAGGCCAGGTCCTCCCTGGACTGGAAACAAGCATCCTAGGACAGGTTTTGGGGTTTCACCCCTCATTAGCCAGGATAGCTTGACTCCAGTGGCATGGACAGCATGGGACCCACGTCTGGGCATACCCGTCCCACTCGGGGTGACAAATGCAAAAAGAACAATTGATGGACAGAATGCAGAACAATGTCATACATTCACCCCAGTACAGAGATCTGGGCCTACATCCATCATTTTTTTGCTCACCATGCCATTCCAGTTTGGACCCAGCCATATGCAAATCAGTCTTGACCCTGCGCCCAATGGGAACAGTCCAGTCCGAACTGCCAGGCCAGGTCCTCCCTGGACTGGAAACAAGCATCCTAGGACCGGTTTCGCGGCTTCGCCCCTCATCAGCCAGGATAGCTTGACTCCAGTGGCTTGGAGAGCACGGGACCAACATCTGGGCATACCTGTCCCACTGGGGGTGACAAATGCAAAAAGAACAATTGATGGACAGAATGCAGAACAATGTCATACATTCACCCCAGTACAGAGATCTGGGCCTAAATCCATCGTTTTTTTGCTCACCATGCCATTCCAGTTTGGACCCAGCCATATGCAAATCAGTCTTGATCCTGCACCCAAATGGAACAGTCCAGCCCGAATTGCCAGGCCAGGTCCTCCCTGGACTGGAAACAAGCATCCTAGGACCGGTTTCGGGGTTTCGCCGCTCATCAGCCAGGATAGCTTGACTCCAGTGGCATGGAGAGCACGGGACCCACGTCTGGGCATACCCGTCCCACTGGGGGTGACAAATGCAAAAAGAACAATTGATGAACAGAATGCAGAACAATGTTATACATTCACCCCAGTAAAGAGATCTGGGCCTAAATCCATTTGTACTAAAGCCACCTGACTGGTTGTTTTCAAAATCCTGTTTTTTTAACAACAACATCAACACTACCACCAATACCACCACCACCAATACCATCAATACCACTACCACCAATACCACCACCTCCAATACCACCACCACCAATACCACCCTCAATACCACCACCATCAATACCACTACCATAAATACCACCACCTCCACTAATACCACCAACACCAATACCACTACCACTGCCAATACCACCACCATCACCAATACCACCACCTCCACCAATACCACCACCAATACCACCAACACCACCACCAATTCCACCACCAATACCACCACCAATACCACCACCACCACCAATACCACCAATACCACCATCATCAATCCCACCACCACCAATACCACCACCAATACCACAAATACCACCACCACTGCCAATCCCACCACCAATCCCACCACCACCAATACCACCAACACCACCACCAATACCACCAGCAATACCACTACCAATACCACCAATAGCACCACCACCACCAATACCACCACCACCACAATATCACCACCACCAATACCACCACCAATACCACCACTAATACCACCACCACCACCACCACCAATACCACCTCCACCAATACCACCTCTATCAATACCACCACCATCAATATCACCACCTCCACCACCACCACCAATACCACCATCACCAATACCACCACCAAGACCACCACCAATACCACCACCACCAATACCACCACCACCACCAATACCACCACTAATAACACCACCACCAATACCACCACCACCAATACCACCACCAATACCACCACCACCAATACCACCTCCATCAATACCACCACCATCAATACCACCACCTCCACCATCACCACCAATACCACCACCACCAATACCACCACCAAGACCACCACCAATACCACCACCACCATCAAAAGCACCACCACCACCAATACCACCTCCACCATTACCACCACCAACACCACCACCACAAATACCACCATCAATACCACCACCACCACCAATACCACCACCAATGCCACCAATACCACCACCAATACCACCACCACCAATACCACCACCACCAATACCACCATCAATACCACCACCGCCAATACCACCACCACTAATACCACCACCACCAATACCACCACCAATACCACCACTACCAATACCACCACTATCACCACCACCACCAATACCAGCACCATCAATACCACCACCAATACCGCCAATATCACCACCACCACCAATACCGCCAATACCACCACCACCAATACCACCACCACCAATACCACCACCACCAATACCACCACCACCAATACCACCACCAATACCACCATCAATACCACCACCAATACCACTACCACCACCACCACCAATACCACTACCAATACCACCAACACCACCAATACCACTACCACCAATACCAACATCACCACCACCAATACCACCACCACCATCAATACCACCACTTCCACCAATACCACCATTACCACCACCACCAACACAACCACCAATACCTCCACCAATACCAACACCACCAATACAACCACCACCACCAATACCACCACTAACACCACCACCACCAACACCACCACCACCAATACCACCACCACCACCACCAATATCACCACCACCAATACCAACACCAATGCCACCACCACCAATACCAATGCCACCAATACCACCACCACCACTACCACCACCAATACCAATACCAACACCACCAATACCACCACCAATACCACCACCAATACCACCAATACCACCACCAATACCACCACCAATACCACCACCACTACCAATACCATCACCAATACCACCAATACCACCACCACCATTACCACCACCACCAATACCACCACCACCACCAATACCACCACCAGCAATACCACCACCACCACCAATACCACAGCCAATACCACCACCAATACCACCACCATTACCACCACCACCAATACCAACACCACCACCAATACCACCATCACCACCACCAATACCACTACCACTACCACCACCAATACCACCACCAATACCACCAGCACTAATACCACCACCAATACCACTACCAATACCACCGCCACCAATACTACCACCACCAATACCACTACCTCCACCACCAATACCACCACCACCACCACTACCAATACCACCACCACCAATACCACCACCACCAATACCACCACCAATACCACCACCACCAATACCACCACCACCATCAATACCACCACCACCAATACCACCACCGCCACCACTACCAATAACACCACCACCACCATACCACCACCACCAATACCACCACCACCACCAATACCACCACCACCAATACCACCACCAATTACACCACCACAAAAACCATCACCGCCCCCAATACAACCACCAATACCACCACCATCAATACCACCACCAATGCCAACACCACCAATACCACCACCACCAATACTACCACCACCACCAATACCACCACCACCAATACTACCACTACCACTAATACACCACCAATACAATCACCACCAATACCACCATCACTAATACCACCATCACCAATACCACCACCAATACCACCACCAATACCACCACCTAAATACCACTACCAGCAATACCACCACCAGCAATACCACCAATACCACCACCACCACCAGCAATACCACCACCACCAATACCACCACCAGCACCAATACCACCACCATCACCAATATCACCACCACCAATACCACCATCACCAATACCACCACCACCAATACCACCACCAATACCACCACCACCACCAATTCCACCAATACCACCACCACCACCACCAATACGACCACCTCCAATACCACAACCAATACCGTCCACCATTAATACCACCACCACCAATACCACCATCAATACCCCACCACCAATACCACCACCACCAATACCACCACCACCAATACCACCACCACCAATACCACCACCAATACCACCACCACCAATACCACCACCACCAATACCACCACCACCAATACCAATCCCACCACCACCAATACCAGTACCACCACCACCAATAACAATACCACCACCACCAGTACCAATACCACTACCACCAATGCCAATACCGCCAACACCAATACCACCACCACCAATACCAGTACTACTACCACCAATACCAATACCACCACCACCAATACCATTACCGCCACCACAATACCACCACCACCACCAATGCCACCACCACCAATGCCCCACCACCACCACCAGTACCACCAATACCACCACCACCAATACCAATACCACCACCTCAGCTACTCTTGCTCACTAGTAATAGCAGGGGCACTGTACGAGGCTGGAGCTGCAGCTGAGACCATCCCTCCCTCCCTCCATGCCTGCCATAAAGCACAGCCTGCCCTGCACCAGGAGGTGAAGCCAGTGCCCTACTACAGCTGGAGTGCTTTTTTATTAGTCCAAAGATAGCAATGACATTACGCAATGCCACACTGCACACTCAAATCACCTAGAGGGCAGGAAATAGCCCCCCCTCCCGCTCTTCCTCCTGAGCCACGACAGTGTAATCACAGATCAAAAGGTGTTGGAGCACTTTGTTAGTGTTTATAGCTCAGATCATATGTAACTCTCACTTCACACTTTGTGTCTGTGTAATTTACAACACTTACACATCTTCTTCACTGCACTATTTATCACTACTTTGAAGACGTCGCTGGCCGGTCTCTTCCTCTGATATTTACAATCTAACAAGCGGTCGAGAAGGCCCATTAGTGCAATGCAAAAATTAGTATTGTAAATGACAATGCCTTTTATTTATGTTTTAAAACCCAAAACATCAATAAAAGGCATTGTCATTTACAATGCCAATAGCTCAAACTCGCGTGAATGCGAGACCTATTGCATTGCAAATGCTTGTTTCCAAATTATCTTGATAGGAGAACCTCCCCAAAATCACCTTGTAGTGGTCACGCTCACTTGCTGAGCTTGCTTGCTATGGACCGTATGGGGGCTGGTCTGACAAAATTTGCCAGGGCTGCTTCGTCCAGTCCGGGCCTGGAGACAATGGCCCTCTGGACTGCTGCCTATTCGCTCTGACGCTGCCAACACAATCCACAAATGAAAATGTTCCTCAAGGGGACACAACACATTCATCTTTGCAGATCAGTTATAACCTTCTTTGAGGTATTGTAACTAATGAATGGTTTGGGACTGCAATTGTGGTCACACAAACCTTTCATGCATACCACTATGACTTGCTATTGGGAAAGGAATGCCCCCTCCCTCCCACCCCCCCTTATATCAATTTAGAATGGATCGCAAAACCCATTTTACGAGTCAGAGGCTTTTCTGACTCACAAAATTGGTTTAGTACATGTAAAAAAGTCATTTTGCAGTAGTAAACCCAGTGATTTTGGTCATCGAGGAGTTTGGGACTGGAAAATGACTTTATTCATTTGTTCTCAGGTTCTAGGTAGAAAATTCCATGCTGAAGGACACATTTAAAATGGCTAATCGTAGGACTTAAAGACAACATTTTGTGCGAAGGTCTCATGGGCTGGATATTGGAGTCAGGGTGGAGGATCCTGTATGCCAGAGCAGAGGAATTTCTTTTCGGCAGAGATTTCTTGGAAAACTGAGAATGCAAAAATGTCAAGTAAAGCTGCTTCAACTAATAGGAGAAAATGGGTGTCTTTCTCAGAGTAGAACACACTCCATTTCAACGTCTATTTTACCTCTATTGCTTCAACAGCCTGTTCAAACTTTGTAGCTTCAATTACAAAACTGGGCTCGCAAAAATCGGCCATTTGTGGCAACTTCTAAATGCATGCTGACAGGATCAGCGAAACGCTTTAGAACCCAGCTGGACAAAATGACTGGTTATGTTTCTAATAACTAAGGGGCAGATTTACAAGAAAGTGACGCATCTGTAGAGATGTGTCACTTTCCCTGCGCCACCCTGAGAAACCCTTGCGCCACCATGGATGCGCCGTATTTACAATATGGCGCACCATGGCGCAAGGATTGACAGATGCGTCAGAAATTCTGACGCATCTGTTGGGGCAAAAGTCATGCATTGCTGGAGTCGTGTTGCAAGCACCACACAACTCCAGCAATGCATTTTCAGGCCTATTCCCACTACACTGCGTCACTCCTTACGCCTGCTTCAAGCAGGCGTAAGGTTTTGACGCAGTGGCGTCAAAGATAAATGTCCTTGTGCCGCCATGGATGCGCTGTATTTACAATACAGTGCTCCATGACGCAAGGATTAACGATTAATGATGCGTCAGAAATTCTGACGCATCTGTTGGCCCAAAAGTCACGCATTGCTGGAGTTGTGTTGCAAGCACAACGCAACTCCAGCATTGTATTTTGAGGCATATACCTACTGTACTGCGTCACTCCTTACGCCTGCTTCAAGCAGACGTAAGGTTTTGACGCAGTGGCGTCCTAAAAGAGGCGCACTGAAATCTTGTAGATTTCACTGCGTCACTTTTACGAGGCCTTCCTGCGTGGAAACGCCCATCCTGCATACATTATACCTGGCGCAGGTATAATGTAATGCAGGGCTTTACAACGTGACGCATCTCCCTAGATGCGTCTCGTTATAAATAGGCTGCATAGTTTGCGCCGCCGATGCGTCAAAAAAAGGAGGCACAAGGGGCTTGTAAATCTGCCCCAATATTTGTGCATGCTCTTGGTAGCAGCACTTATAACATCCAAGCTGCCTCGTGTCATCCGTGGCACCTTGAACCACCAAGCATTGCTTAAGTAAAGTTCACTCAACATTTTTGGAACATGTAGTTGCACTTTTACTATCACGATGGATTTAGGCCCAGATCTCTGTACTGGGGTGAATGTATGACATTGTTCAGCATTCTGTCCATCAATGGTTCTTTTTGCTCTTTTACTATCAATCACTCGGAATCTGTACAAGGAAAGTACTGAAGATGATAACGTCGGGGCTGGACGAGGAAATGGACTGAAAAAACAGCAGTACTCAATAAACTGATATTAGTTCTTGTGTGCGGGGAAGAAGATCTGAAAGGAGTGAAAAAAGCTTCAAGCTTCATAATCTGTGGTAACATGGAGAGCAATTTTCTGTTGCTCGGTAAAAGAGGTCTGTGGTATCAAACTCACACAAAACTGCCCAACCCAAACAAGAACATGAGGAGAGGAAAATGGGTCAGGGTGAGTATCCTGTGCAATTCTACTGCAGTTTAACTCAAAGTAAATATCGCTATTCGCAAAGGAATTTCGGCAAAGGAATTTCGGGTGTAGCTCTAATAAGCACCAAGTTAATACATACGGATGTCATTTCGCTATTGCGATCACGTATAATTCATCCCCCGGTCCCCATTCTGCACTGACTTTACGCTTCAGTTGTATTAGGTGGACTGAGTACCCCCCGGTACATGCGCACCAGCCACAATGTAGTAACACTTTTGACGTCATGGCTTGTACTCGCGCCTTCCCTCTTCCAGTGTCATCGTTCTATGCACACCCGACAAGGCATCTAAAAGAACTGCTGCACTTACCCCCTCGCAGTTGAATCCCGGAGCCGCTTCCAGTGCTCTTACACTGCCCACGCTGAAAAACACAAAGAGTGATGGGTGTTATTATGAAGACTCTGAGTGGGGAACACTTTGTTTGTATAAACGGGAATAATGCCATAAAACATTAAACATGGGGGCAGATTTACAATAACTGGCGCATCCCTGCATATTAGCAGGGATGCGCCAGTTATTGTGCGTGACGGAAAAATAGCCTTGCGCCACCATTGATGCGCCGCATTTACAATGCGGCGCACCGTGGCGCAAGGATAGACAGATGCATGACGCATCTGTCGGTGTAATGGTGACGCAGTGCTGGAGTCGTGTCGCAAGCGCGACGCAACTCCAGCACTGCTCAGGGGCGGCCCATACTTGCTGTGCTGCGTCACTCCTTATGCCTGCTACAAGCAATTGGTGATGCAATACATTATCTATTAGGCAATGGTCACTGTTAGACCTGGCATCCTCTGTCAGTTAGTCTGGTGTGCTGCTTAAAGGAGTCAACTGGACTGCTTTTCTGCTTGTTGCCCTGATGCCTGCTGCTACCTGACTCTGCTGAAGGGGAGCTGGACTCTGCCTTCCCTCCAAGTGATCTCCAAGCGCTTGCTGGCTTGCCTCCTGTTTTCTGAATCCTCAGGGACACAAAAGACTTCCTGCAATTCTGCTGGTGCTGCTGGACTCCGCTGTCTGTGAGTCCTGCCCTTGCCTGAGGTGCCCTCTCCAGGTTCTGGGTCTCAGAAGTGGGCTCTACAGCTGATTTCTACAAAAACCTGTGCATCTGCAACTGCATGAGAAATTCAGGTGCATCGCTCTTTGATGCCGATGCAGAAGCTCTTCGACAACAGTGTTATTGCAACCGGTGTAGCTCAATGTTCTACGCAGCGCGACAACGACGCATTGCCTACCTTTCAATGGAGCTCGCAGCTGATACAGTAGCCCAATTGCGTGAGAAATTCCGACGCATCATGCTCCTGATGTCGACGCTCTACTTCATACAAGGTATGTTTTCAGTAGACCCTGCATGGGTTCTGTAGCCGACCTGCTCTCAATCGCGGTCAGCCTGAACTTTGGATCTGTACTGGTCCCTCGTGACCTCAAGTAACCTTTTGACCGCCAGTGACTTCTAAGCACTGTTTTCACATTTAATCTTTAAAAATTCATATCTCAACTTCTACTTATTGGATTTGTTGTCATTTTGGTCTTGTTTTAATCAGATTAATATTCTCTATTTTTCTAAACCTGTGTGGAGTCTTGTTGTGGTGTTTTCTTTGTGTTACTGTGTGTGTGTGTGTCTGGGTTGCATAAATACTTTACACATTGCCTCTTAAGTTCAGCCTGCCTGTTCTGTACCAAGCTACCAGAGGGTGAGCACAGGTTCATTTAAAGTGTGTATCTGGCTTACCCTGACTAGAGTGATGGTCCTTACTTGGACAGGGTGCATACCTCTGCCAACTAGAAACCCAATTTCTAACATTGGTGATTAGCGGGGAGGATAGGACTTGTGTCTGTACAATACCATATAGTAAATCAGTGTTCACTACAACTCTATACCTAAGACCAATTCAAACCCATTCTTCGTAGTTGGCAAATGTTTGTCTATCCTATCGAATTGGAATTTAACATTTTTCTATTCTCCCTGATTGACATCTTTTTATTTCTCTAAAAGTCCTTTTGCCCAAGTTCCATTTTCTCTGCAATTGTCGGTGGTCCTATCTGGCAATATGTAATTCGAGCTGGCCAACCTGGAGGCATACACAGTGGCTCAGCTCAAGGGGTTCTGCCAGGAAAGAGGGGTGTTCCATAAGGGAAGTCCCATGAAGGCAGAGCTTCAGAAATCCTTGAGAGCATGGGCAGGGGCCCACCCAGAAGGAGAAGTGAATGAGGATAGATCTGAGGAAGGATCAGATCGGGACCTTGCAGAGGGTCTTGTCATGCAGCCTACAGAGGGGTGGAGCAATTTCCTCCCAGGACTGGCAGTCCACTCTAGAGACGGCATCAGTGTGTCTTCAAAGAAACTGTCCCCAGAGAAGCTGAAGGACAGGAGAGAAAGCTGATGTTAGAACTTTCCAAGATGGAAAGGGACAAGGAGCAGATCCTTGCTCTTGCTAGATTAGAGAAGGAGCAGGCTCTTGAGGAGAAAAGGATGGTCATGGAGGATAGGAAGATGGCCCATGAGCTTAGCCTCAGAGAGCTGGATATCAGAGCCTTCCAAGTAGGGGTCAGCAACAACAATAATTGGTGGCAGCATACCTGCAGTGTCTTCCCACAAGTCCAGATCCCATATCCCCCAAAATATGGTGCAAAACTGTGTAGTGGGGGGTGACATCGATAAATGGTTGGCAGCCTATGAAGTGGCTTTGAAGGTGCACAGGGTCCCAGAGGAGTTCTAGGGGGGTAGTCTTTGGTGGTACATGCCCACAGTGGGTTAGGACACATATTAGAGGTGGGGGACGAGACCAACTACACTGTCATGAAAACCATTCTAATCAGCAAGTTTGGGTTGACACCTGAGAAGCACAGGCAACGGTTCAGGGCTAGTCACAAAAACTCTACACAAACATGGTTTGGATTTCTTGGACTATGCTGGGAAGGCACTGAAGGGCTGGGTGAGGGCAGCAAAGTTAATGATTATGAAGGGTTGTACAACTTGTTTTTGAAGGAGCACATTTTTTAAACATGTTTTTCAGAGCTGCGCCAACACCTGGTTGATAGCAAGCTTACTGACGGCAGGAACCTTGCTGAGGAGGCGGACCTCTGGGTCAGCACCAGAGTGTCCAGAAAGGTATCTGAGAGGACTCCCAAAAGGGTGGTCAGGGTTCCCACCAGCTCCCAAAACAATTCACAGGGGAAAGGTTCTAATCAGAACCACAATCTGGCCACCAGAAGAAAACTTACCCAGACAAAAGTCAGCACCCCAGAACTCTCAAGTGCTATGCGTGCGGTGAATATGGAAACTACAACGGGGATCCCAAGTGTCCAAAAAGAGCAAACCCTCCCACTGGAGGAAAGATTCCAGGGGTGGCTAGATTAGTGCTGGGGAGGAGTTTGTCCCAGTTAATGTGGGGAGTTTATGGGGGTTACCCTAGCGTCCCTGGGTGACAGTGAGATGGTTCCCAAGATCCAGATGCCCTCAAATACTACAAAGTATAGGCAATGGGGCACCATCAATGGGCAAGGTGTGACAGCTCTGAGGGGTACAGGAGCCAATATGACTATGATAAGGAGCCAGCTGGTTTCCCCAGAGCAGGTAATTCCAAATTCCTTACACCCAGTTGTGGTGGCTGACAACAGGAAGGGTCACTATCCTGTGGCCCTTGCTGCATTTGAGTGGGGAGGTGGTCCAGTTATTCTGAAAGTTGCAGTGAGCCATGCTTGTGAACTGTTTGTTGGGTAATGTCCTGAAGCATATTATCTGAAAGGAAATGAAGCTCAAGGCTCATGTGGAGATGTTAGGGTTACCTAAGTGGATCTGTGTCACAACAATGTCCATGGCTGCCTGAGAAGGAAGTCAAAAAGGGCTGGAGCCTTGAACAATGGCCCAGCCAGCTGCAAAGAAGGGTAAAGGCAGAGGGTGTGGTAAACCAGCCCCTGAATGTACCTTCAGTGAGATGGATGGGGCACCTGCGGAGATCGCCTCGAAGTCCACTGAGGAGGACATTGCTTCCCCTGGTGACCTGCTTGAGTTTGCTGAATGGCAAGTGTCAGGAGGACCCACCAGGGAGGTGTTGTGTAGGGCCGAGAGGGAGTGCTCAACCCTTGTAGGTATGAGGCAACAGGTGAAGGCCAAGTAGCAGGTGATGCCTCTGGCAGTCGCCACATTTACTGGGAGGACAACCTCCTTTACAGTGAGCCTATGGCTCCTGGGAATGGGACAAGATGGGCCCTGGTGGTCCCCCAATGCTACAGGGCCTTCCTACGGGAACTGGCTCACGAGAATCCCCCCTTGCAGGACACGTAGGCCAAGAAAAGACCTTTGCAATGCTTGTCACCCCCGCTTTTATTGGCCTAGGATCAAGAATTCCTCAGATGCATACTATAGGACTTGTGTGACCTGCCAGGCCAGTGAGAAGACAGGGCAGAGGCTTAAAGCCCCCCTGACTTCCCTGCCTGTCATTAGCAACCCCTTTGAGAGGGAGGGCATTGAGATTGCAGGGCCTAGGGATCACCAGGCCTCTTATGGCAAAAGGTTTATCCTGGTTCTGGTGGATCATGCCACTAAGTATCCAGAGGCAATCCCTGTAAAAACCATGACTGCACCTGTAGTGGCAAAGACCCATATGGGGATTTTTACCCGAGTGGGTCTCCCCAAGGAAGCTTTGTCTGACAGGGGCACCGTCTTCATGTCTGCTTTTATGCGGTCCATGTGGAAGGAGTGTGGAGTAATGTACACATCCTCCACCCCTCACCATCCACAAACCAATGGGCTTGTTGGAAGGTTCAATAAGACCTGAAAGACATGATCAGAGGCCTGCCTGAGGCCTAGAGGAAAAAGTGGGATATCCTCTTACCATGCCTGTTGTTCGCTTACAGAGAGGTGCCACAGAGAGGAGTGGGTTTCAGCCCCTTTGAACTGTTGTATGGGCACCCAGTCAGTGGACCTCTGAGTCTGGTGAAAGAAGGGTTGGAGCAAACTCCCAGGAAGGTACCCCAGGATGTAGTGAGCTACATGCTGGCCTTCAGAAGCCTGATGGCTAAGTTATGGAAGCAAGCTTCCAGTAACCTTGAAGCCAGCCAGAAAGTCATGAAGGAGTGGTATGACAAAAAGTCTACCACTATGGAGTTTCAACCTGGTCAGAAAGTGAGGGTGATGGAGCCGGTAGAGCCCAAGGCCCGCCAGGGTCGCTGGAATGGGCCATATGAGGAGATTGAAAGAAAGGGTGAGGCCACACACCTGGTGAACCTCAAGAGCCTTAGGCAATCCCAGAGGGTAAATCGCCTCAAACCACACTTTGAGAGGGCTGAGCTCACCATGCTATTGGTGACTTATGGAGAACAGGAAGAGGAGAGTGAACCTCTCCGTGACCTCTTGGACTCCAAGGAGAAGGATGGGTCTGTGGAATGAGTAATCCTTCCCCCACTCTAACTCCTGAACAACAGAGAGACTGCAACCAAGTGTTGTGTCAATACTCTTCTCTGTTCTCCCTTATCCCTAGGACTACCCAGCTGTGTGCCCATGATGTGGACACAGCGGACAACCTCCCTGTTAAGAATAAATCTTACAGGTTGTCAGGTAAGGTGAGGGCCAGAATTCAGACTGAAGTGTCCACAATGCAGGAGTTGGGGGTGAAAGAACCCTCCAGTAGCCCCAGGTCCAGTCCTGTGGTTCTGGTCCCAAAAGCAGCACTAGCGGGCATCACAACTGAACTGAGGTTCTGTGTGGAGTACAGAGGGCTAAATTCTGTGACCAAGACTGATGCTCACCCCATCTCCCTGGTGGATGAGCTGATTGATCA
Organism: Calotriton arnoldi; assembly: GCA_963921515.1. NCBI lineage: Eukaryota > Metazoa > Chordata > Amphibia > Caudata > Salamandridae > Calotriton > Calotriton arnoldi. Next base: position 77,721 of record CAWUFW010014063.1, read on the forward strand.
GTTAGGGGCTGCCTAGTATCTCAGTACCTTGAGGGAGCAAAGGACAGGTCAGCCTTCTCCACTTCAGAGGGCCACTACCAGTTTAAAGTGATGCCCTTTGGATTACATAATGCTCCTGCCACCTTCCAGAGGCTGGGGAATCAGGAAGCCTTCTCTGCAGCTTATCTGGATGACATAGCTGTCTTCAGTAGCAGGTGGGAGGACCACCTCTTTCACCTCCAGGAAGTGCTTTAGGATCTGCAACAGGTAGACCTGACTGTGAAGGCAAGTAAGTGTCAGATAGGGCATGGGTCTGTGGTGTACTTGTGGCACCTGGTGGGCAGGGGGAAAGTGAAACCTCTTCAGGCCTAGATACAAACCATCCTGGCCTGGCTGCCCCTCAAAACCCAGACTGAGGTCAAAGCATTCTTGGGCCTCACTGGGTACTATAGGTGGTTTGTCCAGGGATGTGGCACCATTGTTGCCCCCTTGACTGAGCTGACTTCGAAGAAGTAGCCCAGGAATGTGATCTGGACAGAGGCATGCCAAACTGCATTTGACTCCCTTGAGCTGGCCATGTGCACAGCTCCTGTGCTCACGGCCCCTGACTTCTCCAAGGAGTTTATCGTTCAGACAGACACCACAGAGCATTAGATAGGGGTAGGACTATCCCAACTTAATGACGAGTGCCTAGACCAACCTGTAGCCTTCATCTCCAGGAGGTTACTCCCCAGGGAACAGAGGTGGAGTGCTATTGAGAGAGAAGCTTTTGCTGTGGTCCGGGAACTGAAAAAGTTGAGGCCATACCTGTTTGGCACTCACTTCCTGAATCAGACTGCCACAGGCCCCTCAGATGGCTCATGCAAATCAGGGGTGAGAATCCAAAACTGTTGAGGTGGTCCATTTCCCTACAGGATATGGATGTCAGGGTGGAACACAGACCTGGGGTAGACCACACCAATGCTGACAGTCTATCTAGGTTTTTCCAACTTAGTGATGAGAACTCCCTAGAGGTTGGGTGGATTGCCCCACTTTCAGCTGGGGGGACATGTGTTAGACCTGGCATCCTTAGGGTGGCCATTCCCCAGACATATTGCCTTTTGCTTCCAGTTGTTTCTGATTCTTTTTGTTGGACTTAGGACTCAGAGCACTTTACCACTGCTAACCAGTGCTAAAGTGCATGTGCCTCTTCCCTAAAACATGATGACATTGGTTTATATTTGATTGACATATTTGTTGTGCTGGTAAGTCCCATGTAATGTGGTAAACCATATACCCAGGAACTGTACTTCAAGTGCTACTAGTGAGCCTGCAGCACTAATTGTGCCACCCACCTATGTAGCGTTTCAAACCTGCCTTAGGCCTGCCACTGCAGTGCCTGTGTGTGCAGTTTACTGCCGCTTCGACTTGCCATTTAAAACTACTTGCCAGGCCTTAAGCTTCCCTTTTCATTACATATAAGTCATCCGTAAGGTAGCCCCTAAGTAACCCTAAGGGCAGGGTGACATGTAAGTAAAAGGTAGGACATGTACTTTTATGTTTTGCATGTCCTGGTAGTGACCAACAGCCTATTTAGTTTTTCACTAAGTTGAGGTCTACCCCTCTAATAGGCCAGCATTGGGTATGACTTAATACACTTTTAAGCTATGTTAGAACTGGGGGATTGTAGTTGGCAGAGGTATGCACCTTTGTCCAAGTAGTGACCTTTGCTTCTAGTCACGGTAAGGGGGATACACACTCTAGATAACCCCTGTTCACCCCCTTGGTAGCTTGGCACGAGCAGACAGGCTTATCCCAAAGGCAATGTGTAAAGTATTTGTACTCAAAACACACAGTAATATCATGAAAACCCCACAAATGGACACCACACTAGTTTAGAAAAATAAAGTATCTTTATCTAAACGCAACAAGACCAAAACAACAAACATCCAACATAGATGTAGTAAAATAGCACTTAAAATCAGCTATTTCCAAAATAAAGCCTGTAGAAAACAAATAGCTCCTCCTGGGGCTATTACGACGTCATGACAGCAATAAATCCAAAGTACGACGCCAACCGCGAGGTGCATGGCGTCAGGCATGGAGTCACACGGACCCCCAAACAATCAGTACCTTTGGAAAACGAAGTCTATGATGATGCATGGCGTCATGGAGGTGAGGTCTCGGTGCCGAGGTCGAGGCCGGCTCCCTGGCTGCCACGGGGGAAGCAAGGCGTCGTGAACACGAGGAGGCGACGTGTCAAATCCAGGACAGGGGAAGTCGGTTGCGTCAGGGGTAAAGCGTCGGTTCCGGTGAAGCGATGCAAAGTCGGCAAGTTTGTGATAACTGGATGCAGGTGCTGGCGGTGACGGAGTTGGTGCGAGCGCTGGTGTTGGAAAGGCCGATAACTGCAGGCATCAAAGTGAATTGGAGTTGCGGTGCAGGCCGGGCGGTGCGTCGTGTACTTCACGAGCGGTGCCCCTGGCCTCCGTGCAGGTTGCGGCGTCATGGCGGCATCGTTGACTGCATCAGAGATTCCTTTTCTTGCTTCTTTTAGGTTTCTTCCAGCTCCCAACAGCAGGAACAACCTCCAGAGGCCCAAAACTGGAACATGCACATCCTGGCAGGTCAGTACTCTCAGCAATAGAGTTCAGGGTAGCTGGGGGGTGAAGTCTTTGTGTCCCTGAGACTTCAGAACAGGAGGCCAGCACACACAAGCCCTTGGAGATTCTTGTTCACGCAGGTTTCTCAGCAAAATTCCAGTCTTTGTCCTTTCCTTGGCAGAAGCAGCAACTGCAGGCCAACCCCACACAGCACACATCAAAGGGGCAGTACTCCTCCTCACAACTCTCCAGCTCTTCTCCTTGGCAAAGGTTCCTCTTGAGTCCAGAAGTGATCTAAAGTTCTAAGGTTTAAGGTCCACTACTTATACCCCATTTTGTCTTTGTTCTTCTTTGTGCAAGGGTCTCTGAGCCCAGTCCAAACCAGTTCTGTCCATGGTGGTGCAGTATGACCACAGGGGGTGAAAACAGCATTGTGCAAGGGAGACAAAACTCTTTTTCTCCTCGAAAATTGAGGCGGCAGATAACAAAAGTAAGGAGATTTTTAAAACAGCGAGAGAATTCTCCTCCCCCCGAGCGGTGGCTAGGACTTTTACTCCCTCTGAGACATGGGTGGGACATATGGCCTCGTTCTTCTGTGATAAAATTAAAAAGATTCAGGACACCTTTTCTACTCTTCTTCCTGCCCTAGCACCAGTCATGGAACCTACCTTCCCTCTTCCTCGGACCAGGGTCCCTTCCTTTTCTGAGTTCCCCTTCCTCTCCTTGGCCACTTCACTTGAAATTATGAAAACTCTGAAGTCGGGGCTCCCTCTGACTCATGCCCAGCTACCACCCTAGCAGCAATAGCTGTGACCATCAACCCAGTGGTAAATCGGATTCTGAATATCTCTTTGCAGCAGGGGCTGGTCCCTGCTAGGTGGAAGAAGGTGCTAATACTCCCCCTTCTGAAAAAGCCAACTCTGGACCCGGAGATAGACTCAAATTATAGACCCATATCTCTTCTACCATTTCTCTCCAAAACGCTGGAAAAATATGTCAACTCGGTCAGCACCACTTTTGTAGAAACTAACCACATACTGCATCAGAGCCAATCCGGTTTCAGGCCAAATTTCAGTACAGAAACGGTGCTCCTAGAAATCTCAGAGACCATCAAAGACTTCCTCGACAGGGGCGGCAAAGCCGTTCTGATATTACTGGACTTATTGGCGGCCTTTGATACCGTCCCTCACGACCATCTCCTGTTGAGGCTCCAGGAGTCCGGTTTCGGAGGGACGGTACTCAGGTGGTTTGCCTCTTTTTTGTCGGATCGCCAACAAACAGTCTGGGCCCCGCCTTTCTCGGCCCCCATCCCCCCCTTAAAGGTGGGAGTCCCGCAGGGCTCTATTCTCAGCCCTACACTGTTTAACATTTATATGTCGCCCCTAGCAAACTTGGCTGAGATTCATGGAGCAAGTTATACTTGTTAGATGTTACAAATTATCTCCCATGTTAGCCTATGGGGCAGGTAGCCTTTCAATAGTGAAAAACAACATTGACAGTATTTCCCTGTTAGGCCATGTCACACACACCAGTACATGTCCTACCTTTCACATCTACTCCACCCTGCCCATGGGGGTACCTTGGGCCTACCTGAGGGGTGCCTTACATGTAAGAACAGGGAAGCTTAGGGCCTGGCAAGTGGGTGAACTTGCCAGGCCGACATGGCAGTTAAAAACTATGCGCAGACACTGCAGTGGCAGGTCTGAGATACCTTTTCAGGGCTACTCAGGTGAGTGGCATAATCAGTGCTGCAGGCCCACTAGTAGCATTTGATTTACAGGCCCTGGCATGCTCAGTGCATTTACTAGGGGCTTACCAGTAAATCAAATATGCCAATCATTAATAACCAATCACAATAATAATTTATACAGGGAGCACTTGCACCTTGACACTGCTCAGCAGTGACAAAGTGTAAAAAGCTTCTAAGCCAGCAAAAATGAAATCCAGCACAGCTTAAAAAATACAGGAGGTAGAGGCAAAACATCAGGGGAAACCACGCCAAAGATGCCAAGTCTAACATGTGTCCCCTCCATCTGAAAAGCTGGAAGAACTACCCACACTCTTGGGAGTTCTCATCACTCAGGCGGAAGAATCTGGACAGACCATTAGCATTGGCGTGTTCTGTACCAGGACGGTGTTCCACCGTAAAGTCCATTCCCTGTAGGGAGATGGACCACCTCAACAGTTTTGGGTTCTCACCCCTCAATTTCATCAACCATCTGAGGGGCGTGTGGTCTGTCTGAACTCGGAAGTGAGTCCCAAACGGGTAGGGTCTTAGCTTCTTCAGCGCCCAAACCACAGCAAAAACTTCTCTTTCAATTGCACTCCACCTCTGTTCCCTAGGAAGTAGCCTCCTACTGATGAAAGGTACGGGTTGGTCCAAGCCCTCATTGTTCAACTGTGAGAGTACTGCTCCCACACCATGCTCTGAAGCATCTGTCTGCACACTAAACTCTTGGGAGAAGTTAGATGCCTTGAGCACGGGCACCGTGCACATGGCAGATTTCAGGGCATCAAAAGCGGTCTGATAGCCATCAGTCCAGATCACTTTTCTTGGCTGCTTCCTTGAAGTCAGCACTGTCAAGGGGCAATAATGGTGCCATATCCCCTGACAAACCGTCTGTAGTACCTGGTGAGACCTAAGAAGGCTTTCACCTCTGTCTGGGTCTTGTGGGTTCCCAAGCAAGAATGGTGTTGATCTTAGGTTGTAGGGGCGCCACCTGGCCACTTCCTACCTGGTGCCCTAAGTACACCACAGATCCCTGCCCTAGCTGGCATTTACTGGCCTTGATAGTGAGGCCTGCCTTCTGCAGAGCCTCTAACACTTCACAGAGGTGTTGCAAGTGTTCCTCCCAGCTGGAGCTGAGCACAGCAATGTCATTCAGGTAGGAGGCGCTGAATTCCTCCAGCCCGGGCAGTACCTGGTTGACCAGTCTCTGGAATGTGGTAGGGGTGTTCTTCAACCCAAAGGGCATGACACTGAACTGGTATTGCCCCTCTGGCATTGAAAAAGCAGACCTCTCTCTTGCCCCATCAGTCAAGGCAATCTGCCAGTACCCAGACGTTAGATCAAACGTACTGAGATACCGGGCAGCTCCCAACCGATCAATGAGCTCATCAGCTCTGGGGATGGGGTGCACGTCAGTCCTGGTGATGGCATTGAAGCCACGGTAGTCCACACAGAACCGGAGTTCAGGAGTGGCACCGGGTGCAGCAGCTTTCGGAACTGGACTAGCCCAGGGGCTGCTGGAGGGCTCTATTGCTATGTGCCCCAATGCACCCCAATCTAGGCCTAGGTAGCTACACGACCTTTCACCTACATTTGTCCGACCTTGCTCTGCCTAAAGGTTCTAGCACTGACCTTTTACCCAGTTATGTGCCGAATAAATGTCGAACAGTTTCCTTGAAATTGGCCTCATTTATTATTAAGGTTCCCCGTTTTCCGTTTTTAACAATTTTTACAGATTAATACAGACAGAAAACCATTTATGTTCATGTCTGTATTTTTTTTAAAATGTGAATAAAAACAGAAATTGGTTGTTTTTGAGTGATTCTAAATGCTGTCAACCATGACTGCAAGGCCAATAGCGGTGCGGATTAAACAGGCAAAAGGGGTTAAAAAAAAAGGAATTTAAGTAAAAAGCCTTAAACAGCAGTTTAAGTCTAAAGGTGGCATGTTTCCTTATAAGTGCATATTTTATCATCTGAGTGTGTTTAAATCATTGAAACCTGGCAGGCATTCCGGCATTAGTGTACATTAACTGGTTAAATAAATGTAGAAATATATACATTTCTGCTTCATTTTTTCACAAAACCTAAAATAAATTTGGATAAATACAGCTAAAATGAGCAAAAAATAAATATGGGTAAATACCATAAAACCGGGAGCCCTATTTATTATGCATGAGGATTCTTAGAAAAGTCCCTGTACATGAGGTACATATCAGCATGAACATACTCTGTGTAAAAGTCATGGCCATCTTCATCCTATAGCGAAAGAACCGCTTTGCATAATTGCAGGTATTGTTCTAGGCTCATTTGCATAATCATATTCACAATACATTGATTATGTAAGGAACCCTGAGGCCATCTTTATTGTACAAAAGAACCATACCAAGACTAGATCAGGAGAGAGAAACTTCCATGCTGACATAAGAAGCTGAGGTTCTGCTGGGTGTCCAACTTGAGACCAAGACGGGGTCCTTCATTCTCTCCCATCAGGTAATGGGTTGGATCTTTCATAGGGGATTCTTGGCTTTACATATGCTAGGTACACTTAGGTAGGGTTAGCATCTTAGGAGTACGCCTGATTACTGTCATGTTTGTATGCCTGCATATATTCACTGTTTTAGCATCATGGTAGAACTCTACCTTTTATTTACTCTTTTGGTGCTTGTAATCTTTTACATATGTTTCTGTCTAATGGTTGTCGCAGCAAACATGTTTTACACTGGAATGACGCTGGTTCAATAAATGGTTATTGAAAACGTCCCCACCGTTTATTCTGTGTATCTCTCTGAGACTAAGTGAGCTTGAGTGACTGAGCAAAAAGTACTGCACTGATTCCACGATCCCTGAAGGATCAAGAGCTCAGTGGTTGCCAGAAACTATTCGCTCCTTGGTAAGGGTCATGGGCTTATAGTGGCACTTTGAGCTAGTTGGTCTATAGGCTGACATATCCTGCGGGGGTGTCTGGAATCAGTCTAGATACCAATCCCTTAGTTTATGTTGTCCAAACAATGCTCAGATCCTGCATATTTGTAGGAACTACACGACATGTCGCCACCAACGTTGGTTTGGTTCTTATTTAACAGTCAAATCTAAGTAGTTCAGTTGTGCTTTCTCAGAGACCCCTACTCATATTTACACAGAGACGTCTGGAGTGGGAAGGGAAAATCCGCAGCAGCTGAGTAGGTATATCCTATGTATTGGCTGCAGGTTATTCAAGCTTGAAGGATTATATTTCCCCACACTGTGCAAAACCTTATCTCTCCCCCATACTAAATACTTCCAAAAATGTCTGTCCAAGATGGCGCTGCATTTGGCGTAGTAAATGCAAATGCAGCAGAGGAAGGAGAGCAGGAAGGTGCTCTTAACATTTCTGAGAATTTCAGACATGCAATTACTATGAAATTAATGGATTTTGGCTTCCCAGCAATGGGTGGACATGTTACCTTCGTGATTGAGGCACACGAGGCATTCAGGACAGAAGTATTCTATTCTTGGATAAAATTCCCCACCTGCAGATGCACGCACACATTTGTTTCATACTTACATTCCAGATGAGACTCCAGAAGAATACTCACCATACGAAGACATAGAAGTCCCGTTAACTTACCAAGAACATATTAATTGATTTAAAGGTGCCCTCCCACACATCACAGTAAATGTGAGACTCAGTCCTTGCTGCTTACACACCCCATCCAGACATTGATACAGTGCAAGCAGTAGAATTCCGCACACTTTACAGAGACATAGTCAAACTGTACAGAAACCTTATACAGTTCGTAATGCGGACACTTACTATTCAACCTACAAAGGTCACTCAAGCTGGTCAGCCAAAAGGGACTGCAACAAAGATAAGCCCGCAAACGCTGAACGCAGTCATGGGATGAATGCCCACTAGACGTGAGCAAATGCCGTTCTGGATAGCACAGAAAATAGCACAGCTTGAGGCAGTATTTCCACATACAGGTCCGCAGGATAAACATAGAATACTAACAATTTGCTTGCCAATTGGGATAGCTCCCCCAATAGAGGATTGTACCACTTGGGGTACAGCCTTCGCTGCCGTTTATACCAGACCTCATGGTACCACCTCAATAGCAGTTATACCAGAAGTATTGAAACAAATACAGAATGAGTACGGGCCAGAACCTGCCCTGGACTTAGGGATAAAATTGATAGGGAATTTTGCCCAGTTATCAACAACCCGGCAGACATCAGACTCGCCCCCTCCCTGAACACCTTCAGGAAGGTCCTCAAGACCTGGCTCTTGGGCTAACGGATCTGCGACCCCCCCCCCCCTCAGCACCTTGAGGCCCTCACGGGTGAGTATCGCGCTTAATAAACCCCTGATTGATTGATTGGTATGTTAGGTAACATAAAAGGGGAGGCAGCGGCGTTGGCTATACGCCAACACCTGAGGGAAACCACTCCTGCACAACAGGAAAGTGAACTACCGAGAATTATCAAAGAAACCTATGTTTCGCTGAGTAGAGATAATTTGGGAGCTAGACCTGGAAAACCACAAATAAACAGTGGTCCTAAAAAGGATAACTCAAAGCAAGCACCTGATTCTTCTAAAAAGAAATGGGAGAACAAACAATCACATAATAAAAAGCAGAATGCACCACAATCACGGGGTGGGTCTCCTCAACAGGAGCCTTTCGAAAAGAAGTACAATCTTAGGAACCGTGATAATATTAAAAAACCTGACAGGTATCAGGATACTGATACATGTTCCTCTCGTTCCTTTCAGAGTTCATCAAAAGACTTGGAGAGGAGAGGACGGTCATGACACAGATCAGAAGAGCGAGCCAAGCCGAAAGACACACATCGCACTTCAGACTACATTATCAAACAAGAATATAAATCAAAAACTAAACCTCAGTTTAAAAAGAAGAAGGTAGCAGGTGTTAAAATAAGAAATGCCCAGGCTACTGAGGACTCTGCTTGTGAACAGGGAATGGGCTCTGACGATGCTAGACAGCGCAGCAGAAGTAACAATAGCTCGCCAGAACCTGATGGAATTTCTGGTGACAGCAGCGTTGAATGAACATATCACAGTGGAAATACCTGATACGAGGGTAAGTGTCCCACATCGTCTTTACGAAATTACGCTCCAAATGGAGGGGGATATACCCAGTAAAGTGAAAGGTCTCTTTTGGGAGAACCTGGCATATGGTTACAACATTCTCTTAGCTGAAAGAGATTGGCCGCCTGAGTTATGGCGTGCCCAAAGGGAAAAGAGGTAATTTTACCTGCTTTTTCCGACCTTGTTCCAGAGTCACTTAAACATTCATACTCGCAGGAGTGGGCATTAGCGCTTGCTCCCGCACTTTACCGCAATCATGTAGGGTGGGATGCTGAGTCACTTCATCATGAAATCCCATTAAAAACGACTCCTACTCCACAGAGGCAGTACCCAATAAAAAATAACGCAAAGAAACAGGTCAGGGAGTTCTTAGATCAACCTGAATACCAATCTGTGATTGAAAATTGCACCTCTTCCATGAATAATTCTTTGTTTCCAATAATGAAACCCGACAATTCATACCGTCTAGTTTTAGACTACAGGCATTTGAACACATGCACAAAAACATTTGTAGTACAAAATGCTCACAGTGCCGCATTAATGAATAACATTGTGCAGAAAAAATACATAACAACACTAGATATCTCAAATGGATTCTTCTGCCAGAATATCGTGCCTGGAAGCAGATATTTTATTTTATTTTTTTTAAATATGTTTATTGAGTCAACAAATCGAAGGACAACAACAAATGCAATCCAGTACAGAATATCTGTAGTGAGCAACCCCACTATAACACCCCTCCCCACCCCAGGCAGACCGAATTAATAGTTCTAGTACATCCAGAAAAAACCTGAGCATCAGCAGACAGACATATACAGGGCAAGAATAATGATGGCAGTAGACAAGTTCCCACGGTAAATCCACTAGTGCAAGTAAGTAAAGAAGGCACACAGGACCTCAGGTAACATCCATGGAACAGCATAGACTAGGACAGAAGGCGGGCTACCGCACGAAAGCCGTTGGTATATATAGAGTACAAACAATTGCAGAAATTCACAGCAAGTCTGGTTGGGACAGTAGGTATTCCTTAAGCGGGGCCCAGAAGTCCTTGGGACGAGAGGTCTCCGGTAGCTCCTCCTCATAGATCAGCAACTGGTCCCTGCAGTACAGCAGGTCGTGAAGCCATTTCTTTACCGTTGGAGTTGTCTTAGCCCCCCAACATTGTGCGACAGCCCTCTTTGCAAATAGAGTGGACACGGCAACAATACGCCTATTACAGGGTTTAAGGTGTTGAACATTCCCAAGAAGGCACATCTCAGGGGTGCAGTGCACAGGTTCCAGCACGATATCAGTAAGCATCTTCACCACGGCAGTCCAAAAGGCGAATACACCCGCACACGTCCATGCCACATGCAGAAAGTCTGCATCAGCCATTCCACACCGTACGCAATCAGCAGTCTCTCGCAACCCATACCTACAAAGTTGTGAAGGGGTGTAGTATAATTGGTGGAGGAATTTGAAGTGAATTATTCTAAGATTACAGTTCGCTGTAAGACGACCAGTGAGTTTACAGCACACCGTCCAATCATCCGGCGCAAGAGTATCTCCCAACGCTGCCTGCCAGCGCAGATAAGAGGGGTGATCCCCCTGCTCTTGCTCACATAGGGAAGAATTGTACAGTTTAGTGATTAAGCCCTTACGCCCCTCTCCCAACAGCATCGCCTGCGATGCCCTTAGAGTAGTGGGTTCCGCCGGGTAATCGGGATAAGCCGCCCGAACTGTCTGTTGAACCCTGACATAGGTAAGGCCAAACATAAAGCCACGCTCTGTGCCATTCTGCGCCTCCAGCAAAGTCTTGAATTGACCATTTGTGTACAAATCCCCCAACCGGGAAATACCCACTTTAGCCAACTCACGTAAGGCCGGCTTCTCTCGTGCCGCAGAAATATCAGGATGCAAGGCCAGGGGTAGCAATGGAGCATATAAATAAGATACCTGAGCCAGTTTTTCAAGCATTCGCCAAGCCCACGGCGTGCACTGTACCGGGTTAAGTTCAGTCCGCGGGCCACCCGAACCCCCCGACAAGATCGCCGTCTGAAGTGGCATTGGTAGGACAGCATCCGATTCAATAGCTACATGAGGCTGGAAGCGCTGGGGGAAGTGCCAGTAGTGCACGAATTGCGCCTGAGCGCACAGATAATCTAATCTAATATCGGGGGCCTCAAAGCCGCCCCGATCAAAGGGCTGAACCAGAAGATCCCACCGGCAGTGGGGTTTCTTGCCGCCCCATACAAACGTCAGCAGGGACGATTGAAGCGTTTTAAACAATATCACATTCAGCTTGATAGGAATATTGACAAAAAAGTAAAGCAGCTTAGGGAGAAAAGCCATCTTTACAACCGCAATCCTATCTGCCAATGAAAGGGGAAGGTGCGTCCACCGCTCAGCCAGTTCAGTGATACGCACTACAGTACGGCCATAATTCTCAGATACAACCTTATCCGGATCCCTGTGTAGCCACACCCCCAAATATTTCACGGGATCGGACGTCCAGGTTAGTGGATAGTCCAGCGCCACCTCCTCCGTATGCGCCGTCAGAGGGAACACCACCGATTTCGACCAGTTGATCCCGAGACCAGAGAAACTTTCGAACCTTACGTACTCCCTGAGCAGCGCAGACAGATACACAGCGGGTTCACGGACATAGAGTAACATGTCGTCCGCATAAAGGGAGACTACCAGTGGTCTCTGCCGAAATCTCAAGGCAGCCGCTGCGTGCTTCTGGCGGAGTCGACAGGCTAGGGACTCTAAGGCAAGCGAGAAAAGCATTGGTGACAGGGGGCACCCCTGCCGTGTACCCCTTTCGATGGGGAACGACGAGGACACCCAGCCATTGACTCTCACCCGGGCAACCGGATTATCATAGAGCACTCTAAGCCATTGTAAGAAGAACGGAGGGAAGCCCATCCTGGTCAAGACCGTGAACATATAAGGCTATTGTAGAGAATCGAAAGCTTTTGCTGCATCGAGCAGCACAGCAACAGCCTGGAAGTCAGAATCAAAATAATGTAGGGTGGAAAAGACCGTACGTAGGTTGTGAGCCGTGGAGCGCGCCGTGACAAACCCAGACTGGTCAGGCAGGACCAGAAGAGGAACCAGCGGTTGTATCCTGGTGGCGATCATTTTAGCCAGGATCTTTGCGTCAATATTGATGATCGAGAGAGGCCGATACGACTCGCACTGATTCGGAGGCTTATCAGGTTTCAGTAACATTACAAGCAAGGCCTCCCTGAGAGAAGGTGGTAGCGTTCCCTTCTCATATGCTTCCGCATAGACCTCCAGGAGCCTGGGGGCAAGATCCGACGCGTAAGCCCTGGAAGCAGATATTTGACAGCATTCTCAGCCCTAGGCTTTGAACGCCAGTTCTGTAGACTGCCCCAAGGGTATAAGAATAGCCCTGGGGTGTTCTCAGCAAGAGTAACAGAGTTACTTCAAAATTGTGATGAGGAGGCATTGTCCTATGTAGATGATATTTATCTGATGGACGATGAGTTATTGGAACACTTGAACAGGGTGAACACCATAATTTTGGGGTTCACCTCAGTGGGCTACACATTTAATTTAAATAAATGGAATATGAGCTATCAAGTGAAAGGCTTACAATCCATTTTAGGATTCCTAAATTTTGGCAGAACATACATTTTGGATTACGCAGAAAGGGTTAAACCTTTCTATTGTCCTAATCAGACCTGATTTTTCAGTCCAACATTGGACACAGGAACACACAGAAATTCTCCGTTCCGTACAAGCTGACATGATGGCTTCCAAACGATTACACACACATGTGAATACCACAAATTTGGTGTTCTGTATAGTCGTGGGTCAATCAGGGCACACCTTCCTCACCTTCAATGAAGGCGAAACGGTACCCATTGCATACAAATCTCATTTGGACACAAACGCTGAAATGCATTTTGCATCAACAGAAAAAGTACTGACAGCAGTACAAACTGCTGTAATGAGAGAAAGAGCACTAGCTCAGGGTAAACGCATAATTGTTGTGACTCCGGTACCAACCTTAGAAGCTGTTACCAAAGCAAGCGTTCCAAATCCAAAGCACTGCATCCACAATGGATACAAGGGGCTAATTCTCTCACTGCAACAGATGTAGACTTCAAATTTGATTCTACATTAAAAACACAAGCATTTCTGCAGTACGAACAAGAATATCCTCTCCTGAATGAGATAATGCCTCTAGATCAGTATGAATACATAATTTACACTGACAGATCTGTCCAGCCTGCCATAGGAAGTAAACGGCAATACTGCGCAGCATGTGCGATTGTGAAGGGACGTATGCAGAACGGCAAGTTCCGTCCTAGCAATACCCAGACGCAGTCTCTAGGAGATTGCACAGCACAGCTGGCAGAACTAAAAGCCCTGATACTGGCACTACGAAATACGGATCGGGGATTCCCCACACTCATTGTGTGCGATTCATCTTACTGTGTCCAGTCATACAATGAATATCTTCACTATTCGGGCCAGAATGGGTTTCGAGATTCCAAAGGTTGCACAATAAAGCACAAATTGCTGTGGGACCAAGTGGTAGAGCTGAAAAATGGCTTGCCACGGGCTCATGTAATACACACAATGAGTCATCAGCATGTTGGCGTTCACATTGAAGGGAATTCATTGACTGATGAAGCTTCCAAGGCGACAGTGCGAACTGCTGAGATTGCTGCAATCACTTGTTCTAGAACGAGAATAGAGGGACAAATCATGTTAGCCGTCAATGCTATCCGCAATAACAGCTCAGCCTTGCCAAAAGGTTTTCCACTCAAGTACTCCTACAAGTTAGATTCACAAAACATTCTGTATGCTCAAATTCCAGGAGTGGGTGATAGAGCAATACCAAATATGGATCGCAGATTAGGATTTAATCTAGCTGCCCACGAGGGTCTGGGTTCAGCACATGCAGGTATTGCTGCAACTGTTTCATTACTAAAGCAGCGTTATTGGTGGCCAGCTCTTGCTAAACAGACCAAGGGTTATGTCCTCAAGTGCGACATCTGTCAGCAGATGAATGGTTCCACCGTAGCACGCCCACCACAAACACCATTACTGATATCAGACAAACCTCTCACATGTGTCTATTTGGACCACTGCAGCCCCCTACAATCTTATGGGGCTTACAAGTACATCTTGGTGGCAGTGGATTCATGCTCTAGATTCCTGTGGGTTTGGCCTCAGTGCTCGGCTGATGCCCGAACTGTTATAAAGGTTTTGCAAGTCTTAACAGGGACATACGGAATTGGCACATTACATTCCGACCGTGGCCCTGCGTTTAGCTCACGGGCTTACAAAGAAGCTATGGGAGATTTGGGTGTGGACTTGCCGTACTCCACCCCATATCATCCCTAAGAAAATTTGATTGTGGAGAGGAAGAACCGAGACTTAAAGCAATTCTTAACAGCTATGGTATTCGACTCGAGTGGCAGTTGGGTCAATCACCTATATGGGGTCCAGAGGGCACTTAACAACATGCCAAGAAGTTCCCTGGGGGGGGCCGTACTCCTTACGAAGTCCTGTTCTGGATTAGAATGTGGGTGCCTGACCTCGACTGTGGTAGCACAGTGGCGGATGTAAAACCATTTGACATCAATAATCGTTTAGTTGTTTTACAGGAACTCAATGAATTCCGGGCATGACAAAGCAACGTCCAAGTAAAACGCACCGCCACTGGAGAAGTAAAAGTTGTTCCGGCAGGACCTGCCTGGGTCTCAAACTTTGGGGATCTGGTCAGAGAAAAGATAGTGGACAAAAAAGAATTTGGGCCATCTTACAGAGCGCCTGTACTTGTCCTGGCTGTCGAAGGAACATAGCAAAACCAAAGGGGATGATGGACGGAGTGTTGAACATTGCAAGCACTCACCCCCAGTCAACTGATCTGGGTTTAATCCATCATCATTCTTTAGCTCACTCCGCCACCCCAGTTCAGACATGGCCATATGCAAATCAGTCTGACCCTGTGCCTCATGGGAACAGTCCAGCCCGAACTGCCAAGCCATGTCTTCCCTGGACCGGCAACAAGCTTCCTGGGACCGGTTTCTGGCTTACAGCCGTCATCAGCCAGGCTATCTTGAATCCAGTGGCAAAGTGAGCAAGGGACCCACGTCTGGGCATACCCTGCCAACTTAGGGCGAACATAGCAAAACCAAAGGGGATGATGGACGGAGTGTTGAACATTGCAAGCACTCACCCCCAGTCAACTGATCTGGGTTTAATCCATCATCATTCTTTAGCTCACTCCGCCACCCCAGTTCAGACATGGCCATATGCAAATCAGTCTGACCCTGTGCCTCATGGGAACAGTCCAGCCCGAACTGCCAAGCCATGTCTTCCCTGGACCGGAAACAAGCATCCTGGGACCGGTTTCTGGCTTACAGCCATCATCAGCCAGGCTATCTTGAAGCCAGTGGCAAAGTGAGCAAGGGACCCATGTCTGGGCATACCCTGCCAACTTAGGGCGAACATAGCAAAACCAAAGGGGATGATGGATGGAGTGTTGAACATTGCAAGCACTCACCCCCAGTCAACTGATCTGGGTTTAATCCATCATCATTCTTTAGCTCACTCCACCACCCCAGTTCAGACATGGCCATATGCAAATCAGTCTGACCCTGTGCCTCATGGGAACAGTCCAGCCCGAACTGCCAAGCCATGTCTTCCCTGGACCGGAAACAAGCACCCTGAGACAGGTTTCTGGCTTACAGCCGTCATCAGCCAGGCTATCTTGAATCCAGTGGCAAAGTGAGCAAGGGACCCACGAAGGAACATAAACAGTACTTCTTCCGCCCCTTGCCGGCAAGAAAGAAAAGAGATTCGTCCCAAATGATCTGATCAAACCACACTATGTGGCCGAAACTGAATAGTAGGCCATGCGGGCTCCTGGGTAGCCGTAGATCTCCTCTTGCTACCATGCAGGAAGTTCAGATGGAAAGATTAATAATGTTTGAAAACTCATATGCGCAAAGTGAAGGAGTTACCAACAAAAGAATGCAACTTGTACCTGTTGAAATTGAACAAAATCAACTACAAATGACACACAGATCTCAATTTGGCCAAATACCGATATCTATGTTAATATGTCTCAAACTGAGACATCTGCCAGTTCTATAAAACCTGCTGAGCTACCAAAGATAGATCGAACTGCATCTGGCTACTTTATCAACTTTGATACTTTCTCTTTGGATCCAAGTGAAACCAAGTTACCGCCACCGCCTGTTCCCCACAAAAGAAGAATTCGTGATTTCTACCTTTGGCTGAAAAAGACTTACTTTGTTTCTCCCTGGCTACAGCTCTGGATTGCAATTGGTCTACTGTTCCTTTGGACTGGTATAGTGACTGTCTTTTTCTTTCCCCTGAAGAGACATTATCTCCCAGAATGCTGTGCAGTACAACCTGTAAACTTGGTCCTGAAACCACACACATCTTCACACTGTAAATAGAGTGACCTGTCCTTCGTGAACATTACAGCAGTTCCAGTTCCAGACGGAAAAGTTTGGGACAGAGTTTCTTATGATGTGTATGGTCATACTGAACTTTTGAAAATACCACACTTCTTTAACATTTCTCATAGTGATATCATCACCTCTAGTACTTTCTCTGATGATTGGGACTTTGAAATTGTAAATACTATGCTATCTGATTTTGAACAGTCTGCTGCATTTTCAAAAGATGAATTGTATGATGGTACATCTAATTTTGATGACACATTCTGTTACCAACACTATGGTCACCAATGTTTGCACAAAGCAAGTATCCCACGTAATTGTTTCAGTTACCATCAATGGGAACACTGCCCAACACCACCGAAAGGTAGTTCAACAACATTTGCACAAGAGATTGTTTATTTTTCTGGGTTTAACATTTTAGATCTGGCCTCTAATTACTATAGGCTTGCACAAACATCTGTGAAGAAAAATATGCTCCCTAACACTAAGCTGATATACTCTGCTTCCTTTATATCCCAACTGTCTTTACAGGGTTTCAACTTTTGGAGGGACACCTTAGACACAGAAACTGTCTGGGGGACTAACGATTGGCAGGCTCAGGGAACTGAGGCCTTATTTAGAGCATGCCTCATACCACATCAGATAATCTTCCTAAACAAAACTGTACAACAAACCTTCTGTCTTGGGCTAGCCAAGATCAAAGACTTGAATAAACCTCAGATTCCCTCACCTACACACTTTGGGGATTGGCAAAATTATACACAACACAGTGAGGATACATTAGAAGCCATGCTACAAGATGGCTCTTACAATTCATCAGACCCCAATTGGAAGGGATGGTTGGGTTGGCCTATCGACACAAATAGGTGTACAATCAGAACACTTGGGGGTGGTGACATCATACAGTGTTGGGAAGTTATGCCTAGAGTGGTTAAAGACCTCAACACTGTCTCAGATGAAACAACACTTGTCTCTTCTCCAAGACGACATGTATCTCAGGGATTTTTTGTTAGGTCCCCAGAAGCCACGTATAAAGTGCTTTTTGTATGCTATTTACAATCAGGGATGGAAAATCTCTCAATAAGAGATTGCTGAGAGATTACGTGAAATTGATTGGGTTAACCTAGAAAAGGCTTTGGCTGTGGTCGACAATGGTTTTGACCACACTATCATCCAGGATTTATTCACTGAGCAACATTGAGTCTTCTACAATAGATATACTAGAACAAGATTTGTCTATTCTTCAACATGGACAATCACAATTGCGATTGATTCTATTATTGATCTCGTCTCTACAATCATTGCGTTCTGGTCATGTGCCCTGGCGTCACATCAACAGTACGACTCTTTTTCCACATACAATCTAATGGAAAGACAGATGGCAATGGCACGAAGAGATGCAAAATATACAATGCTGCACATTGAAAAATTGGACAAATTACCTTTCACCATGGCAGTCACCTTCCACAGAATGGTTAATCCATGGCTATATTACCCTGCCATTCATGACCTTCCAATTTCAATACTTTCTACAGTATCACCAGGCAGGCGTATATGAAGCGCTGGGAGAGGATACATACGTGAGTACTGGGAATTACCGTACAGATATAGATTTAGGAACGGGGACACTGAAGTTTTTCTCAGAAGTTTAAACGGTGAAAGTGCTTTAAGTGGGTCTCTTGTTTGCAAAGACATTTTGCTTCACGGCGCCTATAATGCTTAGGTTGCTAACTTGCCGTGTTATTTGAAGGGATCCCCTGCTGCAGTGATTCGAGTTGCTCTCGAATGGGAGCTATTTGATTCTGAATGATCAAGGCTGTTGTGGGATGGTACCAGGCATTGCATATCTAGTCACAGTAAGTTCCAGTGTTACTTGTTGTATGCAAGTATTGTTTTCACCGACCCACACAGTTAGGGAGGCAACGCTGTGGCCTTCATTGAATGTTTCCTTTATGCGGTTTGGCTCTCTGAGCAAACTGAAAGCCATGCTTTTTTCAGAAGGATGTGGCCTTACGGCTAGAGTGGTCAACCTTGACACTGGTGAACCGGGTGCGAGTCTTGGCAAGGATGCTCAACATCCTGTGATTCTGGGCAAATCACTTAATCTCCACACGCCTAAAAAAATGAATGTGTCCATCTGTAACGCAACTGGTTCTCATGTAAAGCGCTCTGATACCTTTGGGTCAAGTTTGCGCTATATAAAACTCCGGGTAAAGGATGTGGCCTTAACCTCAGCCCAAGAGACTTTTGATCTCCAGGTTGCAAGGTCTTCATCTGAGATACAAGCACTAGTCCGTACAAATGTCCGGCTCTATTTCGGGGAATGATTCATCGTATCTTTAACATGTCTGGTACGAGGTGGATCATGCACCTATTTAAGAGCATGGGTGCTGGACTATTAAGCCCCTTTCAGACAATCTTTGGAGTTATTCCAGCTTTTATACACTCCGTATTGGGAAGCGTTTTTGGAGGGCTTCCGCTGGTCCTACTACTTGTAGTGGGTATCCTGGTTTTAATTTTGCTTCTACGCAATGGACGGCCCAGCTCCTCAAGAGATGGAAAAGGTACTCCTGGTGCGACGTTGCCGTGAACGCATGGTACTCCATCTGGGCACACCTCAGCTTCGGGAGCTAAGCGAGCATTGGTGCCTCTCATTCAGACCAGTCTGGGTAGACTGCATCTTGCCTGTGCTCCGATGCCTATTCTGCGGATACAAATGCATGTTGGACATATGTCTGACTCTTCCATCGGTTGCGCCACCAGACATTGATGTTCTACTGGACCCCTTAAAGGCCCACGTGTAACAGTGTCCTCAGCGTATTACCATGTTGATGACAGCATTCTTAGAGCCTCTATGGGATGCTTCAGCTCCTGGCAGAACAGACAATGGTTCTGCAACAGTATCACAGGTATCAAGTGTTTCCTCGGCTGCCGCTGTGGGAACTGAAGATGATCACCTTTGCTCTATTGACCTGATATAAGAGGTGTTACAGGGACCGTAGTCTGCGGATGCAAGTGACAGTAATGTTGCGTCTCTCACACAGGACACATAAGCATTAGCTCTCCGTGTGATGGGAACAATTCAGCCTTTTTTCCAAAACAAGCCAAATTGGAATGCGTGAAAATCGTTTTATTTTTTCTCTCTTTGCTCTCACTGAGCACCATGGCTTTCAGCGTGCTTAGTTGGTCTGATTATATATTGACTCTTTTTAGTGGACTTGTAGAGCTTAATGAAACAATTTTTAACATCGTATTTTACATATACCGTGTTTTTTTTTAGATGTTTTTAGAAAATGTTTTTATGTTTTTTAAACAGGCATATTTTAACCATTAATTGACCTTATCATCCTTTGGATGAGGAGTGGGTGTTATGTGCCCTAATGTACCCCAATCTAGGCCTAGGTAGCTACACAACCTTTCACCTATATTTGTCCTACCGGTTATACGACGGTACAATGCAGGTAAAGACATCGTATGCCTTTACCACGCATTTTTTATCACACATGTTTTTACCACGAACATACTTTTACAACGCATGCCATTTTATATATAAAAACAATGTATTTGTGGGGGGAGACCCCCCACACCCCCAACTTACCTAAAATCCGTGGTAAAGGCACAATGAGGTAAAAACCTCGTTGTAAAGGCTGTTTCCCGTCCTACCTTGCTCGGCATAACAGTTCCAGCACTGACCTTTTACCCAGTTATGTGCCGAATAAATGTCGATCAGTTTCCTAGAAATTGGCCTCATTTATTATGCATGAGGTTTCTTAGAAATGTCCCTGCACATGACGTACATAACACCATGAACATACTCTGTGTAAAAGTCATGGTCATCTTCATCCTAGGGCAAAAGAACTGCTTTGTATAATCGCAGGTATTGTTCTAGGCTCATTTGCATATTCATATTCACAACACATCGATTATGTAAGGAACCCTGAGGCCATCTTTATGGTATAAAAGAACCATACCAAGACTAGATCAGGAGAGGAGAAACTTCCATGCTGACATAAGACACTGAGGTCCTGCACGGAAAAGCTCCAACACGCAGTGGTCTGACATCTAACCCTGGGCGGATTTCGCGGAGTTTCGTGTAGCGCAACTCCGCAAAGAGGAAAAAAAACTCTGCCGTGCTACGCGGAGCTCCGCACACCGTGGAGTGCAATAGAAGAATGCTGTTCGCGGTGATTTTCAGTGCCGGATGCTTGTCCGCACTGTGCAATCATTGCGAGCGGCACCATGCACAGTGCAAGCGAGCACTGCTTTCCTTTCTGCCGCTCGAGTAGATTTTTACTCGAGCAGCAGCTTTCTCAACGCGGACGGGCAGTTTCTCAATGCGAGCGGTCGCGAGCATATGCGACCACTCGCAATGAGAAACACTACCCCCCCCGTGTTGAGAAATCTTGCCGGGAGGTTTATTTTCCACGCTCGCGCTCGCCAAATTGATGTTGACGATTGTGAACGAGGAAAAATCTCGCCAGGAGGTGGATTTTCCTCGCTCGCCAACTTGACGTTGGTGAACGCGAGCGAGGAAAAAACTCCACTCCGCGAAGCGGAGTTTTTTGGAACTCTGCGAGCTCCGTGTAACGTGGAGTGCGGAAAACTCCGCAAACTCCGTGAGCGGAGCGGAGTTCACCGCCCAGGGTTACTGACATCCCTTGCTGGGTGTCCAACTCAAGACCAAGACGGGGTCCTTCATTCTCTCCCATCAGGTAATGGGGTTGGCTCTTTCCTAGGTTATTCTTGGCTTTGCACCCATATACATGCTAGGTACACTTTGGTAGGGTTAGCATCTCAGGAGTACGCCTGATTACTGTCATGTTTATATGCCTGCATATATTCACTGTTTTAGCACCATGGTAGAACTCTACCTTTTATTTACTCTGTTGGTGCTTGTAATCTTTTACATATGTTTCTGTCAAATGATTGTCGCAGCAAACATGTTTTACACTGGAATGACGCTGGTTCAATAAATGCTTATTGAAAACGTCCCCACGGTTTATTCTGTGTATCTCTCTGAGACTAAGTGAGCATGAGTGACTGAGCGAAAAGTACAGCACTGTTTCCACGATCCCTGAAGGATAGAGAGTTGTCATGTTCAGTGGTTGCCAGAAACTATTCCCTCCTTGGTAAGGGTCGTGGGCTTATGGTGGCACTATGAGCTAGCTGGTATATAGGCTGACATATCCTGCGGTGGTGTCCGGAATCAGTCTAGACTCCAATCCCTTAGTTTATGTTGTCCAAACAATGCGCAGATCGTGCATATTTGTAGGAACTACACAACACTATCACCCATAACGCCAACATCTTGGAAACCTCTTCCTTAATGCTGGCCCTGACTTTGTCAGTTACTCTGTAAATTGTGTGTTTTACAGGTAAACTGTCCCCAGTGTCCACATCATGGACACATCAATTGGTGATTCCTGGAGTCAGGGAAAACAGGGAGGCAAACTGTCCCAGCACCTGGCGACAGTCCCTCTGCTGCTCTGGGGTCAGGGTGGGAGAGAGGTTCATACCATCCACTGACCCATCATGTTCCTTGGCAGACAGGAGTTCAGGAAGAGGCTCACTCTCCTCTTCCATTCCATCATCTGTAACCAGGAGCATTGTCACTTCAGACCTCTCAAAGTGAGGTTTGAGGCTGTTCACGTGCAGGACCCCCAAAGGGTTCCTAGAAG
This sequence comes from Calotriton arnoldi, assembly GCA_963921515.1. NCBI lineage: Eukaryota > Metazoa > Chordata > Amphibia > Caudata > Salamandridae > Calotriton > Calotriton arnoldi. The sequence goes on from CAWUFW010014063.1 coordinate 100,234, forward strand.
TCTGCTAGTTAAGCAAGTAGGTTACATCACTCTTGCGCTCCATCACCTCAAATGGCCCAGTCCACTTGTCTTGGAGCACACAAGGCTCCACTGGTGCCATCACCCACACTTTTTGGTCAGGCTGAAACTCAACCAGAGCGGCCTTCTGGTCGTACCATTGTTTCATCTTCTCCTGGCTGGCTTCCAGTTTCCCTGAACAAGTTTCCTGAAGCACTGAGTCTGGTTCCTGAAGGCCAGCATATAGCTGAGCACATCATGGGGGGTCTCACCAGGAGGTTTCTCCGAGACCTCCTTCACCAGACTGAGAGGCCCTCTCAAAGGGTGCCCATACAGCAATTCAAAGAGACTGAACCCTAAGGATTTCTGCGGTACCTCCCTGTAGGCAAACAACAGGCATGGAAAGAAGACATCCCACTTACGTCTCATGAGTTCTGTAAGACCCTTTATCATGCCTTTCAGGGTTCGGTTGAATCTCTCAACCAACCCATTTCCTTGAGGATGGTAAGGAGTGGTGAATTTGTACATTACACCGCACTCCTCCCACAATGACGGCATATACCTAGATAGGAAGCTTGTACAACGGTCAGAGACTACCTCTCTGGGGAACCTCACATAGTAAAAGATCCCCATCAATGCACAGCTCACCACTGGGGCCGTGATTGTAATGAGAGGGACAGCTTCCGAGGACAGGGTGGCATGGTCCACCTAGACCAAGATATACTTGTTGAAAAGGCTGTCTTGGATTCCAGTGGCCCCACAGTATCAATGCCCATCCACTCGAAAGGGGTGCTCACCACAGGAAAGGGTTGGAGGGGAGCATTACTCTTCCCTCCACTCTTGTCGCTTGCCTGGAAATCTGGCAAGTCCTGCAATTAGTGTCAGTGCTCTTCCGCATTTTGGGGCCAAAAGAAGTGGGTGGCAATCCTGTTAAAGGTCTTGTCATGCCCCAAATGTCTTGCCAAAGGCACATCATGCAGTATAATACACAATTGGTCACAGTAGCAAAACATTTTTAACAATATGAAAGAAATAGCGCCATTCACGATACCAATTTTGCATAATCTGCAGTAAATGCAATTTATTTTCAAAGCATTAATATAATCTGCAATAAATGCGATTTATTTTCAAAACATTCATCACTTTAGTTGGGCAACACAGTTGCTCTTGCATCTAGAATCATAAATATGCTTGTAACGAAGGTGCTCTAGTGTTGGGAGAGGAAGGGTAGGAGTGTTCTGGGTCAGAGTGAGTGAGTGAAGGTAAATGACAAGGGAGTGTGACATATATACATCAAATTCACATAGTAAGACCTTTCCGGCCTATCACAGTTCAAATGTTCCAGAAAAAGCACATAGCTTAGAAGATACTAATGTTAAATTTCAGTCATCAGTTAAGGGGGGGTTCATCATGACAGGTTTGTGAATGCTCATACTGAAAGGTAGTGGTTACCTAATCTAGCCAACAGCACGGAGAATCAGGCTGTGCCGTCAAGGGGAATGGGCTCAGCGGAGCTCCTAAAGTCAGAGAAGACACAAGATCAGAAAGCTAACTACTTAGTCACACAAAGACCTCAAATGTCTATGCTAGGTACTGAAACAACACTTACTAATTTCCGGGAACAAGTGCGGCCCGAAATGCACGCACGAACATCCGTTAATACACTGTGGGTCGCAAGGTCCCTAGCAGTGATAAGACAAATCTATCAAAATAGAGAAAAAACGACAATACTAGAATATGGGTGGTTTGAAAAGATAAAGATCTAGGCGGTTTAAAGGGACTGGGTGGTTTATGAAGACAAGGACTAGTCAGGTGTGTAGTTACCCAGTATTATGGACTGATTCTTATGGTATCCCACTGCTATGACTGTCAGATATGTGGTTACAAACGCTCATCTGATGGGAAAGTCACTACATGAAAAAAATAGGGATCATGCTACAATTCATGTCACACAAAGCAGTAAATGGTGCGCAGCCATTGTGGGGTACAAAGTATCATCAGCGTGGTTGCCACGAAATCATTCTTGTGGAAAAGACGAATGAATAGGGCCCCTGCATGTAGTACCCCAATATATGAGCCAGAAGGATTTGACATCCTGCTCCTAAAAGTGGTAAAAAGCTCGGGTGGGCCATAAGAGTGTTTATTCAAACCACCGCATTAGTGACTGTGAGAAGTTGGCCTGGTATATGCTGTTCACTAGTTAAAGTGGACACCTTGCACCAGTACAATTCGACTCTTATGGTAGGTAGGTTTAAGACAACCTTTACAGAAAGCTATCCTAGTGGTAGCTGTGGAGAGCAGCCTTCAGGCTAAGTCTTGGAGGAATGTAAAGCAGCTTGTTTTACCACACAATCTCTTGAATCACCAAATGAAAAGACACCACACAGGTATATATATCAAATATATATGTATTTATTACTAAACAACTCTCTATTAATTTCTTGTGAGATTAGAAGTCAGGAACATATGCGCAAATCAACGTTTCACAACAAATTGAGCACAAATATGGCTGGGGCCCTAGGGGCGTACCAGACCATATACTAAAAAAGAGACTTAGGAACAACGACTTGCAAAGGGACAAGGCCCAGGGCCTTCAGAAGTGCTGGGGCCTCACGAAACCACCCAAGGCAGGTAAGTAAAGGACCCACGGGGGACGCATGCAGTGCGGGAACACAGGCGCGGATCGCCGTAGACTTCAATGGGGCAAGTCGCGGTTGGAAATTAAGAGTTTAAGGGCACTTCGGGAGTAGCTACAAGCAAGTCACTTACAGGGTAAGTAGTTCTAGGGCCAACACCCACAGGAGCACCATAGTGCTGGAATTACCTCACCCAGGGAAGCCGGGTGCATAGGTGTCCTTTGGTGTCGGGTCGCGGCGTCGTTTTCAATGGGAGCCAATGAAGTCTTGCTGCTTGTGAAGCCAAAAGAAGTGTCCGGTGGAATCCAAGCCTGGATTCGGAAGGAGGAAGACCTGAAAGCAGAGGGGACAGTGTTCAAAGTCACTTGGCATTGACCCGAGGCAAGGAAGATGAATGCCCACCGTCGTCGACAGATTCAGGTCATTCATGGGTGTCTTGACTCTTCGGCCACGAGGTCCAGGAGGTGTCGAGGACAACCAGAAGCTGGATTCAGCGTGTCCCACAAAGTCTGCAGCTGACTGCGGTGTCAGCGACCCGATTGGAGCCAACAAGCCTTGGTAGCAGCAAGTCTTGTGGAAAAAAACAAAAAATCAATGGTGCAGACCAGCAAGGTCTGGGGGACTCACCCAGCGAGGGTAAGTCAGGGCAGGCCTGGAGAAACCACGGGAGCCCTTTGGATTGGTAGAAAAGTCTTCAGGGGACCCACAAGCCGGCTGGCAAGGGATTGCAAAGATGCCTCAGCAGGATTCCTTCAACAGGGGCCCACGGTCACTCGGGACGGGGTAGGCCGCTGAATTTGGGAGGGATCTCTGCTAGAGGCTGGGACCACACGTGGTCCAAAGCACAGGTTCGAAGAATGTCGAGAAGGGGTTGCACTCGAAAATAGTGCATGGTACACAGGGACTGCGGTTCCTCATCAGTCGTGGGGTCCACTTGCCTCAGCTTCACTGGAGACTCACGATGGCCTTGGAGAAGTCAGGAAATACTCTTTCTGGGCTGCAGGGACTGCGGGCTCCGGCGGGAGCAGCGTAGTTTGCAACCGTCGTTGTAGTTTTTGGTGCCTGCCAAGCAGGGGAGTCACTCCTTGACTCCAAGGGAGATTCTTCAGTCTTCCAGAGGTAGTGGAACGTCGAAGGTCCGGGATTCTTCTTCAGAGCGTCGTCCAGGGATATCTAGTTTGCAAGTTCAAGGGTTCCCTATCTTATACTAAAAGGAAGGGAGGGACTAGCTCTATGACCCCACCTATGGGAGGGTCTGGGGAGTGGGTGGCTACACCCACTTCCCTTTGTCCAGTTTCGTGCCAGAGCAGGGGCAGGTAGCCCCTGAGCCGGTTTGACCTGGTGTATGCACAGAGGAGCCTTCTGCTCCCGCAGTGCAGGACTTCAAAGCACTCTAGGAGTGCACTCACCCAGCCCCAATACACTAAACCCTGTCTGGGAGGTGGTCACACCTCCCTGGGACAGGATACCTATTGTTGGGCTTCCTCCACTGCGAGTTTCGGTCATCAGCAGGAGGGCAGCCCAGTGTCTGTGACTGGTGGCATCCATTTTGTGATGCCAGGGCTCTTCAGGATTCTACCGCGTTTCCACAGTAGGTACATGTCTATCCCTCTAGAAGGGTGGGATCATACTCCCACACCAGTTACTGGTGTGGGGGTATGATTCCAAGGTGTTTGACACCAAACACGACATGTTTTGATGCAGCCATTCCAAAGTTAGCATTAACCGCGAGGTTATAATGCACTTAAGAGTATATGGTTCGACCGCATTCACAAACAGCCCCAGAGAATGGACTCTGAGAGCTGCAGAGGGGCCCTGCTCAGGCAGAGGCACCCTCTCACACAGAAACTAAGCACCCTGCCCTCAGGATTGATAGGGCCTGCCTTAGGGGTGACTGATAGGCTCAAATGTGTGTGCAGGGGAGATATAGGGAACCTATATCTCAGTGAGGGGTGCTAGCACCTCCTCACCCAGGCTGCAGTAGCAGGCCTGTGGTGTCAGATTTAGTCTGCTTCCCAGGGGTGGCATAATACATGCTTCAGCCCCCGGTAGGCCTGTGAAGTACCTATGCCCTTGGTACCTAAGGTACCATATACTAGGGACTCATAAGGTACCACAGCATCCAATCACTAGTGCACCTAGAGTGCACTCCAAGTCGTTAGAGAGAACAGAGAGGCTGGGGCCCTGATTGGCAGGGTCCCAGCCAGACTATAGCCAGAAACCAGTGTAAACATCAGAAAAAAGTGGGGGCAACATAAGAGGCAGATCCTACTCTCCTACACAACCCTCCCCCAAACACAGGGACACTAAACTAACCTTGACCAGTTGAGTCTTCGTGCTCTAAGTGGAAATACCTTGAAAGTCCATCTGCATTGGCATGTTGGGTCCCAGGCCTGTGTTCCACTGTATAGTCCATCCCCTGTAGGGAAATGGACCACCTTAAAAGTTTTGGGTTTTCACCTTTCATCTGTTTAAGCCATAGGAGGGGCTTGTGGTCAGTCTGATTTATGAAGTGAGTGCCAAACAAGTATGGCCTCAGCTTCTTCAGGGCCCACACCACAGCAAAGGCCTCCCTCTCTATAGCTGACCAACGTTTCTCTCTAGGGGTCAGCCTCCTGCTAATAAAAGCTACTGGCTGGTCTTGACCTTCATCATTCAGTTGAGACAGTACAGCTCCCACACCCAGCTCAGAAGCATCTGTTTGGACAATGAACTTTTTGGTGTAGTCTGGACTCTGTAAGATGGGGGCAGTGCACATGGCCTGCTTTAGGTCTTCAAATGCCTTCTGACAGCTAGCTGTCCACTGAACCTTTTTGGCATTTTCTTTGAGGTCAGATCATTAAAGGGGGTCACTATAGATCCATATCCCTTCACAAACCTCCTATAGTACCCAGTCAGGCCTAAGAAGGCTCTCACCTGTGTCTGCGTGGTTGGAGCAACCCATTCCATTATGGTTTGGATTTTGCTCTGTAAAGGCTGAACCTGGCCTCTACCCACAAGGTGGCCCAGGTACACAACCTGACTCTGCCCTATCTGGCACTTAGTGGCCTTGATAGTGAGGCCTGCTTTCTGCAGAGCCTCCAAAACATTTCTGAGGTGGACCAGGTGATCCTGCCAGGAGGAACTAAAGACAGCAATATCATCTAGATAAGCTGAGCAATACGTTTCCATCCCTGCCAGAACTTTGTTCACCAACCTCTGAAAAGTGGCAGGTGCATTTTTCAATCCAAAGGGCATCACCACAAAGTGGTAGTGCCCCCCAGGGGTCGAAAATGCTGTTTTGGCTTTTGCATCAATAGCTAACCTGATCTGCCAGTAGCCAGCTGTTAGGTCAAATGTACTCAGATACTTGGCTGAGGCCAAAGTATCAATCAGTTAATCTGCCCTTGGTATGGGATAGGCATCAGTCCTGGTGACTGCATTGAGGCCTCTGTAGTCTACACAAAACCTCATTTCTTTCTTACCACCCTGGGTATGAGGCTTGGGTACTAGGACTACTGGGCTAGCCCAAGGGCTATCTGAAGGCTCAATCACACCTAACTCCAACATTTTCTGGACTTCAGTCCTGATACAGTCCCTGACATGGTCAGGTTGCCTGTAGATTTTACTCTCAACAGGCAGACTGTCCCCAGTGTCCACCTCATGGGTGCACCAGGTAGTCTGACTAGGGGTCAGGCTAAACATATGTCTGTACTGCTGCAGAACTTGCACTCAGTTTGCTGATGGTCAGTGAGGCTGCTTGCCAAAGCAACACCATCTACTGACCCATCATCAGGGTTCTGTGAGAGCAGGTCAGGGAGAGGGTCACTCTCCTCTTCCTGTTCCTCATCAGTTGCCATGAGCAAGCCCATGTCAGCCCTGTCAACATATGGCTTCAATCTGTTGACATGGAGCACCCTCAGGGGGCTCCTGGGAGTTCCAAGATTCACCAGATAGGTGACTTCTCCCTTTTGCTCAACTATTGTATGGGGGCCACTCCATTTGTCTTGGAGGGCTGCTGGGGCCACAGGCTCCAGCACCCACATTTTCTGTCCTGGCTGGTACACAGTAAGCACAGCCTTTTGGTCATGCCAAGCTTTTTGTAATTCTTGGCTGGCCTCCAGGTTTTTGGTTGCCTTCTTCATGTATTCGGCCATCCTGGATCGGAGACCAAGTACATAGTCCATCACATCCTGTTTGGGGGGTTTGAGAGGTAACTCCCAGCCCTCTTTTACCAAACATAATGGACCTCTTACAGGATGCCCAAACAGAAGCTCAAATGGGCTGTAACCAACCCCCTTCTGTGGAACCTCTCTGTATGCAAACAACAGGCAGGGAAGAAGAAGGTCCCATTTCCGCCTAAGCTTCTCTGGGAGTCCTTTAATCATTCCCTTCAGGGTTTTGTTGAAACGTTCAACCAACCCATTGCATTGTGGGTGATAGGGGGTGGTGAACTTATAAGTTACACCACACTCCTTCCACATTGCTTTCAAATATCCTGACATGAAGTTTGTACCTCTGTCAGAGATGACCTCCTTTGGGAAACCCACTCTGGAGAAAACTCCAATGAGGGCTCTTGCCACCACAGAGGCTGTGGTGGTCCTCAGGGGAATTGCCTCTGGTGGCATGATCCACTACCACCAGGATAAATCTGTGCCCAGATGCAGTTTGAGGGTCAAGGGGACCAACAATGTCAATCCCTACCCTTTCAAAGGGTACCCCCACCACAGGTAGTGGTATCAGGGGTCCTTTGTGGTGCCACCTGCCTTGCCACTGGCTTGGCATGTGACACAGGAGCGACAAAACTCCTTTGTGTCCTCTGACATATGTGGCCAATGAAAATGTGGAACAAGCCTGTCCCAGGTCTTGTTTTGGCCCAGGTGACCTGCTAAAGGGATATCATGTGCTAGGGTCAAGAGGAACCCCCTAAACTTCTGAGGTATTACCAACCTCCTGGTGGCTCCAGGGGCTGGATCTCTACCCTCAGAATATAGGAGTCCCTCATCCCAATAAACTTTATAGGACCCACTATGTAGGAGAGTAGGATCTGCCTCTTATGTTGCCCCCACTTTTTTTCTGATGTTTACACTGGTTTCTGGCTATAGTCTGGCTGGGACCCTGCCAATCAGGGCCCCAACCTCTCTGTTCTCTCTAAACGATTTGGAGTGCACTCTAGGTGCACTAGTGATTGGATACTGTGGTACCTTATGAGTCCCTAGTATATGGTACCTTAGGTACCAAGGGCATAGGTACTTCACAGGCCTACCAGGGGCTGAAGCATGTATTATGCCACCCCTGGGAAGCAGACTAAATCTGACACCACAGGCCTGCTACTGCAGCCTGGGTGAGGAAGTGCTAGCACCCCTCACTGAGATATAGGTCCCCTATATCTCTCCTGCACACACATTGAGACTTATCAGTCACCCCTAAAGCAGGCCCTATCAATCCTGAGGGCAGGGTGCTTAGTTTCCATGTGAGGGGGTGCCTCTGCCTGAGCAGGGCCCCTCTGCAGCTCTCAGAGTCCATTCTCTGGGGCTGTTTGTGGATGCGGTTAAACCATATACTTTTAAGTGCATTATATCCTCGCGGTAGAATGCTAACTTTGGAATGGCTGCATCGAAACATGTCGTGTTTGGTGTCAAATATCTTGGAATACTGCCCCCCGCCAGTCCTGGCGGCGGGGGTAGCATTCCACCTTCTAGAGGGATAGACATGTACCTACTGTGGAAACGCGGTAGAATCCTGCAGAGCCCTGGCATCACAAAATGGATGCCACCAGTCACAGACACTGGGCTGCCCTCCTGCTGATGACCAACACTCGCAGTGGAGGAAGCCCAACAATAGATATCCTGTCCCCAGGGGGTGTGACCACCTTCCAGACAGGGTTTAGTGTATTGGGGCTGGGTGGGTGCACTCTTAGAGTGCTTTGAAGTCCTGCACTGGGGGAGCAGAAGGCTCCTCTGTGCATACCCCAGTTCAAACCGGCTCAGGGGCTACCTGCCCCTGCTCTGGCGCGAAACTGGACAAAGGGAAGTGGGTGTAGCCACCCACTCCCCTGACCCTCCCATAGGTAGGGTCATAGAGCTAGTCCCTCCCTTTCTTTTAGTATAAGAGGGGGAACCTGTGCATTGCAAACTAGATTTCCCTGGACGACGCTCTGAAGAAGAATCCCGGACCTTCGACGTTCCACTACCTTTGGAAGACTGAAGAATCTCCCTTGGAGTCAAGGAGTGACTCCCCTGCTTGGCAGGCACCAAAAACTACAAACAACGGTTGCAAACTACGCCGCTCCCGCCGGAGTCTGAAGTCCCTGCAGCCCAAGAAGTAGATTTCCTGACTTCTCAAAGGCCATCGTGAGTCCCCAGCGAAGCTGAGGCCAGTGGACCCCAAGAGTGATGAGGAACCGTGACCCCTGGGTACCATGCATTATTGTCAAGTGCAACCCCTTCACAACATTTCACGAACTTGTGCTTTGGACCACGTGTGGTCCTAGCCTCCAGCAGGAATTCCTCCGAAGATCAGAGGCCTACCACGTCCCGAGTGACCGTGGACCCCTGTTGAGCGAATCCTCCCAAGGCGTCTTTGCGATCCCTTGCCAGCTGGCTTGTGGGTCCCCAGAAGACTTTCTAAAGAAACCAAAGGGCTCCCCTGGTTGCGCCAGGCCTGCCCTGACTTACCATTGCTGGGTGAGTCCTACAGACCTTGCTGGTCTGCGCCATTGCCTCTTTACAGTTTCCCCAAGACTTGCTGTTACCAAGGCTTGTTGGCTCCAATCGAGTCGCTGACACCGCAGTAAGCTGCAGACATTGTGGGCCACGCCGAATCCAGCTCCTGGTTATCGTCAATGCCTCCTGGACCTCGTGGCTGAAGAGTCAAGGCACCCGCAAATGACCTGAATCTTGCGACGACGGTGGGCATTCATCTTCCTTGCCCCGAGTCACTGCCAAGTGACTTTGAACACTGTCCCCTCTGCTTTCAGGTCTTCCATCTTCTGAATCCAGGCTTGGATTCCTCCGGACACTTCTCCTGTCGCCGCAAGCAGCAAGTCTTCACTGGCTCCCATTGAAAACGACGCCGCGACCCGACACCAAAGAACACCTATGCACCAGGCTCCCTGGGTGAGGTAACTTCAGCACTACGGTGCTCCTGTGGGTGTGGGCCCTAGAACTACTTACCCTGTAAGTGAATTGCTTGTAGCTTCCCTAGAAGTGCCCTAAAACTCTTATTTTCTAAGTGCGACAATTGCGCTGACTCGTACAGGGTTCGCGTCTGTGTTAGACACATCGCGTCCATCTCCTTTGTAACACTATCTAGAACTGTGTCCTTCGACTCGTACTGAGTCCGATCGGTGTTCGCCTCGAACACACAAGGGGCCTGTAACATTGAGATCTCCATTGCGCTGACTCGCACAAGGTTAGCGTCTGTGTTAGACACAGCGCGTCCATCTCCCTTGCAACTCTATCTGTAACCGCGTCCTTCGACTCGTACAAGGACCGATCGGTGTGTTCGCCTCGAACACGCAAGGGACCTTTAACATTGAAATCTCAATCGCGTCTGTGCGTATAGACTCGAACAGGACTCGCACCGGTGCCAGGACACCGCGTCCGTCCCCTGTGGGTCTCCTACAACTACCTGGGGTGGTTCTTGGGGGTCCCTCGATTCTAGATGCCCTAGACCTAGGTCTAGCCAAACTAAGATTGTGATATTCGATTGTGCTAAACTTATTGTGATAACATTTGACGTGTACATATGTTCCTGACTTCTAATCTCATAAAGAGATTAGTAGAGAGTGTTTATTAATAAATACATATATATTTGATATATATACCTGTGTGGTGTCTTTTCATTTGGTGATTCAAGAGATTGTGTGGTAAAACAAGCTGCTTTACATTCCTTCAAGACTTAGCCTGAAGGCTGCTCTCCACAGCTACCACTAGGATAGCTTTCTATAAAGGTTGTCTTAAACCTATCTACCATAAGAGTCGAATTGTTCTGGTGCAAGGTGTCCACTTTAATTAGTGAACAGCATATACCAGGCCAACTTCTCACACACTAGCACTCCCAGCAGCCTCAGCAGCAGCCTGCTGTCTGAGGGGATCAAGAGAGGGGCAGCACTGTTGCTCCTTACTCAGATCTTCCCTAGAAGGGCCCCTGCCCTCAAGAACTCAACCTGATCAGGCTCAAGTCCCTCTGGGGCAGTTCCTTCTTCAGGATCTGCTCCTCCTCCCTCAAGAGGGGAATCAGTGATCTGAGACAGAGGGGAAGGCACTGCCTTACCCCTACTGCTCCTCTTCTTGGGAAGCATCTGGTCCATGGTTTCAGGATCCAGAGCTGGTTCAGTGTCATGCATTTTGGCCTGTGACCTGGTCACAGCAAATACCTTTGCAGGGATGCCCAACATCTCAGCATGAGTCCATTGTGAGAAGTTGGCCTGGCATATGCTGTCCACTAATTATAGTGGGCACCTTGCACCAGTCCAAACAACCCCTTATTGGAGATAGGTTAAAGACAACCTTGTTGAAAGCTATCCTAGTGGTAGCTATGGAGAGCAGCCTTCAGGCTAAGTCTTGAAGGAATGTAAAGCAGCTTGTTTTACCAGTCTATAATCTCTTGAGTGACCAAATGAAAGAGCACCACACCAGGTATATATTCAAAATATATGTATTTATTACTAAACACACCCCTCTAGTCTCTTTATGAGGCTAGAGTTCGAAGTACATAAGTTATAAGATCTTAAATCACAGTAATAGCACAAATACACGTTTGGGCCCTAGGGGCGTACCAAACCATATACCAATAAAGTGGTATGCGAACCACGACTGAACTAGACACTAGGCCTAGAGCCTCTAGAAGTGCTTGGACCACAAGGAACCACCCAAGGTAGTGACACAGGGGACCCACGGGAGACGCGTGCAGTGTAAATACACAACCGCGATACGCCGTTAACTTCTATGGAGAAAGTCGGGATCGGGAAAATAGAGGAAAGGGACACTTAAAAGAGGACTAGGACAAAACCCTTTGAGATCTAGGACTTTGAAGAGTCTCTACCCACGGGAGCACCGGAGTACTCGTGTTACCTCACCCAGGGAAGCCGGGTGCATAGGTGCCTTTCGGGGTCGGGTTTCGTCGTCGATTCGAATGGCGATCTGCTGCAAAGTGCTGCTGGCGGCCAAGAGAAAAGTGTCCGGGTGGATCCAAGAGTGGATCGGAGTTCTGGTGAACCTGAAAGCAGAGGGGACAGAGTCTGGGTCACTAGCCAGTGACCAGGAAGGCGATGGACAGATGCCCACCGATGTTGAGTGCTTCAGGTGCGTTGACGGTCGTCTTGACTCTTCAGCCACGAGGTCCGGGAGGCGTTGTCGGCGACCAGGAGCAGGATTCGGGCTGGTACTCGATGTCTGTCGAGTGCTGAGGTGTCGGCGACCGGATTGGACCCAACAAGCCTTGGCAACGGCAAGTCTCGAGTAAGATGTAGATCGTCGATGGTGCAGACCAGCAAGGTCTGTGGAACTCACCCAGCGAGGGTAAGTGAGGGCAGGCCTGGAGCAACCAGGATGCCAAGTAGGAAAAGGATTGGCCTTCGTTAAGGGCTACTAGCCAACGGGCTAGCGACCGCGAAGGAGCCTCGTGACGCCGCACGTGGAGCTGGCTTACAGGACACTCGTGGAGTGGGGGCCAGTGATCTTCGGTGCAGGTGGTGCTGGAGGCTAGGGCTACTCGGAGCCCAAAGCACGACTTCTTGGGAGACCCAGAAGATGATGCACTTGCAAATGTGCTCGGTGTCCAGGGGTCACGGTCTCAAGTCACCCACGATAGCCACGGGCCTCAGCTTTGCTGGGGACTCAGGGTAGCCTCGGGGAAGTCTGAGAATCCACCTCTGGTGATGCGATGACTTCGGCGTCCGACGGGAGCTTCAGAAATGCGAACCGGACAGATGCTTCTTTGGTGCCTGCCAAGCAGGGGAGTCACTCCTTGACCCCAAGGGAGATTCTTCAGTCCTCTAATCTTGTCGTAGAGCGTCGAAGGTCCAGGATTCAGTTTCAGAGTTTCGTCCAGGTATAATCTAAAGTCCTAAGGACTGGGTTCCTACCTTTATTCTAAAAATAGGGGTTGGACTACTCTGTGGCCCCACCTATGGGTGGGTCAGGGCAGAGGGGTGGCTACACCCCTTTCCCTTTGTCCAGTTCGCGCCAAAGCAGGGGCTGCAAGCCCCTGATCCGGTTTGAACTGGGGTATGCACAGGGACACCAAATGTGCCCCCAGTGCAGGACTTCAAAGCACCCGAAAGTGCTCCCGCCCAGCCCCAATACACATTATCCTGTCTGGGGAGGTGGTCACACCTCCCTGGGACAGGAAACCTATTGTCCAGGCCTCCCCTGCCGGAGTTTCGTCCAGCAGCAGGAGGCCAGACTCGTGTCTGTGGCAGCAGCATCCATTTTGTGATGCCAGGGCTCTGGAAAGAAGTTACCGGACTAGTCAGAGTTAACATGTCTTTCCCTCTAGAAGGGTGGAATGCTACCCCCGCCGCCAGGATTGGCGGGGGGTAGTATTCCAAGATGTTTGACACCAAACACGACATGTTTAGGTGCAGCCATTCCAAAGTTAGCATTTTACCGCGAGGATATAATGCGCTTAAGAGTATATGGTCAGGCTGCACTACAAACAGCATCAGAGATGGTCTCCGAACGCTGCAGAGGGGCCCTGCTCATGCAGGGGCACCCTCTCACATAGGAACCATGCACTCTGCCTTTAGGATTGATAAGGCCTGCCTTAGGAGTGACTTATAGGTTTATATGTGTGTATGTATTTCGTGATATAGGTAACCTATATCACAGTAAGGGGTGCATGCACCACCTTACCCAGGCTGCAGTAGCAGACCTGTGGTGTCAGTTTGGATGGCCTTCCAGGGGTGGCATAATACATGCTGCAGCCCCTGGCAGGCCTCTGAGGTACCTATGCCCTTGGTACATAGTATACCATATACTAGGGACTTATAAGGGCACTCCAGATCCCAATCAGTGATGTGCCTAAGGCACATGGAAACCATTTTAGAGAGGAAGCAGCTAGGCTGGGGTTCTGATTAGCAGGGCCCCAGCCAGACTAATGTCGAAAAACAGTGAAGCATCAGCAAAAAGTGGGGGTACCCATGTGAAGCAGATCCTACTCTCCTACACAACCCCCCCAAACGTAGGGACATTAAACTAACCTTGCCCAGTTAAGTCTTCATGTTCTAAGTGGAAATACCTAGAGAGTCCATCTGCATTCGCATGGTTACTCCCAGGCCTATGTTCCACTGTAAAGTCCATCCCCTGTAGGGAAATGGACCACCTAAGCAGTTTGGGGTTTTCACCCTTCATTTGTTTTAGCCATAAGAGGGGCTTATGGTCTGTCTGAACCAGGAAGTGTGTACCAAACAAGTATGGCCTCAACTTCTTCAGAGCCCAGACCACAGCAAAGGCCTCCTCTCTATGGCTGACCAACGTTTCTCTCTAGGGGTCAGCCTTCTGCTAATAAAAGCTACTGGCTGATCCTGACCTTCTTCATTCAATTGTGACAGTACAGCCCCTACCCCCAATTCAGATGCATCAGTTTGAACAATGAACTTCTTGGAGTAATCAGGACTCTGCAGAATTGGAGCAGTGCACATGGCCTGCTTGAGGTCATCAAATGCCTTTTGACAGCTAACTGTCCACTGAACCTTTTTGGGCATTTTCTTAGAAGTTAAGTCATTCAAGGGTGTCACTATTGATCCATACCCCTTGACAAATCTCCTATAGTACCCAGTCAGGCCTAAGAAGGCTCTCACCTGAGTCTGGGTAGTGGGAGCAGTCCAGTCCATGATGGTCTGGATCTTGCTCTGCAAAGGTTGAACCTGGCCTCCACCCACAAGGTGGCCCAGGTACACAACCTGACTCTGCCCTATCTGGCACTTAGTGGCCTTGATAGTCAGGCCTGCCTTTGCAGGGCCTGTAAAACATTCCTGAGGTGGACCAGGTGATCCTCCCAGGTGGAGCTAAAGACAGCAATATCATCTAGATAAGCTGCACTATAGGCTTCCAGTCCTGTGAGAACTGTATTCACCAACCTCTGGAAAGTGGCAGGTGCATTTTCAGACCAAAGGGCATTACCACAAATTGATAATGCCCACTAGGGGTTGAAAATGCTGTTTTGGGCTTTGCAGTATCAGCTAGTCTGATCTGCCAGTAGCCAGCTGTTAGGTCAAATGTGCTGAGATATTTGGCAGAGGCCAAAGTATCTATGAGCTCATCTGCCCTGGGTATTGGATGGGCATCAGTCCTAGTGACTGCATTGAGACCCCTGTAGTCTACACAAAACCTCATCTCTCTTTTTCCACCACTGGTGTGAGGTTTCGGTACTAGGACTACTGGACTAGCCCAAGGGCTATCTGAGGGCTCAATTACTCCCAATTCCAACATTTTCTGGACTTCAGTCCTGATACAGTCCCTGACATGGTCAGGTTGCCTATAAATCTTGTTTTTAATAGGCAGACTGTCCCCAGTGTCCACTTCATGAGTGCACCAGGTGGTC
The DNA here is from genome assembly GCA_963921515.1 of Calotriton arnoldi. Lineage (NCBI taxonomy): Eukaryota > Metazoa > Chordata > Amphibia > Caudata > Salamandridae > Calotriton > Calotriton arnoldi. The sequence goes on from CAWUFW010014063.1 coordinate 115,395, forward strand.
TGACTGGGTGTCAGTGAAAACATATGTCGAAACTGATTGAGGACTTGCCTGCAATCAGTTTGTTGCTGGGTAGTGAGGCTGCCTGCCAAGGCTACACCATCAACTGACCCATCGTCAGGGTTCTGTGAGAGCAGGTCAGGGAGTGGGTCACTCTCTTCCTCCTGCCCTTCATCAGTAGCCATGAGCAAGCCCATGTCTGCCCTGTCCACATATGGTTTTAACCTGTTGACATGGAGAACCCTGTGGGGACTCCTGGGTGTTCCTAGGTCCACTAAATAAGTGACCTCACCCTTCTGCTCAACAATAGTGTGGGGTCCACTCCATTTATCTTGGAGAGCTGCTGGGGCCACTGGCTCCAACACCCACACCTTCTGTCCTGGCTGGTAAACAGTCAGAACAGCCTTTTGGTCATGCCAGGCCTTCTGAAGTTCCTGGCTAGCCTCAAGGTTTTTGGTTGCCTTTTTCATGTACTCAGCCATCCTGGAGCGGAGACCAAGTACATAGTCCACTATATCTTGCTTTGGGGGCTTGAGAGGTAACTCCCATCCTTCCTTCACCAAGCACAGTGGACCCCTCACAGGGTGGCCAAACAGAAGTTCAAAAGGGCTGTAACCAACCCCTTCTGAGGCACCTCCCTATATGCGAATAAAAGGCAGGGCAAGAGTATGTCCCATCTACGCCTAAGCTTTTCTGGGAGCCCTTTAATCATGCCCTTCAAGGTTTTGTTGAATCTCTCAACTAAACCATTGCATTGTGGGTGATAGGGTGTGGTGAACTTATAAGTCACTCCACACTCCTTCCACATTGCTTTCAAGTACCCAGACATGAAGTTAGCACCCCTGTCTGATACTACCTCCTTAGGAAAGCCCACTCTTGAGAAGATTCCCAGGAGGGCCCTTGCCACCACAGGTGCTGTAGTGGTCCTGAGGGGAATAGCTTCTGGGTACCTGGTGGCATGATCCACTACCACCAGGATAAACCTGTGCCCAGAGGCTGTTTGGGGATCCATGGGACCAACAATGTCAATCCCTACCCTTTCAAAGGGCACCCCCACCACAGGTAGTGGTATCAGGGGGCCTTTGTAGTGCCACCTGCTTTGCCACTGGCTTGGCAGGTTACACAGGAGCAACAAAACTCCTTACTGTCTTCAGACATGTGGGGCCAGTGAAAGTGAGGGACAATTCTGTCCCAAGTCTTGTTCTGGCCCAGGTGTCCTGCTAAGGGAATATCATGGGCTAGGGTCAATAGGAAGCCCCTGAACTTCAAAGGTATTACCAACCTCCTGGTAGCACCAGGCTTGGGGTCTCTACTCTCTGAGTACAGGAGTCCATCATCCCAATACACTGTATGGGGACCACTAGCTTTCCCAGCAGCCTCAGCAGCAGCTTGCTGTCTGAGGGGTTCAAGGAGGGGCAGCTCTGCTGCTCCTGGCTCAGATCTGCCCTAGAAGGTCCCCCTGTCCCCAAGAACTCAACCTGGTCAGGTTCAAGTTCCTCTGGGACAGTTCCTTCTTCAGGGCTGAGATCATCCCCTCAAGGGACTGATCTTCCTCCTGAGCCAAGGGGAAGGCACTGCCTTAACCCTACTACTCCTCCTCTTGGAAGGCACTTGGTCCATTCTTCCAGAATCCAAGGCCTGTTCAGTGCTAGACATTTTGGCTTGTGACCTGGTCACAGCAAACACATCTGCAGGGATCCCCAGCATTTCTGCATGGGTCCTGAGCTCCACTTCTGCCCAAGCAGAAGTCTCTAAGTCATTGCCAAGCAAGCATTCGACTGGTAGGTTTGCACTTACCACAACCTTCTTAAGGCCAGTTACCCCTCCCCAGGAGAAGTTAACAACTGCCAGAGTATGGTCTGTTCTGACATTGCTAGCATTGGTCACTTGGTACATTTCACCAAGCATAACTTGCCCAGGTAGCACAAGGTCTTGTGTCACCATTGTGACACTTGCCCCTGTGTCCCTAAATGCCAAAGCCTCATGTCCATTGATTAAAGGCTGTTGTCTGTACTTGCCCAGATTACTGGGACTCACAGTGGAGGTCACATCCATGCCTCCATCACAGACTAACACAGCCTGAGTCAGTTCTCTGACTAAGTCAGAGCCCAACTCAGTTCCCAGGGTGAACCCTACTAAACCCTTTGCTGGAGCACTTCCACCAACTGTACTAGGGGGAACAGGTGCCTTAGGGGCATTGGTGGGTGCTGGACTGGAGTCTTTGGACTTGGTGCAATCACTGGTCCAGTGGGTCTTTTGCTTACAGACCTTGCACCATGGTTTTCTTTGGCCTTTACCCTTGGTAGACTGGGAATCCCCACCAGAAGAAGATTTTTGGGGGCCTGATGAAGACTTTTGATCTTTACCCTTCTCCCCACCCTTGTCAGAGTTCTTAGCATCTTGCTTCTTGGTTTCCCCACCTTGGTTCTGTACCTTCTGCTTCACCCTGGTCCTGACCCATTTGTCTGCCTTCTTTCCCAATTCTTGGGGAGAGGTCAGATCAGAGTCTACCAGGTATTGATGCAACAGCTGATTTTGACAGTTATTAAGAATCTGCTCCCTCATTATCAGATTATACAATCCTGAGAAGTCACACACCTTACTGCCCATCAACCAGCCTTCCAGAGCCTTGGCACAACAATCCACATAGTCTACCCAGTCTTGAGTCTGTGCTTTTTGGGTGTCTCTGAACTTCAAGCTGTACTGTTCAGTGGTTAGGCCAAACCCATCAATAAGAGCACTCTTCAAGACCTTGTAATTGTCAGCATCCTCCTCTCTAACAGTGAGGAGCTTATCTCTACCTTTGTCAGCAAAGGAGAGCCACAAGATTGCTGCCCACTGCTCCTGAGGGACCTTCTGTACTTTACAGGCCCTCTCTAAAGCAGTTATCCATTTGTGGATATCATCCCCACTCTGGTAGGGAGGGACAATCTTGCTCAGGTTCCTATGGTCATAGGACCTTTCCCTGTCTCTAGGGACATGGCTGCCACCATGGGACTCTAGTCCCAACTTTCTTCTCTCTCTAAGGAGATCTAGGGATTCTCTATCTAAAGCTAATTGCTTTTTTCTGAGTTCCAGCTGAGTTTCCTCATACTGGACTAGCCTCTTTCTTCTCTCATGAGAGGATTCCCTCCTATGAGATGAGACAGAGCTCCCTATAGAGGTGCCAGAGTGGTTAGACTCCTGAGAAGGAGACCTAGACCTTCTGGGCACACTCTTAATCCTTCCTGGGGGGACAAAGAGGGCATCATCTTGATCATATTCATCATCATCCACAGGAGGGATTTGGTTTTCCAGGTCAGGGTCATTGTCACCCTCCTGGCCAGTTTCAGAGGGGGGGCTGGGGGTACTGGTACCCCTAGCGTCCTCCTCTTCTCCTGCCCCACCCTCAGCTCCTACCCCTTCAGTCCCTACAGGCTTACTAAGGTCATAAGCCACCAACAACTCCTTGAGGTGTTGGGTGGTGGGGCTTTGGCCTGTCCTTATTTTTCTCAAGTTGCATAAAGCTCTCAATTCCAAGAATGGGAGTGTATCATACTTGGAGGGTGGAAGCTCAATGGCTTCCTGCAAGGATTCTTTGGATCCTGCCCTTAAAGACATTACTAGTGTGGTGTGGTGTATGCACTACCTACTCTAGTGTGGCCTACTAAACTCTCTTGAGTTGTAGAAAGGGTTGTGCTATCCCTTAACACACAACTCTAAGTTCAGTAGAACTTACTGTTATTCTAAGCTTAAATTATATGTACCTTAGGTACCTTTAGTGGTTTTCAGTTGATCAATTCAATTGAGATTATCTGGTAAAACAATAGCAAGCTGGAATCCCACACGCTGCACACCAATGTGAGAAGTTGGCCTGGCATATGCTGTCCACTAATTATAGTGGGCACCTTGCACCAGTCCAAACAACCCCTTATTGGAGATAGGTTAAAGACAACCTTGTTGAAAGCTATCCTAGTGGTAGCTATGGAGAGCAGCCTTCAGGCTAAGTCTTGAAGGAATGTAAAGCAGCTTGTTTTACCAGTCTATAATCTCTTGAGTGACCAAATGAAAGAGCACCACACCAGGTATATATTCAAAATATATGTATTTATTACTAAACACACCCCTCTAGTCTCTTTATGAGGCTAGAGTTCAAGTACATAAGTTATAAGATCTTAAATCACAGTAATAGCACAAATACACGTTTGGGCCCTAGGGGCGTACCAAACCATATACCAATAAAGTGGTATGCGAACCACGACTGAACTAGACACTAGGCCTAGAGCCTCTAGAAGTGCTTGGACCACAAGGAACCACCCAAGGTAGTGACACAGGGGACCCACGGGAGACGCGTGCAGTGTAAATACACAACCGCGATACGCCGTTAACTTCTATGGAGAAAGTCGGGATCGGGAAAATAGAGGAAAGGGACACTTAAAACAGGACTAGGACAAAACCCTTTGAGATATAGGACTTTGAAGAGTCTCTACCCACGGGAGCACCGGAGTACTCGTGTTACCTCACCCAGGGAAGCCGGGTGCATAGGTGCCTTTCGGGGTCGGGTTTCGTCGTCGATTCGAATGGCGATCTGCTGCAAAGTGCTGCTGGCGGCCAAGAGAAAAGTGTCCGGGTGGATCCAAGAGTGGATCGGAGTTCTGGTGAACCTGAAAGCAGAGGGGACAGAGTCTGGGTCACTAGCCAGTGACCAGGAAGGCGATGGACAGATGCCCACCGATGTCGAGTGCTTCAGGTGCGTTGACGGTCGTCTTGACTCTTCAGCCACAAGGTCCGGGAGGCGTTGTCGGCAACCAGGAGCAGGATTCGGGCTGGTACTTGATGTCTGTCGAGTGCTGAGGTGTCTGCGACCGGATTGCACCCAACAAGCCTTGGCAACGGCAAGTCTCGAGTAAGATGTAGATCGTCGATGGTGCAGACCAGCAAGGTCTGTAGAACTCACCCAGCAAGGGTAAGTGAGGGCAGGCCTGGAGCAACCAGGATGCCAAGTAGGGAAAAGATTGGCCTTCGTTAAGGGCTACTAGCTAACGGGCTAGCGACCGCAAAGGAGCCTCGTGACGCCGCACGTGGAGCTGGCTTACAGGACACTCGTGGAGTGGGGGCCAGTGATCTTCGGTGCAGGTGGTGCTGGAGGCTAGGGCTACTCGGAGCCCAAAGCACGACTTCTTGGAAGACCCAGAAGATGATGCACTTGCAAATGTGCTCGGTGTCCAGGGGTCACGGTCTCAAGTCACCCACGATAGCCACGGGCCTCAGCTTTGCTGGGGACTCAGGATAGCCTCAGGGAAGTCTGAGAATCCACCTCTGGTGATGCGATGACTTCGGCGTCCGACGGAGCTTCAGAAATGCGAACCGGACAGATGCTTCTTTGGTGCCTGCCAAGCAGGGGAGTCACTCCTTGACCCCAAGGGAGATTCTTCAGTCCTCTAATCTTGTCGTAGAGCGTCGAAGGTCCAGGATTCAGTTTCAGAGTTTCGTCCAGGTATAATCTAAAGTCCTAAGGACTGGGTTCCTACCTTTATTCTAAAAATAGGGGTTGGACTACTCTGTGGCCCCACCTATGGGTGGGTCAGGGCAGAGGGGTGGCTACACCCCTTTCCCTTTGTCCAGTTCGCGCCAAAGCAGGGGCTGCAAGCCCCTGATCCGGTTTGAACTGGGGTATGCACAGGGACACCAAATGTGCCCCCAGTGCAGGACTTCAAAGCACCCGAAAGTGCTCCCGCCCAGCCCCAATACACATTATCCTGTCTGGGGAGGTGGTCACACCTCCCTGGGACAGGAAACCTATTGTCCAGGCCTCCCCTTCCGGAGTTTCGTCCAACAGCAGGAGGCCAGACTCGTGTCTGTGGCAGCAGCATCCATTTTGTGATGCCAGGGCTCTGGAAAGAAGTTACCGGACTAGTCAGAGTTAACATGTCTTTCCCTCTAGAAGGGTGGAATGCTACCCCCGCCGCCAGGATTGGCGGGGGGTAGTATTCCAAGATGTTTGACACCAAACACGACATGTTTAGGTGCAGCCATTCCAAAGTTAGCATTTTACCGCGAGGATATAATGCGCTTAAGAGTATATGGTCAGGCTGCACTACAAACAGCATCAGAGATGGTCTCCGAACGCTGCAGAGGGGTCCTGCTCATGCAGGGGCACCCTCTCACATAGGAACCATGCACTCTGCCTTTAGGATTGATAAGGCCTGCCTTAGGAGTGACTTATAGGTTTATATGTGTGTATGTATATCGTGATATAGGTAACCTATATCACAGTAAGGGGTGCATGCACCACCTTACCCAGGCTGCAGTAGCAGACCTGTGGTGTCAGTTTGGATGGCCTTCCAGGGGTGGCATAACACATGCTGCAGCCCCTGGCAGGCCTCTGAGGTACCTATGCCCTTGGTACATAGTATACCATATACTAGGGACTTATAAGGGCACTCCAGATCCCAATCAGTGATGTGCCTAAGGCACATGGAAACCATTTTAGAGAGGAAGCAGCTAGGCTGGGGTTCTGATTAGCAGGGCCCCAGCCAGACTAATGTCGAAAAACAGTGAAGCATCAGCAAAAAGTGGGGGTACCCATGTGAAGCAGATCCTACTCTCCTACATCCATAAATCTACTTCAGACCAGGCTGAAGTTTCTAGATCATTGCCCAATAGACATTCTACAGGGAGGTCTGCACTGACTACAACCTTCTTGAGGCCAGTTACCCCTCCCCAGGAGAAATTCACAACTGCCAGACTATGGTTGGTCCTGACATTGCTTGCATTGGTCACCTGGTACATTTCGCCCAGGATGATCTGTCCAGGGTCCACAAGATCCTCTGCCACCATGGTGACACTAGCACCTGTGTCCCTAAATGCCAAAGCCTGTTTGCCATTTATTACAGGCTGCTGTTTGTATTTGCCCAGATTACTGGGGCTCACCAGGAAGGACATGTCAATGTCTCCATCACAAATCAGCATTGCCTGAGTGGGTACTCTGACTAGGCCAGAGTCCACTTCAGAACCCAGGGTCAACCCTACTACACCCTTCTTCTGAGTACCACCTCCACTAGTAGCTGAACTAGGGGGAACAGTTGCCTTAGGGGCAGGAGTGGTGGTGGTTTGGTCTTTGGACTTGTTACAATCAGAAATCCAGTGCCCTTTCTGTTTACAGAATTTGCACCAGGGCTTCTTTTGGCCTTTTCCCTTGTTGGATTGTGACTCCCCACCAGATGCAGATTTTTGGGGCCCGTGTGAAGACTTCTGGTCTTTTGACTTATCCCCACTTTTCTCAGAGCCCTTAGAATCCTGCTTCTTTGTGTCACCCCCTTGGTTCTGGGTTTTCTGCCTCACCCTGGTTCTGACCCACTTGTCTGCCTTCTTTCCCAATTCTTGGGGAGAGGTCAGATCTGAGTCCACCAGGTATTGATGCAACAACTGGTTCTGGCAATTATTAAGGATCTGTTCTCTCATCATTAGATTATACAATCCCTTGAAATCAGTAACCCTACTGCCAACCAGCCAACCCTCCAGAGCCTTGGTTGCACAATTTACAAAGTCAGTCCAGTCCTGAGTCTGTGCCTTCTGGGTGTCTCTGAACTTCAACCTGTACTGCTCAGTGGTTAAGCCAAACCCATCTATCAGTGCACTCTTCAGGACTTCATAGTCATCAGCATCCTCTTCTCTAACAGTGAGGAGCTTGTCTCTACCTTTATCTGAAAAGGAGAGCCACAAGATTACTGCCCACTGCTTTTGGGGGACCTGTTGTACTCTACAGGCCCTTTCCATAGCCGTTACCCACTTATGGATATCATCCCCACTCTGGTAGGGAGGAACAACCTTGCTCAGGTTCCTATGGTCTGGAATATATTCTCTGCCTCTAAGGACACTGTTGCTGCCACCAGGGGGTTCTAACCCCTCTTTTCTAGAAGCTCTCTGGAGCTCCAGGGCTTCTCTATCTAATGCCAACTGCTTGGTTTTGAGGGCAAATCTTGCTCCCTCATACTGCAGCAGATTGTACATTCTGTCAGAGGAGGTCTCTCTTCTTGGGAAGTAGGAGTTCCTCTGGTAGACAGATTCTCTGCCAGAGTGATAGGAGTTGTCAGATTCCCTAGATAGGGACCTAGGCCTCTCCCCCACTATGTCAGTTCTCTTAGGGAGAATTCCTCTGTCCTGTTCAGACCCCTTGGGATCTGGCCCTACAACCACAGAGTCTTGGTCATCCTGATGTCCATCATCTGACCCAGACACTGTAATTGACCCACTCACTGATTCAGACCCATTAGCTCCTAGAGCTAATCTAAGATCATCTGCTGTCAGCAGATCTATCAGGTGTAGTGTGGAGGGACTCTGTCCTAGCTTCAGGTGCCTTTCAGCACACATGGCTTTCAAGTCAAAGAAAGTCATGTCCTTATACTGAGGCTGAGTGGATCCACTGGGTCCACCCCTTAAGGACATTCTAGTGTTGTGCAGTGTTGTACTACCTACACTAGTTTGTGGCCTACTGATACTAGCTTGAGCTGTAGAAAGGGTGTGCTATCCCTTGGCACACAGCTCTAAGTTCAGTAGAACTTATTGATACTAAGCTTGACTTTATATGTACCTAGAGTACCTATAGTGGTTTTCAGTTAGTAATTCAAATAGAGATTTTCTGGTAAAACAATAGCAAACTGGAATCCCACACGCTGCCACCAATGTGAGAAGTTGGCCTGGTATATGCTGTTCACTAGTTAAAGTGGACACCTTGCACCAGTACAATTCGACTAGGTAGGTTTAAGACAACCTTTACAGAAAGCTATCCTAGTGGTAGCTGTGGAGAGCAGCCTTCAGGCTAAGTCTTGGAGGAATGTAAAGCAGCTTGTTTTACCACACAATCTCTTGAATCACCAAATGAAAAGACACCACACAGGTATATATATCAAATATATATGTATTTATTACTAAACAACTCTCTACTAGTCTCTTGTGAGATTAGAAGTCAGGAACATATGCACAAATCAACGTTTCACAACAAATTGAGCACAAATATGGCTGGGGCCCTAAGGGCGTACCAGACCATATACTAAAAAAGAGACTTAGGAACAACGACTTGCAAAGGGACAAGGCCCAGGGCCTTCAGAAGTGCTGGGGCCTCACGAAACCACCCAAGGCAGGTAAGTAAAGGACCCACGGGGGACGCGTGCAGTGCGGGAACACAGGCGCGGATCGCCGTAGACTTCAATGGGGCAAGTCGCGGTTGGAAATTAAGAGTTTAAGGGCACTTCGGGAGTAGCTACAAGCAAGTCACTTACAGGGTAAGTAGTTCTAGGGCCAACACCCACAGGAGCACCGTAGTGCTGGAGTTACCTCACCCAGGGAAGCCGAGTGCATATGTGTCCTTTGGTGTCGGGTCGCGGCGTCGTTTTCAATGGGAGCCAATGAAGACTTGCTGCTTGTGAAGCCAGAAGAAGTGTCCGGTGGAATCCAAGCCTGGATTCGGAAGGAGGAAGACCTGAAAGCAGAGGGGACAGTGTTCAAAGTCACTTGGCAGTGACCCGGGGCAAGGAAGATGAATGCCCACCGTCGTCGACAGATTCAGGTCGTTCATTGGTGTCTTGACTCTTCGGCCACGAGGTCCAGGAGGCGTCGAGGACAACCAGGAGCTGGATTCAGTGTGTCCCACGAAGTCTGCAGCTGACTGCAGTGTCAACGACCCGATTGGAGCCAACAGGTTTTGGTAGCAGCAAGTCTCGTGGAAAGAACAAAAAGTCAATGGTGCAGACCAGCAAGGTCTGGGGGACTCACCCAGCTAGGGTAAGTCAGGGCAGGCCTGGAGCAACCAGGGGAGCCCTTTGGATTGGTAGAAAAGTCTTCAGGGGACCCACAAGCCGGCTGGCAAGGGATCGCAAAGACGCCTCGGGAGGATTCCTTCAACAGGGGCCCACGGTCACTCGGGATGGGGTAGGCTGCTGATCTTTGGAGGGATCTCTGCTAGAGGCTGGGACCACACGTGGTCCAAAGCACAGGTTCGTAGAACGTCGTGAAGGGGTTGCACTTGAAAATAGTGCATGGTACCCAGGGACTGCAGTTCCTCATCACTCGTGGGGTCCACTTGCCTCAGCTTCGCTGGGTACTCACGATGGCCTTGGAGAAGTCAGGAAATCCTCTTCCTGGGCTGCAGGGACTGCGGGCTCCGGCGGGAGCGGCGTAGTTTGCAACCATCGTTGTAGTTTTTGGTGCCTGCCAAGCAGGGGAGTCACTCCTTGACTCCAAGGGAGATTCTTCAGTCTTCCAGAGGTAGTGGAACGTCAAAGGTCCGGGATTCTTCTTCAGAGCGTCGTCCAGGGATATCTAGTTTGCAAGTTCAAGGGTTCCCTATCTTATACTAAAAGGAAGGGAGGGACTAGCTCTATGACCCCACCTATGGGAGGGTCAGGGGCGTGGGTGGCTACACCCACTTCCCTTTGTCCAGTTTCGCGCCAGAGCAGGGGCAGGTAGCCCCTGAGCCGGTTTGAACTGGTGTATGCACAGAGGAGCCTTCTGCTCCCGCAGTGCAGGACTTCAAAGCACTCTAGGAGTGCACCCACCCAGCCCCAATACACTAAACCCTGTCTGGGAGGTGGTCACACCTCCCTGGGACAGGATACCTATTGTTGGGCTTCCTCCACTGCGAGTTTCGGTCATCAGCAGGGGGGCAGCCCAGTGTCTGTGACTGGTGGCATCCATTTTGTGATGCCAGGGCTCTTCAGGATTCTACCGCGTTTCCACAGTAGGTACATGTCTATCCCTCTAGAAGGGTGGGATCATACTCCACACCAGTTACTGGTGTGGGGGTATGATTCCAAGGTGTTTGACACCAAACACGACATGTTTTGATGCAGCCATTCCAAAGTTAGCATTAACCGCGAGGTTATAATGCACTTAAGAGTATATGGTTCGACCGCATTCACAAACAGCCCCAGAGAATGGACTCTGAGAGCTGCAGAGGGTCCCTGCTCAGGCAGAGGCACCCTCTCACATAGAAACTAAGCACCCTGCCCTCAGCATTGATAGGGCCTGCCTTAGGGGTGACTGATAGGTTCAAATGTGTGTGCAGGGGAGATATAGGGAACCTATATCTCAGTGAGGGGTGCTAGCACCTCCTCACCCAGGCTGCAGTAGCAGGCCTGTGGTGTCAGATTTAGTCTGCTTCCCAGGGGTGGCATAATACATGCTTCAGCCCCTGGTAGGCCTGTGAAGTACCTATGCCCTTGGTACCTAAGGTACTATATACTAGGGACTCATAAGGTACCACAGCATCCAATCACTAGTGCACCTAGAGTGCACTCCAAGTCGTTTAGAGAGAACAGAGAGGCTGGGGCCCTGATTGGCAGGGTCCCAGCCAGACTATAGCCAGAAACCAGTGTAAACATCAGAAAAAAAGTGGGGGCAACATGAGAGGCAGATCCTACTCTCCTACAGTGACATATTAAAACAGCCTGCAATCTGAAAGAATATTTAGGCGGAAGTTTAGTGGGTCAAAAGGGCGATTGTATCCGCTAACGGGCACGGACGCGCTGGCAAATACCTCAAGATCCAACCTTCCGGCTCCATCCCTGATGTTAGAATGGGCCCGGGCTACCGCGCTTTACATACTAGAAGCGCGAGCGGTTTACGTGCACGTTGAGTGCAGCCACTAAGTGCCAGCACGTACCGAGTCGTGCTCGCCGTAGGCCTGTCAAGTGTCTGGCAGAAGCAGCCGGTACCTCAGAGGGGGTATCTCTAAAGAGACAGATTAAAATAAATTAAATTACCCCGCTGGTGCACAGCACTAAAAGTGAAATAACCCTGATGGCAGGTAGACCCGACATGTTCTATGAATGACAAGTTCCGGGGCTCGGAAATCGGCGGAGAACGGGCTACTGTACCGCATTATAGTTATAATAACAGGGTACATTCTATTGCTGCGGCATGAGCATAACCTGTCCAACACATTGTGGGGTGGGCTAAACCCATAGCGCCAAGTACAAAGAGGCGCCTACAGAGGTGGACTGACATTACACATGAGCATGGTATGTAAAATAGTAAAGCATTCAGAGACAGTAATAAAATTTGTCTCTAAGGGGTCGAAACGTTGACTACTACTACCCATTATACAAGCCCTGATGACTGAAATTTAACATTAGTATCTTCTAAGGCTATGTGCTTTTTCTGGAACATTTGACCTGTGATAGGCCGGAAAGGTCTTACTATGTGAATTTGATATATATGTCACATTACCTCTCCCTTGTCATTTACCTTCACTCACTCACTCTGATCCAGAACACTCGTACCCTTCCTCTCCCAACACTAGAACACCTTCGTTACAAGCATATTTATGATTCTAGATGCAAGAGCAACTGTGTTGCCCAACTAAAGTGAATAATGGTTTGAAAATAAATCGCGTTTATTGCAGATTATATTAATGCTTTGAAAATAAATTGCATATACTGCAGATTATGCAAAATTGTTATCGTGAATGCCGCTATTTCTTTCATATTGTTAAAACATTTTTGCTACTGTGACCAATTGTGTATTATACTGCAATTCTGACCCGGGTCTGGAAGCTTTTCGGGTAACCCCATTAATACTTAACACAAAGGCACATCATGAGCAAGACCCAGTAGAAAGGTCCTGAAGCACTGGGGTACCACAGGCACACAGGCTGACCCAGGTTCAGCAACCTTAATCTCATTGTAAAGGAGACCATTCTCCCAATAAATCCAATGTGATCCGGACTGATCACCTGCTGCTTGGTCTGCAGCCTGCTGCCGCAAACCAACAAGAGTAGGGCACTCCATCTGTGCCTTGTAGAACTCCTCCCTGGAGGGACCCTCTTCCTGCTGCCAATGGGTCAGCTCAGGCAGGTCTCCCAGTTCTGCCACTTGCTCCCCTATAGGTTCCAGGGCATCCCCCTCAAGCTCTGCCTCCTCCTGGACCGTCGGAACTTCGGAGTCTGGTTTCCCACGCCCCTGCCCTTCCTCTTTCTGGCAGGTACCTGGGCCACTGTGTCAGGCTCCAGGTCCTCTTGATAGCACTTACTGGCTGGGCAATCTCTCTATCTCCTAATGAGATAAGGGTCATCACAGCTGGCTCCCCACCCTCACTAGGAACTAACTCCTCCCCTCAGCACTACACTAACTAACCCCAGTGACTGTGCACCAGTGGGTGCTGGTGGTGCCTTGGGGCACTTGGGATCATTCTGCATGTGACCCTCCTGACCACAGAATTAACACTTGCGGGTACCCGGTTGTCTGGCCTACCCCTAGGGGGACATGGCTTCTTACCACTGGAGGGCTGGGTATCTTTACCCTGGGAACTATTTTGGGGCCCTTTAGAGAACTCCTTTTGGCTACCCTTGTCCCCCCCACTCTTTTGCTGGGTACCCTGCCCACCCTTGGCTGGGTTTCCCACATACCCCTTGTGGACCTCGTGCTCGTCCAGTGGTCCGCCTCCTGAGCAAGCTTCCTGGTGTCAGTCAGCTTACTATCCATCAGATGCTGGCGCAGCTCTGGAACACAAAGATTACTCAAGTGCTCCCAACCAATCAAGTTGTACAACCCCTGGTAATCAGTTACCTTGCTGCCCTTTATCCAACCATCCAGTGCTCTGCAAAAAGATTTACACATTCAACCCCATATTGGATTCAAGCTTCTTGAAAGACCTAAACTTTTCCCTGTACTGCTCAGGTGTGAGCCCATACCTGAGACATAAAGGCTCCTTCATATTGGGATAGGTCAGAGCACCCGCCTTCTCCAAAGGTGTCAGGGTGTTCCTCCCATTGGCCTCAAAGTGTTTCCACAGGCCCGCCCCTCAATGATCTTCAGGGACCTTATTCGTACCCAGTGCTGCCTCATAAGATGCAAACCAAGCATAAATATCCTCCCCCTCCTGGAAATTCTGCACTAGGTCTTTGGGAATGTATATCTTACCCCCTTGCACTGGCTGTACGCTGCCACCATTTGTATTGAACTCTGCCTGTTTGGCCTTGATGTCCAGCTCTCTCATGCTCAATTCATGAGCCAAAAGCAATTTCTTCTTCCAAGTACGAGCATTCTTGCTCTCCTCTGCCTTTGCCTGGAATCTCATGACCTCCAACTCATGATCCCTGGCCCTTTGCCTTTCCTCCATTTCCTCTGGAGCCAAATCCCTGGAAGAATTATTGCTGCCAGCCACAGAGGCTGATCTCCCAACAGGCAAATCCTGAGATCTGAAGCTGCCCTCTGGCAAACCCCCATCCACATCTGCATAACCTGTCTCCCCAGCTTCTCTCGCCTCCCGCCAGGCACTCAAGGCCTTCTGCAGCTCATCTTTCCTAGAGGTGCATTTAATGGGGCATCCAAAGTTTTTGCAGAATTGCTTGAGCTGATATACTTTATAGGTATGCAACATTTCAATGCTAATCTCCAATTCGGCTGCCTCAGCTGGTTTACCAATTAGAGACATGGGGGCAGATTTACAAGAAACTGACGCATCTGTATAGTAACCCTGGGCGTAGTTCGCGAAGTAGCGCTACGCTAAGCTACGCGAAGCTACGCGAAGTGCACTTCGCACTACGCGAGCTACGCGTAGCACTACGCGAACTGCGTAGTGCGCGATGATTGCACAGTGCCGGATGCTTGTCCGCACTGTGCAATCATTGAAAGCGGCATCTTGCACAGTGCGAGCTGTCTTTCCTGCCGCTCGAGTAGATTTTTACTCGGCGGCAGCCTTCTCAACGCGGACTGGTAGTTTCTCATCGCCAGCGGTCGCGAGCATACGCGACCACTCGCAATGAGAAACCTGACCTCCCCGCGTTGAGAATCTCGCCGGGAGGGTTTATTTTCCACGCTCGCGATCGACAACTTGATGTTGCTGATCGCGAACGAGGAAAAGTCTCGCCGGGATGTAATTTTGCTTGCTCGCGGTCGCCAACTTGACGTTGAGGACCGCGAGCAAGCAAAAAATGACCGCTGCACTATGCTACGCTACGTGTGTTTGCACTGTGCTACGTGCAATTCGCGTAGTGCGAAGTAGCGCAAACTTCGCAAACTACGCGAGCGTAGCGTAGTGCTTTGCCCAGGGTTACTGTATAGATGCGTCAGTTTCCCTGCGCCTGCGTGAAAAACGATTGCGCCACTATAGATGCGCTGTATTTACAATACGGCGCCCTATGGTGCAAGGATTGACAGATGCGTCAGAAATTCTGACGCATCTGTTGGAGGAAAAGTCACGCATTGTTGGAGTCGTGTCGCAAGCACGACGCAACAAAAGCAATGCGTGTTGCGGCCTATTCCCAATACACTGCGTCACTCCTTACGCCTGCTTCAAGCAGGCGTAAGGTTTTGATGCAGTGGCGTCCTAAAAGTCACGCAGTGAAATCTTGTAGATTTCACTGCGTCACTTTTACGAGGCTTTCCTGCGTGGGAACACCTACCCTGCATACATTATACCTGACGCAGGTATAATGTCACGCAGGGCTTTACAAAGTGAAGCATCTCCCTAGATGCGTCACGTTGTAAATTTATCGCATTTTTTACGCCGCCGCTGCGTCACAAAATAGACGCAACGGGAGTCTAAAAGTGACACAATGGGCTTGTATATCTGCCCCATGGTGCGTGAATACTTCAAGGGTCAGATCAGAAATAGAACCAGAAACACAGTATGTGGTTGTGTAGTGGTCTGCAATAAACTAGTGATGTACACCAATCACTGTGGGTCAAGTACAAATACAAATTAAATCCTGACCGTTGCCCACCAATGTTAGAACTGGGGCTCTCTAGTTGGCAGAGGTATGCAACTTTGTCCAAATAGGAACCCTTGTTTTCTAGTCAGGGTAAGGGGGATACACACTAGATAACCCATGCTTAATCCCTTGGTAGCTTGGCACGAGCAGACAGGCTTATCCCAAAGGCAATGTGTAAAGTATTTGTATTCAAAACACAGTAATATAGTGAAAACACCACAAATGAACACCACACTAATTTAGAAAAATAAAGTATCTTTATCTAAACTCAACAAGACCAAATCGACAAAAATCCAACATACATGTAGTAAAATAGCACTTAAAAACAGTTATTTCCAAAATAAAGCTTGTAGAAAACAAATAGCTCCTCCTGGGGCTATTACGATGTCGTGACAGCAATAAATCCAAAGTACGGCACCAACCGCAAGGTGTGTGGGGTCCGGCACGGAGTCACACGGGCCCCCAAACAAACAGTACCTTTGGAAAATGAAGTCTATGACAATGCACGGCGGTGTGGATGTGAGGCACGGTGCCGAGGCCGGCTCCCTGGCTGCCACGGGGGAGGCGAGGTGTCGTGTCCGCGAGGAGGCGACGTGTCGAATCCAAGACAGCTGAAGTCGGTTGTGTCGGCAGTGAGGTGTCGGTTCCGGTGAAGCGATGCGAAGTCGGAGAGTTGGTGGAGTCACCCTTGGCGGTTATCGGCGCTGTGATAACTGGATGCAGGCGCTGGCGGTGACGGAGTCGGTGCGAGCACTGGATCGATAAATGCAGGCGTCTGCAGGTGTCATAGCTGTGGTGCAGGCTGGGCGGTGCATCATGCACTTCGCGAGCGGTGCCCCTGGCCTTGGTGCAGGTTGTGGCATCACGGCGGCATCGCTGACGGGGTCAGAGATTGCTTTTCTTGCTTCTTTTGGGTTTCTTCCAGCTCCCAGCAGCAGGAACAACCTCCAGAGGCCCAAAACTGGAACAGGCACCTCCTGTCAGATCATAACTCTCAGCAATAGAGTTAAGGGGACCTGGGGGTGAAGTCTTTGTGTCCCTGAGACTTCAGAACAGGAGGCCAGCACACACAAGCCCTTGGAGATTCTTCTTCAAGCAGGTTTCTCAGCAAAGTTCCAGTCTTTGTTCTTTCCTGTGCAGAAGCAGAAACTGCAGGCCAACCCCACACAGCAAACAGCAAAGGGGCAGTACTCCTCCTCACAGCTCTCCAGCTCTTCTACTTGGCAAAGGTTCCTCTTGAGTCCAGAAGTGATCTAAATTTCTGTGGTTTAAGGTCCACAACTTATACCCCATTGTGTCTATGTTCTTCTTTGTGCAAGGGTCTCTGAGCCCTGTCCAAACCAGTTCTGTCCTCACTGGTGCAGTATGCCGACAGGGGTGGAGACAGCATTGTGCTAGGTAGACAGGCCCTATTCAGGTGCAAGGAAAACTCCTCCCATTGCTCTAAATGCAGCCAAGGTCTATTCAACTCAGCTCTAAGTCATCCAGGAAGGTCCAGGCACACCTCAACCCCCCCAGTGGCTGTCCACAGTGAATTCACATCCCGGCCCCTGTCACTCCAAAACCAGAGAGTCAATCCACAAACAGGCAGAGGCCCACAGAATGGTTAAAGAAGAAGATGCCTATTTTCTAATAGTGACATTTTCAAACACACAATTTAAAAACCATATTTACTAAAAGATGTATTATTAAATTCTGAGTTCAGAGAGCCTAAACTTTATTCCTCTAGCTTGTCCCAATGGGAAGTTATACTTGTAAGATGTTACAAAGTATCTCCCATGTTAGCCTACGGGGCAGGCAGCCTTTCAATAGTGAAAAACAAAATTGACAGTATTTCACTATCAGGGCATGTGACACACACCAGTACATGTCCTACCTTTCACACACACTGCACCCTGCCCATGGGGGTACCTTGGGCCTACCTGAGGGGTGCCTTACATGTAAGAACAGGGAAGGTTAGGACCTGGCAAGTGGGTGCACTTGCCAGGCCGACATGGCAGTTAAAAACAATGCGCAGACACTGCAGTGGCAGGTCTGAGATACCTTTTCAGGGCTACTCAGGTGAGTGGCATAATCAGTGCTGCAGGCCCACTAGTAGCATTTGATTTACAGGCCCTGGCATGCTCAGTGCATTTACTAGGGGCTTACCAGTAAATCAAATATGCCAATCATTGATAACCAATCACAATAATAATTTATACAGGGAGCACTTGCACCTTGACACTTCTCAGCAGTGACAAAGTGTAAAAAGCTTCTAAGCCAGCAAAAACCAAATCCAGCACAGCATCAAAAATACAGGAGGTAGAGGCAAAACATCAGGGGAAACCACACCAAAAATGCCAAGTCTAACAAACTGTAATTCCCGAACAGAGAGGGGTAGCTTTTTCATGTTTCACATCTTCGGAATGGAAATGATAAATGCTCCTTACTAGTGAAGTTGGATTTAACATTTCTGTTTTAGAAATGTCACTTATAGAAAGTGGACCTTTCTCTGCACTTACTACTCCATGCGCCTGACAGCCTGCCTCCAATACATGTCTGGGGTGGGTGACAGCTACACTTTGTGCATTCCCTCTAGACAGCCACAAACACAGGAAGGTGAGGCTCATCTGCAGTCTGAGCACTCATCTGCATTCTGATGGGTCTTCCTGGACAGGGAGGAATGGGAGGGGCTGACACACTTTAATAGATAGTGTCCTGTTCACATACAAAGGACTGATTACCCCCCACGGGGAGCCTGGCAGGCAGGACTGGGTTGAAAGGGATCTTTGTGCACTTCAAAGAGCTCCTTTGAAGTCACCCCTACATCAACGGCACTTTTGGGTCCAAGTACTGGGTTTTTGACCCCCTAAACAAAACACTTTTGGATCTTGAATTGAACCTCAGTCATTTGGACTGCTGTGCTGCTTAAAGGACTCAACTGGACTGCTTTTCTTGAAGGACTGCTTTTCTGCTTGTTGTCCTGCTGCTCCCTGACTCTGCTGAAGGAGAGCTGGACTCTGCCTTCCCTCCAAGTGATCTCCAAGGGCTTTCTGGATTGCATCTTGTGTTTTGAAGTCTCAGGGACACAAAAGACTTACTTCAATTCTGCTGGTGCTGCTGGACTCTGCTGTCTGTGACTCCTACCCTTGCCTGAGGTACCCTCTCCACGTTTTGGGCCTCAAAAGTGGGTTCTGAAGCTGATTTCAACAAAAACTGACGCATTGCCACAACTGCAGGAGAAATTCCGGCGCATGACCCTTTGATGCCAACGCAGAGGCAGCTTGACGACAGTGGTATGGCACACTGCACGGCTCGATGATGATGCTCTGTGCAGCTTGGCAACAACGGATTGCCTACCTTTCAACAGAGTTCACCGCCGACGTAAGAAATCCGGACGCATCGTGCTCCCGACATCGACTATTTGCTCCATACAAAGTACTTTTTCAGCAGAACCTGTGTGGGTTCTGTAGCCAACTTGCCCTCCATTGCGGTCGGCCTGAACTTTGGAATCACACCGGTCCCTCGCAACCTCAAGTAACCTTTTGACCGCTAGTGACTTCTAAGGACTGTTTTCACATTTAATCTTTAAAAATTAATATCTCGACTTCTGTTTATTGGATTTTTTATCGTTGTGCTCTTGTTTTAATCAGGAAAATATTCTCTTACCTGTGTGGAGTCTTTTTGTGGTGTTTTCATTGCATAGTATGTGTGTGTTGCACAAATACTTTACACATTGCCTCTTAGGTTTAGCCTGCCTACTCTGTGCCAAGCTGCCAGGGGGTGAGCACAGGTTAATTTAAAGTGGGTATCTGACTTACTCTGACTAGAGTGGTGGCCCGTACTAGGACAGGGTGCAAACCTTTGCCAACTAGAGTCCCCATTTCTAACAGGAACTTTATTATCATTCAGCCTTAATCTAACATTATAAATGACCTGAAGTGAGTAACTGCACCAGGATACATTGCAGTGGTAGCTGGTGAGCTAAAAGCTAAGTGACTGGCGAACAGGATTAGAAACTCCAAACTGTCAATGAGATTAGAGGGAAGGCCCTTTTGGCTAGAAGGGCCATTTGACGGAGACTTAGAAGTCTAGTTGGAGACAAACAAACATAACATGTTTGCAATTAAGTAATGATCTAATCTTTAAGAGGCTCCATCAATCAACCCAATAGTGAGAATAGATACAATTTGGCACCCTGACACCAAAAGGCATGAGCTGCTCTGTCCATCCTTTGTTTTTAAAATTGACTTTAAATGCCTTCTTAGTAGACAAGATGAATGATTCACGGCAGAGGCGCATCCTGTTTCATCTGCAGATGTTTGTCTAAGCCACATCTGTGCATTCCACCAACAAGAACACCCTCCAAATATCAGGAATCAAAAAGTAAACACCCAGAGAAAAAATACAGAACCTGCACAGACCCAAGAGAAGAACGGTCTTCTGCAAAATCCCAAAGAAAATAAAAACCTGGAATGTGCAAACAGTACTTACAAATTCACCTTTTTACAGGCCAAAGGCATTAAAATTTGCTTCATTCCCACCTCACTCTACCACTTTTTTAAAACTAATTAATACATTTCTAAATTTGAAAGATTCATAAAGCATTATGGCCATCATTTTGCATGGTTCATTGTGGTTTTCTGGGAGAATACTGCTCCTGGCCATTCTGATAACCCAGTGTTTCTGGTTCTGGAATTACTGGGTTCACAAACTCACAACCCCCTAGTTCCAGGTCCAGAGACACTAAATCTGATTCCACTGGGTGTGATTCTGCATGTGGTGTAACCAGAGGAGAGTTGGTAGCAGAGGCTGCAGGCAAGGGTACAACCTGGACCCACTCGCCACATGCAGCACCATAGGGCGAGCTGTCTATACTTCCTCAGCCTCTTTAGCCCCAGACACCACCCTCAAAAGCACTTGGAATTGGCAGATCCAGGGGTGTTCAGATGGATGCACTCCCTGCCCCATGTATTGGTAGATCTGGTGGTTGACATGTGGCCTCCAAACCCACAAGCAGGAACAGCCCTGGGTTATAAATCAAGGCCTAGGGCCCTTAGCGTCCTCACACAGACAGGACAATACTAAGAAGCAAAAAAAGCTCTCCCAGCTAAGCTCTTTTCAGCTGTGTATCTCCGATATCCCCCAACAGCCAACCTCTGCCCATAAGCTTCTTCGCATCTCCTCACCCACTTCATCTTCTCATCCCAGTAGTTTGTAAATGGGTGCAGATTTGGACCTTGTATTCCATCTGGAAAGAGGATAAGACATGGGGGTTTCCTGTATTCCTAGATCATCATGTTATTCCCCATTCCAAGAGGAATAACTCCTATTGCCCATTATTTTACACTTGGATACTTTAGGGAAACAGGGAATTCAGTACCTGATACCCCCACACCAAATAACGGACTCAGCATAATGAGGATCTAAGAGTTTTATTTTGGTTACTTCAAATTGTTATGATACTCTGGAACTATTGAAATGTGTAATTAAATAGATCTTACCCAACAAAATTTGTGATTATACTGACACAGGGGGCGTTGTACTCCAACCTTCCATCTATAGTAAGGGTCTGCAAGAAGAAAGGTAAGATTTAGAAGAACATGCAAAATCTTCAAGGACTGCTCAAGACAAGTACAGAGAACCTTTCATCTTGAAGTCGCAGTTTATCGTCCGGCTTAGTGAGCAAATCATGGCCAGCAAGTGGAAAGTTGAAACTGCATATTTTCACAGTAGATGTAAGAAGTACCCAATATTCATAAAACAGTACAATTGATGAATAGATTTCATGTAAGTGAAGTCGCAGTTTATCGTCCGGCTTAGTGAGCAAATCATGGCCAGCAAGTGGAAAGTTGAAACTGCATATTTTCACAGTAGATGTAAGAAGTACCCAATATTCATAAAACAGTACAATTGATGAATAGATTTCATGTAAAAAGGAACAGTCGCAATTTAAAGAAAGACGGAAGTAAGTTTCTTGGCAATTGTTAGACCTGGCATCTTTTGGCGTGTTTCCCCTGGCTTTTTGCTTTCTGACCTCCTGGTTTTGACTCTGTTTTTGGTGGTTTTATATCTCTGCAAACTTTCTCACTGCTGTTCAGTGTTAAAGTGCAAGTGCTCCTGTTGTAAATTGTGTTATGGATTGGTGTTTCCATGATTGGCATATTTGGTTTACTAGTAAGTCCCTAGTAAAGTGCACTGAGAGTGCCAGGGCCTGTAAATCAAATGCTGATAGTGGGCCTGCAGCACTGATTGTGCCACCCACCCAAGCAGCCCTGAAAAGGGGTCTCAGACCTGCCACTGCAGTGTCTGCGCGCAGTTTGCAACTGCCATTTCGACCCGGCAAGTGACCCACTTGCCAGGCCCTAATCTTCCCTTTTCTTACATGTAAGTCACCCCTAAGGTAGGCCCAAGGTACCCCTGTGGGCAGGGTGCTGTGTATGGTAAAGGTAGGACATGTACTGGTGTGTGTGACATGTCCTGGTGGTGAATTACAGTGTATTCCGTTTTTCACCACTGCAAGGCTATCTTTACCATAGGAAAGAATGGGAGTTTTACTTATAACATCTTATAAGCATAACTTCCCATGGGGACAAGATAGGGAAATGGAGTGTAGTATGCCTGGACTCAGAATGTAAAAATGCATCTTTTAGTAAAGAAGTTTTTTATGTTCTGTGTTTGAAAATACCACTTTTAGAAAGTAGGTATTTTCTTGCTTAGCCATCCTGTGTGCCTCTGCTGGGTTTGTGGATTGACTGTCTGGCTTTGGAGTGACAGGGGCTGGGGATGGGCATTCTCTTCAGACAGTCACTGGGGGTGTCGAGGTGTGTCCTGCCTTTCCTGGATGAGTGAGTGCTGGGCTGAATAGACCTGGACTGCATTTAGAGTAGATGGAGGAGATTCCCTTGCACCTGAATGGGCCTGGTCTGCCTTAGACAATGCTGTCTCCACTTCCTGCTGGGAAGCTGGGCCAGAGAAGACCAAACCGGTTTGGACTAAGCACAGACAATCTTTGCCTGAGAGAACAAAGGAATTTTGAGTATAAATATTGGGGCCCAGACCCCAGGACTTTAGAACAAGCTGGAATCAAGGAACCTGCCAAGAAGAAGAGCTGGAAGAGCTGCCAGGAGGAGCACTGCCCCTTTGCTGTGTTGTTGCTTTGTTGGGTTGACCTGCAGTTGCTGCTTCTGCCTTGGGCAGTGAAAGGTCTGGACTGAACTTTCTTTACTTGTGCTGAGTATCTCCAAGGGCTTGAAATTGAGCTTGCCTCCTCTTCTTAAGTCTCAGGGACTGCAAAGACTTCACCCACCTCTGGGTACTGCTGCTGGAACCGTTGTTTCAGTTGCCACAGAGAAGGAAAAAGCAACCGACTCTGCCACCGACTCCGTCGCTGGCTCCGTGTTCTGAAGACACTGCAGAAGGCACTCTGCATCTCGCACCGCAACCCTGGTCTCATCAACGATGATGACCGATGCCGCTGCCACCGAGCCACTGCTTGCACCATGACCTGTGGTCACTGCTCTCCGCACCGTCTCGCTTCACTACTCCGCACCATCTCGCTTCACTTCGCCGCCCTGGTCTCACAGACGCCATCGCTGCCTGCTGACTTCAACACCCGTGACTGCATCGTGGCTGGGGGCACCGCTCATAAGTTTCACGACCACTGCCTCGTCCCACACAGCAGTCTCGGCCGACCAACACCAGCTCCCGCTAACCGGTGCTGTCGCCTGCACCGTGTCTATCAGCACTGCAACGAGCACTGCCTTCACCCCGCATCGCAGCCCTGGTCTCCCCGACGCCGCTGGATGACCGTCACTGAGCCGCTGCCTGCACAGCGCCTTGAGGGCACCGCACGCTGCAAAGCTTCACTTCACATCGCAACCGTTGCCACGACCGGCTTGCACCAACATGTCGGCTGCAACACAAAAGGTACTGTTTACGAGTCTGCCGACACCCTCGACAGACGCGGTCAGACGGAACTATTGGATTCTGTTGTTCTCAGTACTGCGGTAGCCCCAGACGTAGCTACTGACTGGGAAGAACTGTGTTTTTAAGATATTTCTGCAATTTTAAAGGATATCTTGCAAAGTATAGATTTTTAATGCATGTTGGATTTTTATCGTTTTGGTCTTGTTTTGAATATATAAAAATATTGGATATTTTTCTACACTGGTGTGGTGTCCTTTTCTAGTGTTTTCACTGTAATACTGTTGGTTATGTGCAAATGCTTTACACACTGCCTCAAAGATAAGCCTGACTGCTCATGCCAAGCTACCAAGGGGGTGAGCAGGGGTTATTTTAGGAGTGTAACTCCCTTACCCTGACTAGGAAGAAGGGTCCCTACTTGGACAAAGGTACCTACCTCTGCCAACTAGAGACCCCCATTTCTAACAGCAATGAAAAGATTAATGAAAGTAGTGAGTTAAAAAAAAGCATTAGAGAGTGACGTTAAGAAAGAAATCCTTAAGCACTTGAACAGGAAGGAATTTGACAAAGTGTAACTTACCTACGTAGATTTTTTACCAGTCAAACTGTGACTCGAGACAGACTATGTGCTTGTCTTTTCAATTTGTAAACATGGAAGACAGCTATGACAGCGTGTGATAGAGTGAAGTGGCGTGGAGTACAGTGAAGTGTCTGTAGTGTCTTGCAATTTAGAAATAATGGAAGCCTTTTGGCTCCTGATGGACTCTGTAGAACTGTGACATAAGTGTTAGATCAGAATGCAGTGAACGCTGGTTTAGAATGTAAAGTTTGCAGTTACACAATGAAGAATAAAGATGTGTAAAACTAAGCTCTGTGATTGGCGCAGTCATTGATGTGTACCATGGCTGGGGAGGACGCTACAACTGGCGACACATTAGGGGATAAGTAACCTGAAGATTGACAGTGCTCTCAGAGAGTAAGCCGTTGTCCAAGCAAACTGCTCGTGCGTACCATGTATGTTGCAGTCGAAGTATGGAACTGATGCTTAACGCATGTGGAGTCCAAGCGCAACTCCAGCCACTGTAAAAAAGTTAGAAACAACTAAAGCACTACAAAGAAATCTACATATCAGAGACTGAGAACCTGCTGGTCAGACGGTACATCAAGGAACCGTGCTGCTACGCAATATACAGTCATATGTAATCCAGAGCGGTAATGATAAAGGCAGATACAACCAGGTTTTCAAAGATCAGCTATTAATAATCACAAGTAAAAGATAACGCTACAATTTGAACGTGGTGAAGACAAAGTGCAAGGAGAGAGACGTCAAAGAATAAAACAGTTATTTAATCACCAGAACCTGAGTAAAGTGAGCCAGTACAACCTCAGCGCCAGGTGCAGCAACCCAGACCAAGCCCAGTGGTTGTGTGAGACAGGTGCACGACATTACCAAAGACTCCTAAGTCTTTGGAATAGTGAAATACTGCTTTTCCTATGGAGGCAAGGACTGAGGCCATCATTTCAAAAGTCAGCAAGGATGACCCAGAGGCCAGCACATCTCAAGGCCTTAGAGATGGCTCACACGAACCGATTCAAGATGAACTGCAGAGGGAGCCGGAGAGGGCTCCATTCTCAATATCAACCACTCACAGAAATGGCTTCAACCTTGCCGCTTTTCTGAAACCACCACCACCATTCAATACTGCCAAAAAGCAAAATATTGGTGATGGATGGACTGCATGGACAGACAATCAATGATTTCACTGATGTACCTGAAGAGACTGATAAAAAAAAGATTATGAAGTGTCTCAAAAATCTTGCTGGTGATGGTGTAAAAGAAGTCATAAAGAAAATGTTGCAAACTGATGAAGACGTTACATATGGTCAAGTTAAAGGAGCATTGAATCTCAAGTTTAATCCAATGCCAAATGTTGATTACAAATGATACATCTTCAAGCAAGTACGCCAGAAAGTTGGTGAAACCATTGATGAAGTTGTGGAGTGACTCAAAGCACTCATTAGACATTGTAAGTTCAATACATTTAATGATGAAGAAGCTATGCGTCTGAGAGTTATTGACGGATGTGTATCAGATTCATTCAGATGACGCATGCTGAGAGAAACTCTTAGTCTGCAGCAAGTGTTAATGGCTGCTAGGGCTGAAAAGCGTGCTGATAGACAAGTTACTAACATGAATGCTGGAGGTGCCCAGAACGAATCCGTCATGAGTGTGGAAAGTAAGCCAAAACAAAAGACAGAAGGACACAAAGTGATGTCTACACGTAAAAAGAAGTTGTGTTTTAGATATGGATTTTTGTTTCCACTTGAAGGTAAATGTCCCGCTTTTGGACTGATATGTAAAGACTGTGGGAACGAGAACCATTTTGTGATGGTTTGCAAAGCAAAGCAAAAAGTAAGTGTGTCATGGCGCAAAGACAAAATGGCCGCCAGAACGTTCCAGAAGTCATGTTCGATGCACACCCACAAGGCCAAGAGGCGACATCAGTTGAGACAAATCGACACTGAACAAAGTCGATTGTCATCTAAATCATCGTCAGACAGTTCTTCCAAAACAGTATCAGGTGAAAGTGAAGAAAATGAGTGTGCCATGATGAGGTTTACCTCAGAAAAGCGTGCACATGTTGGTTGGCCACTTGTGAAGAAAAATGTCAGTCAAAGAAAGATCAACATGTCAAAGCACAAAGTCATTCAAACATTGTCCAATGATTACACTGAAAGTAAATGATTGTTTGATACCTTTCGTTATTGACAGTGGTGCATTGATAAATATTATTCCTGAGGAGAAATACAATTAACTATCTCCATTGCCACAACTTATGCCATCGAAAACCAAAGTGTATACATGGGCTGCATCAACGCCCTTAAAAAGCCAACATTCATTTGTACCGCCAATGAAACCCAAGAAAACGAAAGTGAATGCACCCATCCATGTGCTTCAAGGCACAGTATCAAGTGTCTGTCTACCCAGTTTCAGCACAGCCGCTGATATGGGACTGATTTCTGTGACTTACAACTTGAATGCTCACCATGAAATAGTAAGTCATCTCCCTTCGTTATTTCATGGTTTGGTAAAGCTTAAGACTGTGAAAGTTAAGTAAACCACGGAAAGGAGATCGTTCCTCTATGTAGCCGATGCACTCGAGGTTGCTATCTGGCCAGGAATCAAGTCATTGGGAGATCTGTATTTCAGAGCATAATGTCCTCACACACCTGTTAGGGTGTCATGCTTCATCGTAGGGCGCTCCTCGTCAGACCAGCGCTGCAATGTCTGATGGGCCTGGTGGCTTCTTTAGCGGAGTTCTTCAGATCTGAGGGCGCCGTATGTGGTGGGTGCATGTGGGCTAAAAAATTGTGAACTGTTGTGTGTGCAAGGTGACTTAAAATAGGCACAATTTAATTCAAAATGGGGCCAGGACTAAGTAAAAGCAGTGGCGCTACCAGGAGGTCCTAAGGTACCAGGGTAGCTTTATGTGTGCATGGTCAACATGTTTCGTACCTTAGAAGCCCAAGCATCGGGCGGCACTTCATCAGGACCTTAATAAACAAAAGAAAAGAGCCCCCTAATGGGGCCGAGGGACTGCCCTAAAGTTGAGGATGTCCGAATGAAGTGTGACTGATCCCGAGTAAGGAACCAGTGTAAAGTCTCCACCTCAATGGCTGGGGTACACTACTTCATAGGCGAAGGGGATGGACCCGACCACTGTAGGGAAAACCAGAGCATAGGATCGGGCAATACCGGCTCACCTAGGTATCTCCCCCTCGTCTGCATATTCGTTCGACGGTTTTCTCTGCCATAAAGCCTCGCATCGGTTTAAGTCCCAGAACCCTATTCGATAGGCAATCACCTCAGGCTATTATTTTCTTGTCCTGAAGATGATCCTGGCATTCACTTAGAGGGATCGAAATGTCATCAACTTCTGGCACTCTCACACAATGATATACTTTGTATTAATATGTGCTAGGGTGCTCCATGTATTCTTTGTTGGCCTAATTGTTCGAAATTCTTCGGCCACAGCTTTTGTTTTGCCTGAGCTCCTTTTTGCTCTAATGATATGTATGTCCCCACTTGTATGCTCTCTTTCACTTTTTTACATTAAATGATGATGTCCAGTTGGACAGCCAAAAATAGTTATCATTGCATTTCTATTACACCAAAACGAAAAAATCCACTGTAGGGAACCAGAGATATGAATTTTTAAAGATTAGTCCCTTTCTAGTGCTTAGAAACCAACCATGCCACTTTTGGACATTTGGTTGCCTCTGACAGGGACACATTCACATTTAGCAATTGTTCTGGAGGATTTCTCACCAGACTTGTGCAGCCTCCTCCAACAGGCTTGATCCTGCTAGGAACTCCTTCCTCTAGTTCCTCTTGTGGGTCCAAAGTGTCCAAAAACACAATAAAGGGTCCTGAATCTCCAAGAGGGTCCTTGAAAGTTGGGGACTGCAAATCCTACAATCCACTTGGACAAAACCCTTACAAATCCACTGGTAGTACTCCAGGCTGAGGATTCTTTGGGGTGATGGTCCAGGTGAGCTCTGTTAACCTGTAGCTTGCAGGTGGCCACTTTTTTGTCCTTTTGAAGCAGGTTTGATCCACAGGGCTGTAGTTTCAGATGGTGCAAGAGGCACAATCTTCAGAGTGCAGGGCCTGGTGAATGCACATCAAATTCTTCAATGTGGGCCCTTCTGATTCTCTTAGGTTTTAAAAGCAGATCTGAGAGGCACTGCCCCTCTCAGATACTTATTCTGTGGTCTCTGGAGTCAAGCAGAAGGGCACTCCTGTCCAATGAGGTGCAGGGCAACACCCCAGAGCATGACCACTTCCTTCAAAGTGGGGCAAAATGCTAACCCAGAAAGCACTGTTCTTCCAAAATTCAATAAGTCAGAATTTTCAGCAGATAGAGCAGAACTAACTAAACCAGCCCATAGGATGGCTTCATCTGCATAGGTCCTTTTCCCTTGCATCTGGAAATTCCTCCTTAATCCCCCATCTGGCTGCGAAGCAGAGGGGAGAGGTGTAAAAATGAAAACTGGTTTCTATAGCTTGTCTCCTCCTTCCCTTAAAGAGCATTATTTACTACCCCTCCCCTGGCTCTGGTATTCCTATGCTCAGCAACCTCTCCTCCCCAAAAGGCTTCCTAACCCCAGGGGTCATTTATCACCTCTTCAAAGCAGCCAGGCTAATCCACTTATCTCTGACCAATCAAGGCAGAGCAATAAAGGGCTGAATTTTGTCTTACAGACAAGAAAGTCTTATAAATTCTTGTCTGTACATTTTAGAATAAATTCAACAATGCCATATTGTTGGATTTATCATTACTATTGTACTGAGTCCTTTAGTCCTAGTTATATGGGGTTTCTTTCTCCAGTTATTAACTAATAACCTTTTCCAGTGTTAACCTATTGGGCAGGGGATCTGCAATGGAAAAATGAACTGGGCAATTTCTCCAGTACCAGGGCCTATAAAACAGGTTTTATAAGGACCCTGCTTATACCTACAGGACCCCCACCACTGGAACACCCAGGAAAGACTTTAGGGTTTCTGAATATATACAAATATTGCAGATCCTCATTTCACAGTGCTCCTAGCACAAAAGTCGATTTTGAGAAGCACTTTACTACAATGTAGGGAATGAAATGTGTAATTTCACTAATCCCAGGGCATATAAAAACCTTTTTATAAGGATTCTCCTTATAAGTACCTGACCCCCCACCCCTGGGACACCTAGGGGAGACCCTGGGGGTACCTACCATGCTCAAACATTGTAGTTTATTAATTTTTAAGTGCCCCAAACCCCAAATCGAGTTTGGGCACAATTTGCATTTTAAAAGCAGTCCTGTAACACAGGGCTGCTTTTAAACTGACCTCAGGCTCCAGCAGTGCACACATGCAAGTGCAGAAATGCTGCTGGCCTCTAAACTGCCCTGCCCTATTCTATACTAGGGACTTGAAGTTAGTTTCAACCCCCCTGCCCTATATGTACTAGGGCCTTATAGGGGAGGTCATGCCAATCACAGGGGTAACTTAACCCATAGTGTACCCTAGTGCATGTAGGTGTTTTCACTGTATTCTACCTGTGTCTTCAGCATAGCACTGGCCCTGGGCCTGGTTAGGAAGAGCCCAGGGTCAGTCAGATTCAGTTACCACCAGTACCAGAAGGAAAAACGTTGGGGCGTGCCCAGGGCACAGGATGACTTTGCAACATAGCCCCCCCAAATGAAAGGTGATGGGTTACTAACCTACACCCTGGTAGTCCTCATCAGCTAAGTGGAAAAACCTGGAAAGTCCATTCGCATTTGCATGGGCAACCCCAGGTCTGTGTTCCTCTGTAAAGTCCATTCCCTGTAGGGAAATAGACCACCTTAACAGCTTGGGATTCTCCCCTCTCATCTGCATGAGCCATCTGAGAGGCCTGTGGTCAGTTTGAACACAAAAGTGGGTCCCAAACAAACTTTTTCAGGGACCAAACAACAGCAAAAGCCTCTCTCTCAATGGCACTCTACCTCTGCTCTCTGAGAAGAAGTTGCCTGCTAATAAAGGCAACTGGCTGATCAAGGCCCTCTTCATTTAGCTGTGACAATACTGCCCCCTATCCTTTGCTCTGAAGTATCTGTCTAAACCACAAATTCTTTTGTGTAGTCAGGGGCCAGCAACACTGGTGCTGAACACATAGCAGTTTTCAGAGTGTCAAAAGCCTTCTGACACTCTGGGGTCCAATCCAAATTTTTGGGCCTCTTCTTAGAAGTGAATTCTGTTAGGGGCCCCACAATGGTCCCATAAATTTGAACAAACCTTCTATAATACCCGGTCAGTCCAAGGAATGCCCTAACAAGAGTCTGGGTAACAGGAGCTGTCCAATCCATAGTTTGGATTTTGACTTGGAGAGGCTGTACATGGCCCCCACCTACCAGGTGGCCCAGGTACACCACAGAACCCTGCCCTATTTGGCACTTACTTGCCTTAATAGTCAGGCCTGCCTGCTACATGGCCTGAAGCACTTCCCTTAGGTGGCTGAAGTAATCCCCCCAGGTAGAAGTGTATACAGCTATATCATCCAGATAAGCTGCACTGAACTGTTCCAACCCAGACAAGACCCTGTTCACCAACCTTTGGAAGGTGGCAGGTGCATTCTTTAAGCCAAATGGCATTACCTTGAACTGAGAATGTCCCTCTGGTGTGGAGAATGCTGACCTCTCCTTTGTTCCATCAGTGAGGGCAATCTGACAGTAACCTGAAGTCAAATCAAAAGTACTCAGGTACAGGCGTGACCGGTCCATTGGGGCTGCTGTGCCATGCCCCTCCACCCTCTGCCCCTCACGAACAGTGTCTGTCAGGCTGCACAAAGGTCAGCCTGACAGACGCTGTTGACTTTCAGTTCAAGCAGCCAGGAACCGCACATGCGCATTTAGCGCAGGCTCCTGGCTGCCTGAGCTGAACTTTGCTGGGCTGAGGAAGTCACAGCTCCTGGGGGCGTGACATCCTCAGCTTAGCAAAGGTCCCTGAGGCCCTCCCCTCAGTGACGAGGGGTAGTGTCACTGATTGCCTCGCACCTGGGCTCTTCAGTTTTAAGCCCAGACGCGCCCAGGGTCGAGTGTCAATCAGTGACACTTCATCACAGAGTGGGGTGGGGTCAGCATTCTCACTGACCCAATCCCACTCTGTGATGACATTGAGACTGCTGCCTTACCTCATTGACTGACCTTAGGTCAGCCAATGAAGGAAAGCAGCAGTCCCAAGCCTCCCGGAACCTCCGAGGCAGAGCTGACTGCAGGTAAGTGTGTTTTGTTTTCTTTTAAATTAATGTTTGGTGTGTGCGTCCATGTATGTATGAATGTTTGGTAAAGAGTGCTGTGAATGGATGTGTTTGTGTGTGTGTGTGTGTGTGTGTGTGTGTGCGCGTGTGTGACTGCCTGGCTGTGAGTGTTATGTGTATGTGTGCGTGTGTGTATCCCATCCGCCCCCCTCCTTCCAAAACGTACCGGCCGCCACTGCTCAGGTACTTAGCTGCCCCTTACCTGTCAATGAGCTCATCAGCTCTAGGTATAGGGTGCGCGTCAGTCTTTTTGACTGCATTCAGTCCTCTACAGTCCACACAGAACCTTAACTCTTTGAGTCCCCCGTGGGGATTAGGTTTGGGCACCAGCGCCACTGGACTAGCCCATGGACTTTCAGATGGTTCAATTACCCCAAATTCCAGCATTTTAGCTACCTCAGCTTTAATGCTGGCTCTGACATGGTCAGACAACCTGTACAGTTTATTTTTGACAGGTAGGCTGTCACCAGTGTCAATGTGGTGCACACACCACTCAGTGATGCCTAGAGTCAAAGAAAACAGGCCAGCAAACTGCTCCAGCACCTACTTACAGTCTCTGTGCTGGTTGTCTGTCAACTTGGGAGTGAGTACAACTCCCTCCACTGACCCATCTTGCACATTAGAGGAGAGGAGGTTGGGCACTGGCACAGTTTCCTCCTGCACTCCCTCATCAGTGACCAGTAACATGGCCATATCGGCCCTGTCATGGTCGGGTTTCAATCTATTCACATGCAGGACCCTATGAGGGTTCCTGGGGGTGCCAAGGTCAACCAAATAGGTAACCTCACCCTTCTTTTCTAAAATTGGATAGGGCCCACTCCACTTGCCAAGGAAGGCCCTGGGAGTCACAGGCTCCAACAGCCACACCAATTGTCCTAGAGTATACTCAGGCATAGTAGCCTTCTGATCTTACCAGTGCTTCATGAGCTCCTGGCTGGCCTCCAGTTTCCTGCTTGCCTTGTACATGTACTCTGCCATTCTAGATCTCAGGCCTAGCACATAGTTAAGCACATTGTCCTTTGCTTCTTTAAGAGGCTTCTCTAAAGACTCTCTCAGCAGGCACAATGGCCCCCTCACAGGGTGTCCAAACAGCAACTCAAAGGGACTGAATCCAACCCCTTTCAGTGGCATCTCCCTGTAGGCAAACAGTAGGCATGGGAGGAGAGCATCCCATCTCCTCCCGAGTTTCTCTGACAACCCATTTATCATGCCCTTCAGGGTTTTGTTTAACCTCTCAACTAGACCATTTATTTGTGGGTGATAGGGGGCGGTGAACTTCTAGTAGACACCACAGTCATCCCACATAGCAGTCAGATAGCTGGACAGAAAGTTTGTGCCCCTATCTGACATCACCTCTTTTGGAAAACCCACTCTGGTGAACACACCAAGCGCTGCTCTAGCCACAGCAGGAGCATCAATGGTTCTAAGAGGGATTGCTTTCGGACACCTAGTGGCATGGTCCACTACCACTAAGATATACCTATTCCCTGATGTAGTAGGTGGGTCCAGGGGACCAACAATGTCCATCCCCACCCTTTCAAAAGGAATCCCAACCACAGGCAGTGATATTAGGGGAGACTTTGTCTTGCCCCCTGCCTTGCCACTGGCTTGACAGGTGACACAGGAGCTGCAAAACTCCTTTACCTTTGCAGACATATGGGGCCAGTAGAAATGGTTCACCAACCAGTTCCATGTCTTTGTCTGTCCCAAATGTCCTGCCAAGGGGATATCATGACCCAAAGTCAGGATGAACTCTTGTACTTCTGGGGTACCACCAACCTCCTGGTGGCCCCCTCCTTGAGGTTTCTGGCCTCGGTATAAAGCAGTCCATCTTTCCAGTAGATTCTATGAAACCCACTGTCATCCCCCTACTCTTGCTTAGAGGCAATCTGCCTCAAGCTCTCAAGAGTGGGACAGTCTCTCAGTCCCTTACTGAACTCCTCTCTGGAAGGTCCAGCTGCTCCTGTCAGTTCTGCCAAATCTGACAGCTGTGGCAGGGATGGAGTCCCTCCCTCAGAGACCAGATCCTCCCCATCAGGGTTAGACTCTTTGTGTACCTCTGGAGTTCCCTGGGCTGGCTCACCAGGCCCAGTACCCTTGTCCTTGGATGCTTGGCCCTTTGTTCCAGGGTCCAAGTATCCAGCCCTTCCATTCTGGCTAGTCTGTGACTAGTCACAGCACATACCCACTCACGGAGCTCCAATATTTTCATATGGAGTCCTCTCTCCACCTCTGACCACTCAGAGGCTTCAAGATCATTGCCCAGTAAACACTGGACTGGGAGCACCTTTGACACAGCTACCTTCATAGGGCCTGTCACACCTCCCCATTCCAAATCCACCACAGCCATCGGATGCAGTTTGGTAGTGCTGTTTGCATAAGTCACCTGGTGAAACTCACCAGGTAGCAACCTTCCTTAAGGCATCAGCTCATAAAGGACCATAGTTACACTAGCCCCTGTGTCTCTGATAGCCCCAACCACAGTCCCATTCACTTTAGGCCTGTGCCTGTACTTGTCCATGTTTGGAGTTAAGGCAGCAAGGGTGGCAATATTCACCCCATCCAGGGACACTAAGGTGGCTTCCACCACCTGCCTATCTGGGACACCACTCTCCACCCCCACACTTACACTGGCAATGCCAGGGGATGGCCACTTAGGGGGGAGTTTCTTGACGCAGACAGCATCTACTATTTTTGGGCCCTTGCTGGTTACAGTCAAAGCACTTTCCCACTTTTGAGGGATCAAAGAACCTACCATTCTTTCCCTGATACCCCCTCCCTTTGAATTTGGGTTGGCTAGGGCCCCCCTCCATGTTCAGGTTTTTGTGGGTCTTTGGAGGACTCCTTAGATTTTTGACCTTCTTTTCCCTGGGCTTTCCCCTGGGGAAGGACCTGTCCTCCTTTCTTCTGGTCACCCCCCTGGTGCTGAGTGGAAACCCGGGTTCTGACCCACTCATCAGCTGCCTTGACTAGGTCTCTAGGACTAGACCGCTTTGAGTCCACTAGGTACTGGCGCAACTTCTCTTCCGCACAATGAGTCAAAATATGTTCTTTCAAAAACAAATTATACAATCCCTCATATGTGTCAACATTGTTACCAACAATCCAGCCTTCCAGTGCTTTCTGTAAGATGTCCAAAAAGTCTATCCATGGCTTTGAACTCACTT
This sequence comes from Calotriton arnoldi, assembly GCA_963921515.1. Lineage (NCBI taxonomy): Eukaryota > Metazoa > Chordata > Amphibia > Caudata > Salamandridae > Calotriton > Calotriton arnoldi. The sequence goes on from CAWUFW010014063.1 coordinate 149,993, forward strand.
TCTGGGTGTCTCTAAACTTCACCCTGTACTGCTCTGGGGTTAAACCAAATTTCTCAACTAAGCATTGTCTCATGTGAGACTAGGACTTTGCCTCCTCTCCCTGCAAGGTCAGGAGCCTATCCCTTCCAGCCACTGGAATCATTTCCCACAAGAGTGAACCCCAATGCTTGGGGCGGACCCCCCACATCTCAAGGGCCCTTTCAAATGCAGTCAACCATTTGTCAATGTCATCCCATTCTATGTACCTGGGTACTATACACTTGGGAAGTTTGTGATCAAATCCATCGCCCCTGGACATCTCAAAATCTTCATAATTTTCACTGCTACCATTTCTTTTCTCTTCCTCCCTCTCCCATCTCTTCTTAGCTAATTCCAATTTCTCCCTTTCCGAGGCAATGAAAGCTAGTTGGGCCTCAAGCTGCCTTTCTGCAAGGGACAGTGATGGTTCCTGAGTAGGGACTCTGCCCTCCACCCACCATCTGGAACCGCCTGGCTAACAACGGAAAAAATGGAAGAGGCAACATCCTCACCCCCCTCCCAGGTGAGGGTGGGGGGATCACTCCCCATCCCCCCCTGAATCTCCTCAGCTACCCTAGCCCAGGCCTTTAGGGACTTAAGCAACCCTACCTTCCTAATCTTGTTGGAAGCAGGCAGCCCCCTCAGCCTACACTGTATCCTAAGATCAGCCATCCTGAACTGGGACAGTTTAGCCAGGTCCAGCTCCATGGTTCCAAAGTTTTGGGTCACAACAACTAGGCACACAGACTTAGAACAATTTGGAAAAATCAAAACAATTAATTAAAAACAGTTTTTGTCCAAATTCCAAAAATCAAACTCAAAAGTTTTGTTCTAAGGCAATTTAGAGGATTTTTATAATCTTTATTCACTTTACTGAAAAGTGTACTTTTTAAACGCAAGTCCTCATCCACACCGCTGAGCACCAAATGTTGGAAAGTGGATTATTAGTAGTGGCAGATATGCATTTACCACTGGCAATAATGCCACTACACGCTATAGGGCTCAGAACAGGTCTTAGAAAATTATTCCCATGCTCAACCCTTGGTAGCTTGGCTGTGAGCAGGCTGGCTTAACTTCAAAGACAGGTATGTAAAGCATTTAAAAACACCAATTCAGTAAATAATTCACACACAACACACAATAAAAATCCAACACCAATTTATAACAATAGGAAATATTTTTATCTTTAAAATTACACCAAAGCGAGAAAAAAAATCTGCTGTAGGGAATCAGAGATATGGATTTTTAAAGATTAGTCACTTTCTAGTGCTTAGAAACCAACAGTGCCACTTTTGGACATTTGGTTACCTCTGACAGGGACACATTCACATTTAGCAATTGTTCTGGAGGATTTCTCACCAAACTTGTGCAACCTCCTCCTGCACGCTTGATCCTGTTAGGAACTCCTTCCTCTAGTTCCTCTTGTGTGTCCAAAGTGTCCAAAACACAATCCAAGGGTCCGGAATCTCCAACAGGGCCCTTGAAAGTTGGGGAATTCAGGGGCATATTATCAAGGGCTTTATCGCCGCTTTAGCGGCACTTTTTGCCGCTAAAGCGGCGATATTTTTAACGCCCTATTAGCAAGCTGTCGCTAACAGGCGTTAGCGACAGCTTTCAGGCGTTAGAGGCCGGGAATTACATCGCCTTGCATGTCAGCGATATTTATCCCTAATGACATGCAAGGTAGGCGTTCCCAACTAAAAGCGACAGAAAACAGTCGCTTACATACCTATCGCCTATTAGCAATACCCGCGAAGCGATAAAAAGACGCGCGCTAACCCCGATTAGCGCTTGTTTTTTAGAACTGATAAAAACATGACTTAGCGATGAAAGTCAATGAGAGGTGGATTGTAAGGTTAAGTCCCCAGAATTAGCGATAGGATTTTATCGCTGGATTTCTCGCGTTAAAGCTGGGTTTCGCCGCTATCGCTGGATATTTTATCGCAATGGAGATAAACCTTGCTAATAGCATGTTATTTCCGCGGTAATATCCAGCGATAGCCGGCGATAAAAAAAGGCGCGCTAAGCAAGGTTTGCGATATTTATCGCATGTTCTTGCTAATATGCCCCCCAGTTCCCACAATCCATTTGGACAAAACCCTTACAAATCCACTGGTAGTACTCCAGGATGATGATTCTTTGTGGTGATGGTCCAGGTGAACTCTGTTAACCTGTAGCTTGCAGGAATCCACTCTTTAGTCCTTTTGAAGCAGGTTTGATCCACAGGGCTGTAGTTTCAGATGGTGCAAAAGGCGCAATCTTCAGAGTGCAGAGCCTGGTGAATGCACATCAAATTCTTCAGCGTGGACCCTTATGATTCTCTAAGGTTTCAAAAGCAGATCTGAGAGGCACTGCCCCTCTCAGATACTTATTCAGTGTTCTATGGGGTCAAGCAGAAGGGCACTCCTGTCCAACGAGGTGCGGGGCAACACCCCAGAGCATGACCACTTCCTCCAAAGTGTGGCAAAATGCTAACCCAGAAAGCACTATTCTTCCGAAATTCAATATGTCAGAATTTTCAGCAGAGAGAGCAGAACTAACTAAACCAGCCCATAGGATGGCTTCATCTGCATAGGTCCACTCCCCTTACATCTGGGAATTCCTCCTTAATCCCCCCATCTGGCTGACAAGCAGCCCCTCTCCCCTAGAGGTGTAGATGAAAACTGGTTTCCATAGCTTGTCTCCTCCTTCCCTTGAAGAGCATTATTTACTTCGCCCCTCCCCCCAAGCTTTGGCATTCCTATGCCCAGCAACCTCTCCTCCCCAATAGGCTTCCTAACCCCAGGGGTCATTTATCACCTCTTCAAAGCAGCCAGGCTAATTCACTTACCTCTGACCAATCAAGGCAGAGCAATAGAGGGCTGAATTTTGTCTTACAGACAAGAAAGTCTTTTAACTTCCTGTCTGTACATTTTAGAATAAATTCAACAATACCATATTGCTGGCTTTATCATTACCTTCTACTGAGTCCTTTAATCCTAGTTTTATGGCTTTTCTTTCTCCAGTTATTAACTAATAACCTTTTCCAAGGTTAACCTATGGGCTGGTGATCTGCAATGGAAAAATGAACTGGGCAATTTCTCCAGTACCAGGGCCTATAAAACAGGTTTTATAAGGACCCTGCTTATACCTACAGGACCCTCCACTCATGGAATACCTAGGAAAGACTTTAGGGGTCTAATATATCAACATATTGCAGATCCTCATTTCACAGTGCTCCTAGCACAAGTTGATTTTGAGAAGCACTTTACTACAATGTGGGAGGGAAATGTATAATTTCACTAGCCCCATGGCATATAAAAACCTTTTATAAGGATTCTCCTTATAAGTACCTGACCTCCCACCCCTGGGACACCTAGGGGAGACCTACCATGCCCAAACATTGTAGTTTATTAATTTTTAAGTACCCCAAACACCAAAGTCGAGTTTGGGCACAATTAGCATTTTAAAAATAGTCCTGTAACACAGGCTGCTTTTAAACTGACCTCAGGCTCCAGCAGTGCACACATGCAAGTGCAAAAAAGCCTGATGGCCTCTAAACTGCCGTTCCCTATTCTATACTAGGGACTTAAAGGTAGTTTCAATACCCCTGCCCTATATGTACCAGGGCCTTACAGGGGAGGTCATGCCAATCACAGGGGTACCGTACCCCCCATATTGTACCCTGGTGTATGTAGGTGTTTTCACTGTATTCTACGTGTGTCTTCAGCATAGCATTGGCCCTGGGCCTTGTCAGGCAGAGCCCAGGGTCAGTCAGAGTCAGTTACCACCAGTACCAGTCAGCAAAAAGTTGGGGGGTGCCGAGGGCACAGGATGACTTTGCAAAATACTCCACATGCTACACCTCACCTCTTTTAAACTCATTCAAACCATTGCTCCCAATATCCCTAACATTCCATACAACCCAGCAAGAGGGTATTGTGAGCCGTCCACTTCCCGAAGTGAAGAAGATTACACAAAATTGCATTTGTGAATACCAACTGGCATTATTTAGCATCTAATCTGACCATCTTCCTGCCTTCTACAGATCTGCATACCCTATTTACAAGATCTATGTTGCTGACTTTACCTTATGATTACACCATACATTCATAGATACATACTTATCACTGATAATCCTAATAGGCAAATTTTCCCTGCTGCAAAAGTCTCCAGAGCTTACTTTGATCCTATGGTATGAATTTAGAATTCAGTGAAATTTCAAACCATTATATGGCGTTTTAAGAAAGTTCCAGAGAGTTTTTTGAAGACCCTAAGGGCCAGATTTAACACTTATTCATGCAGCACAGTGCAGAAGCCGCAAATGCTTCGCTGCTTGAAAAAGAGAGAGGAGGAGAGCACCATATGTACAGAAATATGGCACTCTCCTCCCCTTTCCATAGCGCCGGCACTGAAATCAGCTGCCGATCGCCACGGAGACACCTTTGCGCCATAGTGCAAGGGTGTCGTTGTGAGGGTAGGATAGGTTTTGTACTGGAAGGATAGCTTCCCACTACAAAATACCATGCCAAGACTAACTTTAACTGTTTTCTCTCTTTGTATGTGTGCTGTAAAGTGCAGCACACGTACAAAATCGGTAAAGGAAGGAGACATGAAAGCATTTCTCCTTCCTTGTGCCTACTTCAAAAGGGCGCAGTTTTCTGACACTAAACCCTGCCTACTTTATTTAGTAAATAGGTTTTAGCATCAGACACCTTGGGTGGTTGCATAGGAACACCCATGCACCACCCATGGTACGCCCCCTTGGCTCTAAGTAATTCGCGTTACCTTCACATTATTTCCAGGGCTAAACCAGTTTAGAGCTGGAAAGTAAATCGGAAAAAAAAGATTTTGTGCCGATGTGCGTCACTTTTGTGATGCAGACACGCCGTAAAATCTTAGTAAATCTCCCCCTGAGTATTCTTTTGTAAAATTAAACCAATGGATGGAGTGTAAAAAGCCGACTCAGTATTTGAGTGGAAGTAATCCCTGTAGTGCTGTACTAATAATTACAGACAACATAAAAGCATGCATGCATACATGTATAGTGCTTGAAGAGCGGAGAGGAGGAGGATGGTTGCCGGGTCGAAATGGATCAAGTGTCAGGCTTTCGGGGGTGGGACCCATTTTTTTCTTACTTGCATGGGGCTAATGCCAAAAGTGCAAGTCTGCTCGCTCGTTCGGAAAAGATACGTTTTATACTTACCCCATTTGCTGTCACAATTTTTTGGTCTCCTGCATAAAGTTCTAGGTTGCCGCCGAGCTGACCAGTGATACGGCTACCTGCGAATCACTTGTGGGGCTTGAGTCGGAATGAGAACCACTTTCGTAACCGGTGGGACGTTGACGCCGGCCTGCACATAGTTAAGGAAAAAGTTGCTTTTAATAATAACAAATACGAAACACTCATTATGTTCTGCACTGTTTGATGCATCACATACCACACACGCAGCTTGGGCCAAATGTGTGTCTGGAGAAACGACTAAAATGTGCTTCAAACCATATGACGTCTAGAGTAATAAACATGCAAAATGATCTAGGCTTACTCAAACTTTGCACCACAATACAATTGCGTGCAGTAATCCATTCATCATAAAGATGTCTAAGTTAAACATTTTTCCGCATGCAACAAAATAATTTTAAAAACACTCTTAACCAGTGAGTGAATCCCTGAGTGAGCAAGTTTGACTATTTATATACCAAACTGTCTTTCAGCTTTGAGCTATAGTTGAACAATCTGACCTAGATTTATTAAAAAATTATGCAGCACAGTAAGTAATGTTGCTACGTTGCATGAAAGGGAGAGAGCAGAACCGTGCCATATCTAAGATGCAGCACTGTTTGTCTCTCTCCCTGTGCTAACGCTCTTCTGGCTGCCATGCACTAACGAAGACACCATGGGTCCATAGTGCAAGGGTGTCTGTGTTGTGGTAAGCATAGTTTTTGTAAAGTAAGGAGTCCATTCCAATGCATAAACTATGCATTAAGGCGTTTCCCATTTTATATATGTGCTGTAGAATGCAACACACATGCAAAGAGGGGAAAAACAAGGAGATATGAAAACAATTTTCCTCCTTAATCCTGCCTCATCGAGGCTTTGGATTTTGGTGCAGATCCCTGTCTACAAATGTTTGTAGATAGGGATTTTCATCAAAACCCACTGATGATTGCATAGGAATTTCCATGCACCACCCATGGAATGCCCTTGGCGCAAAGAAGAGCAAAGCCACATACTGCACCACCTTGCGTTGCTTTTGGTTGAAATACTGCGCAAATCAAGATATGCGTCGGATTGTAAATCGCACTACTACACTTTACAATGAGTTTCCGTTAAAAAAGTAATGCAAACCAGTGCAAAATGTTGGTAAATCTGGGCCTTTATGTCCTACAAAGTTAACTCAAACAGACATTTAGATCTTAATGTCTTTTGATATTAGCAATTGTTATTGGATAAAAAATGATATGCTATCTATACGCGTTGACATTCTGAAACTAGAACATTGCTACCAGCTTTGAGTAATGCATGAGCAACTAGACAGAGGAGAAAATATGTGGGTGTTTGGGAGACACTGAGCAGGGCCTATCCTTCCTCCTTGTCCAATGACACTCTCAAGGTGGTGGCCCAAAGAGAATAGCATGCCAACAGTGTTGTCTCAGATGTCATGGGAGCAGGTTTAACCTCTGCAGCACCCACTTTTAGGCCCAGGTTTACAAAGGTTGCTTTACGGAACAAAGGTCCCTAAACAAAACATATATCAACTGTTGTACTGGGAAAGCGATAGTTCCCAGATGAAATGCTCAATCAACAATTTAAAAACCACATGTATTTATTGATTCAACTAAAAATTGGTGGGTAAGTACCCATGAAGGGCACACAACAAACAACAAAAGAGCAACTCAGGCATCACTCAGGCCTCAAATTTACTCTTGAATACAACAGAAAAGAAATAGCTTTTTTAGATCTCATGATCATAACATACGATGGGGAACTGTATACATCACTGTATCGTAAACCAACACTGAGGAATACACTACTCGCTATTCCAGCCATCACCCCAGGGCACTACGCAACTCCCTTACTTATTCACAAACAATTCTTGGGGATAAGAAGAAATTGTTTTCTCAAGCAAGACTTCTTTAAAGTGGGAGAGACACTTTCATGCAAACTACTTTCCAGAGGATATCCACGGAAATTAGTTAAAAAATCTATTAAAAGAGTTTGGTTCTGTCCAAGAGAAGCATTATTGACTCTCAGACAGAAGCACAACACAGGTAAGCTGATGCGTGTGACCACATTCTTACCTTTTTCCAACCAAGGGAAAAAAACTATACTACTTCACTGGAATGAGCTGAATGTGGTGAACCTCTCGTTAGAATGCCCCATTTTTGCATTTCGCAAAAACAAGAGCATTAAAGATCATTTGGTAAGAGCAAGTTTGCCCCCAGCTAAAACAAACAGTACACTCAATGACCTATGGGTACTTACTCCTTTGGCTGGCCACCATAAATGTGACAAATGTAGTTTGCGCAAGTTTACTGTCGAGGCCAAAGAAATTGTTTGCAAAAATGTTTAAACTAAACTACCACATTTCTCAAATTGTAACACAGCAAATGTAATTTATGCCATTACATGTCCAAATAACTTGATCTATATTGGACAGAGCACGCAAAAAATCAGCGTGGTGAGGATATGCCAACACAGAAGCTGTCTCCGGTGCAAGGTTGCAAACACAACCCTGGTGGAAAATTTTGACACACTCAATCACTGCGAGAACGACCTACAAAGGCAAGTCATCACTGTGGTGAAACTACCGGATCGTGGTGGAGATATTAAATCCATACTCAATAAGGAGGAACTCAAGTGGATTCTGAGGATGGACAGTCTCCATGCAGGACTAAGCAAGATAGAGGACAGGACATCCTTATTGTGAACTACACTCCTCCATTATGTACTGGATAGGAATTACCTGCAGTAATACACAGACTTTCCTTGTTAACACTATTTACCGCTATTCCAATTGTCAAGATATGCTTTTAGAGTCCGTTCGATATTCAGTGTACATTACATAAGCATGCTGCTTCATTTTCTAACCCATTTGCCTCCTTAGATGGCTCACACAATTCGCTAATTATTGCACCCACTGTTTTATGTGTAATGGCTTTGTTTTGGATATGATATGTATTGAACATTTTTGTTACTAACCTTGTTACTGCCAGGCTTGTGCAGCCCTATAAGTGTTAGTCACTTTGGTATATTGGTCATTGAAACCTAATTCTCCACTCTAAGATGGCCGCCTTGGTTTCTCTTCACAGTCTCCTTTGCGCATGCCGTTCATCTATTTCTATGGCCCGGCAATCTTATACACCGTCTCACGGTTGCCGCCCCATTCTCTGACTGGCATCAACCGCACTGCAAGGGGTTGCTCCCACACCAGGATCCTCTTTGTAATCAGCCTTTACCGTTTTTCACTTCCTTTCCTGCAGATCGGGTCCGGGAGCTTCTCCGCATCGGCCCACTACACTCCCCAACACGGTCTCAATTGGCTGCACTGTCCGCATTGCCATTAACAAACTGATTGCGCTTACTTGTCCGCTGCTGTGTCTACCCCACTTCCGTAATTTCTACATGAGAATGATCACATTGGTTATGTTAGATTGAATTTACCGCCTCCTCCCACACACGTGGCTACTAATTCGACTGCTGACCTTCATGCTTATCATTTTTTACTTCCACAAAGCGCCGCTGTTATCCCCAACTGGCAGCCCTCTGGCTGGCTCACTTCCCACGCGGGCATCACGCTGTGCACATCTAACTAAATTATGGGTGTGTAGTATCGTGCTAACACTGTTACACTACTGTTATTCTTCATTGTATTATGTTTAGTATTTATTTTATTGTTATCTTGGATTATTCATCTGTTCCAGGTTCTGTCTCTGGTTGCTAGGAGAGAGATCAGAATCTCTGGTCTTTCTCCTGAGCAACTGGCGATGGCTGTGGGTCCATTTACTTCATGACTTCATTTCTACAATAAACCTTTTTAACGAGGCATCAACACTGTTTCCTGCGTCGTGTTTCTACCCCAACACTACATCTGGTACCAGGAGTGGGGCACTGCTTTCTGCCTCCTTCAACCTGGCTTCATTACCGGCGCTGCCGTCATCCTGCTGCCTTCGGACCCATCAGCTTGATAATTGGTTTGGTATTCTTCCAAACCACTTTTATTCTACAAGGTGCGTGTTTTAATTTTAATTTTTCCCCATTTCGCAAGGCTTTGGGTTTCATTGCGCTTATTTTTGAAACCCAACGCATCCCTGGAATTCACCAAGCCGCTCGAGACACTCCATTGTTCTCGTTCCAGTTTGCAGCCTCACGAGTCTCTCCAGGCATTCTACGGCCCTCGCACACACCAGCGGCTCGTGACCAGCATCAGAGTCACAGCGCGGGCCTTTCACCACGAGCAAGGCAGTCAGCTGAGTGCCACGAGCGCTGTCACGCTCTGCCATCGTATCCGTGGCAACCGGATACACACACATCCAAGCCTGCTACCGTTGTTCCTATATTTACCCAAGAAATTACCGCGATTATTGCCTAACATTGCCAAATACCTACAGTGCGGTCTCACCTCTCCTCGACGACTCCTCTGCCTGTGTCACGGCTCAACATCAATTTTGCATTAGATGATTGGTCAAACACCTCGTTTTCATTGACTGCTCTGACGAAATACTGGTTGTTTTTGCTGCAATCTGATACTTGTTCTTTATCCAAGCCTGACATCTAGTGGACAAAGTGAGTATTCTCATACCTCAATGAGCTCATTAAGCACTCCACTTTCCTGGCTCTGGCCGTACTTTAATCAATTTTGGAACTCAGTCAACGTGGGATCTCTGTGCGTGTGTCTCGCTAGTTGCCTGCTGTTTATTCACACACATGTCCCGCCTTCTACATCCTGCTGTGGATGTTTCGGTCTGCGTTTCGGCAGTCTTGCTCCATCCAGGATATTTCTACATTTACTATTTATACATTTTGCTTTATTTGACTTGGTTGTGGGCGCTTCGGTCTGCATTGTCGGCATACTTGCTCCAACCACTGACTTTGCTTCATTTAATTCCCTACATTTATTATTACTTTTCTTCTCTACTTATACTGTTTCTGCATTTTTTCTTTCACTTATTTTCTTCTTATTTCTTCTTTCTTATTCCTTTTCTGACTATGGCTTCTTCTAACAATGTTTTACATCCTCCTCCTTTTTTACTGAAACCTGGCAAACCTGAAATCAAGTGGAAACAATGGCTTCGACGTTTTGAAGGTTATTTAGTTGCGATTGATGCTCTTGATTACTCACCTGCTAGGAAACTTGGTTTACTTTTTAACAACTTGGGTTTTGCAGGTCAAAGTATTTTTGATAACCTTCCTGTTTTTCCACGTCCATCTGGAGATTCTGTTTAGGATGTTTACATTGAAGCTAAGGAGAGGCTTAAGAAACATTTTTCTGACGAACCAAGTGTCTTACTAGAAAGACACAGCTTTGTCATGCGTAAACAAGCCAGTAAAGAAACTGTGGAGGAATTTATTGCTGATTTACGTGTCTTAGCTTCCACTTGTGAATTTGAGAATTCTGTAGATACTTACATCAGGGATCAATTTGTTTTCAATTGTTTTAAAAAAAAAATGCAAGAACGTTTACTTACCTGATGTAATCCTTCACTCTCCGCAGTTATAGACATCGCTAAGAGCATTGAACGTTCTATCTTATCTACTCAAGCTCTTGCCTCTCGTCAATTCCAACCTTCTGTTTCTATGGTTACTGATGACTCCACTATTGCGGCTGTCAAATTTTCTAAGGATACTAAAGATTTGAAAAGACAAGCTTTTTGTTATCGGTGTGGATCTAAAACACACATTGGTAATAATCCCAAATGTCCTGCCATTGGGAAGAAATGTATCATTTGCAAGAAGTTAGGACGCTTTCACACTGTTTGCAGATCACAGAGTCTCGTTCGCAGATCTACTATTCATGCTCTTGATTTACAACATAAGAGGATTTACAATCTGAACCCTCTGTACAAAAATCTGATATCAATGTCAAGGATTGTACTTACAGAATGTCTAATCTATTACTTACTGTTGATGACGGTCAAACCTTAATCAAGATTGAAGTCCCTTTTTGTCAAGCTTATATTGGGGACAAAAGTCTACAAGTCATGGCAGATTCAGGTGCTCCCATAACTGTTTTAGCTGATAAAACTTTTCATGATTTGTGGCCTTCTTCTGTCCAACTTTTTACTCCTGATATATGTCCTAAAGCATTTGGCGATAAATAGATTGACCTCTTGGGGTTTTTCTTTGAAGATTTATGTATTTTAGGCAGATCTGTACACACAAAGATTTATGTTGCAATTAATGGCAAAGATCTTGTTGGTTGGATGGATTGAGCCAAATTGGGTATATATCTCAAACCTGGTCATAAAAATCCCATTGTTTTGGGAGAGATACCCATTTTGTCTCTTTCTAATGTTTCTGATAACATTGTTCCTGATCTCATGCACAAATTTCTTAAAGTTTTTAAGGATGGTATTGGTACTTTTGATGGGTTTGAGCATGAAATCAAACTCAAAAAACATGCTACACCTGTAATACACAAAGTTAGACCTGTCCCTATCACTGTTCTTTCCGAGTTGAAAACTTTGCTGGACAAACTCACTGAGGAGGGTAACATTACCCCTACTGACTCCTTAGAATGGGTTTCTCCCATTGTTTTAGCCAAGAAAAAGAATGGTACTCTTCGTGTATGTGTGGACTTGAGGTCCCTTAATCGTAACATCTTGGTTGATTGCCGCCCCCTGCCACACATTCAGGAAATGTTGTCTAATATTGGTGAGGCCAAGTACTTTTCCACAATCGATTTGCATTCCGCCTATCACCAAATTCCCCTCACTCCTGTCTCACAAGATCTCACTACATTTAAAACTCCGTTTGGTGCTTTCAAATATTTAAGACTTCTCTTTGGTCTCCCTTACGCGGCGAGCGTTTTTCAGAAAGCCATGGACAATTTGTTTAAAGATCTCAAGAATGTCCAGGCTTTCCAAGATGACATCCTTGTCTTCACGGAAACCAAAGAACAGCATTTGTTAGTACTTGACAGAGTCTTAAATATTCTCTCCACTAGGGGGACTACTATTCAATCTGAGAAGTGCAAGTTTTTGGTACAAAACTTGGAAAATCTTGGTCATTCCATCACGCCTGATGGTATTAAGCCTAAATTCAGCAACATTGAAGCCATTCTCAAAGCACCTGTCCCCACAGATAGAGATTCGTTGAGATCTTTTCTCGGTCTCTGTGAATTTTATGCTCGTTTTGCGCCCTCCTACGCTTCTGCTGTTCAGCCTCTGAGGCAGCTTCTTAAAAAGGGGACTAAGTTTCTTTGGAATGAAGAAATTGACTGTGTATTCACTGATCTCAAGCATTTGGTCTCCTCTGCTCCTGCTCTCAGTCCTTTTGTTCCAGGTTATGATTGTGTCATTTACGTTGATGCCAGTATGAAGAATATTGGTGCAATTTTTGGACAGAAGGTTAAAGGCAAAGAGGTCACTATAGCCTTTGCCTCTAGAACTCTTTCGCAGTCCGAGTCACATTACAGAACCATTGAAAGGGAGGCTCTAGCTTGCGTCTGGGCTGTTCAGAAGTTTAAAACTTATTTGTGGGGCTGTTCTTTTGAGATTTTAACCGATCACAAACCCCTTGTTTTCTTACTTCAAGGGAATGGCCTTGGCAAAGCTTCTTCTAGATTAGTGTGTTTGCTCTCCAAATTACAGGAGTATCACTTTACCATCAATTATATACAAGGTGGAAAAAAAATTTGTGCAGATTGTTTGTCTCGCATGCCTTTATCTTCTGACTCTGATTTGAACGATGATTTTGAAAGTGTTGTTGCTGTTTTAGATGCTGTTTCTCCTTGTAAAGAAATTATTTCTGAAAAAGACTAGCTAGATGCCCTTTCACAAGATGAAGTCCTCAAGAAAATCATCGAATACGTCAAGGGAGGTTGGCCTCCTTTACGCAACCTTCATTTTTTAAGTTTAAAGTGAAAGTTTATTAAAGTAATTTGCAATGATAACAAGTTAAAAGATCAACAAGAAAACATTAAAACAAAAATAAGCTTCATACATTTTGAAAATAGAAACATATGATAAACACCAGCAAGAAAATATAAATGAATATTAATAATGTAGCAAGCATGGAATAAACACTGAAGAAATTCCTATAAAGAGAAACATAACATATTGAAAAGAAATAAATATTTTAACAACACATTACATCAAGGAGGTTTAGGTACCTCTTCAATTCGTGGGTTATGGGAATTTTTAGAAAGAACAGAATTGTCTAAAAATGAGGTGATTGGGAGCCATAAGTAGTCTCTTTTAATGGCTAACGAAACAGGTTGAACATAAGCCCTATCAAGCCTATGATGATAACAAACACCATACCACCATGCCTGAAAGGAAATTTGAGAGGAATCCTTCCAGGATTTAGTGATCTGCTGAAAAGCTACTGCTAGAAGTAAATCAATTATGTAAAAATTATTAGATTGAGATGACCAATACTCTGAAGCACTACCCAGAAAAACATTAACAAAATTAAAAGGAGAATGAGAGTTAAAAATTAAATTAATTTGTTTCCAGACTTTCAACCAAAAGTCATAAATAAGGGAGCATTCAAATAGCATATGTTTAAGGTCTGCAAACGGGTGGTCACAAGACCAGCATTTAGGAGAAAGTGTTGGGTTTAATGTATGAAGCTTAACAGGTGTAATAAATAATCTATTATATGTAAAAAATAATGTTTGAGTAGTGTTTGCCGCCCTAGAGGACCTTCTTATTTTAGACCATATCGTATTCCATAGGGAAATAGGGAAGATAAATTGAAGATCAATTTCCCAGCAAATTTCAACATCGGCTTTGTCTCTATCTACTAGAACTGGATTCAAATGCTTATAAATTTGAGACGCAGAGGGCAGAGTGTCTAATAAATTGGGAAGAAGAGAAGGAGAGGAAGCAGAGATTTGTTCGGAGGAAAGGCTGTGATAAGACATTTGTATCACTCGAATGAGTATGTTATAATTATTTTCATATGAGGCTGGAAAAGAAAAAATTGTTTGAGCGTCAGAAAAGGAGAGACTGTCGCCATCCTGGCATAATTGAGAAACGTGTTTTAAACCCTTAGAATGCCAATCTCTCCAAAAAATGACCCTATTTTTTATTTTAATCAAAACATTATACCAAACAGAAGAGGCTAAAAATTTCTCTCTAGATGATTTGAATGACATAAAAGCGGGAGAAAGAATCCTACATGTGTTTTTGAAAATTGGAGGGGATAAGAAAAATGGTTTAGAAGAAAAAGATAAACATTCTAGCAAAGAGAAGGGGTTGAAAAAGATTTCTCCAGCTCAGCCCATAGGGGAATAGGAGTATTCTCATTATTTTGTAATAAAAAGGCCGACTGTTTAAGACAGAAAGCCAGATGGTATTTGATAAAGTCCGGAAAATTAACACCACCCAGAGACTTTGGTTTTTTAAGTTTATATAAAGACATCCTAGATTTTTTCCCATTCCATAAAAATTTAGTTAAAATTGAGTAAATGCTTTTAAAATAATATTTAGGGATATTGACAGGTATGTTAGAGATATAAAATAGTACAATAGGAACAAGCATCATCTTGATGGAATCAAGACGACCCCACCAAGATAAGAACAGGGGATTCCATCGAGAAGTGAGATCACGCAAAGTTGTAGACAAGGAGTTAAAATTCAGAGTGACGGAATTTTTAACAGAGTCAGAAAACAATAAGCCAAGGTATTTAATGTGATTGGGATTCCAATGAAAGGAAGATGCCATGAAATCAGCGTGGAAACAAAACTTATTTAGAGGAAGTATTTCGCATTTATCTGTGTTCAACTTATACCCTGAAACCTTTGCAAAACTACATACCTCCGACAAAAAAGCGGGTAAAGAGCATTGAGGATGTGACATAAAAAGCAAAATATCATCAGCATAAGCTGAGATTTTAAGCTGAGAATTTCCGTAAGAAAAACCAGTAATTTGGGGATTGGAACGTATTTTAATTAAGAAAGGTTCCAAGGCAAGAATAAATAATAATGGGGATAAAGGGCAACCCTGTCGTACACCCCTGCGTAAAGGAAAGAAGGGAGATATAAGACCATTAGCAAAAATAGAAGATCTGGGAGAGGAATAAAGTAAAGATACATATTGGATGAATTTGGGACCAAACCCAAACCAAGAAAGAGTAGCAAAAAGAAAGGACCAATTAACTCTATCGAACGCCTTCTCTGCATCCAAGGCAATCGCTGCAAGAGAAGATTTATAGGATTTGGACTTACTAATAACATTAAAAAACAAACGAATATTGTCTGAAAGAAGTCTACCTTTAATGAACCCACATTGTTCTCTGCCTATTAAATGCGGTAAAAGTCCTCTAAACATAGAGCTAAAATTTTTGCTAAAATTTTATAATCTAAGTTAATCAAGGAGATAGGACGGTAGTTCTTACATAGTTTAAGATCTTTTCCCTCTTTAGGAAGGAGACAAATTAATGCTTCTTGAAAAGTACCACAGGATGAGTTAGTTGAAATAAAGTAGAGAAAGAGTCGATGTAATTTAGGTACAAGGAAAGAAGAGAAAATGAGTAAAATTCAATGGAAAAACCATCGGGACCAGGAGCTTTACCTTGTTTGATAGAGCGGATGGCATTAGAGATATCTTGAAGCCGAATGTCTTGTTCTAATAAAGAAAAGTCTAAGTCAGAGTGAGAAGGCGGTGAAATGGAAGATAAATAAATAGAAGCCTCATGAGCGTCCGTTTGGGCTTCTGGTGAATAAAGAGCTTGATAGAATTTAGTAAATTCCGAAAGAATATCTTCACTTTTATGAAAAGTTTGATTGGAAGGAGATAGAATGGAGCCAATAACAGTACGCTCTTTTTTGATTTTAAGATAATTCGCAAGAAGTTTGCCTGATTTATTCTGACCACCGTAATATTTCGAACTTGCTTTGAGGAGAAAAGAGTTAGCATTTTCAGTAGAAATCCGATTGAATTCAAACTTGGTTTTTAGCAAATCATTTAAAACGTTTGAAGATTGAGAACTATAATAGGAACATTCTAGTTTCTTAATCTGTGAAGTAAGGATTTTTAACTTATTAGCAGCCGATTTTCGTTTTTGAGAAACAAAATTAATAATAAAGTCCCTAGAGGCGGCTTTAAAAGAGTCCCAAACAATTTGAGGAGTAATCCCAGGGGTTTCATTTTCCTTGAAAAATGTTTGAGCAAACTGTTCAAATGAACGAGTAAAATGGGAATCTGAAAGAAGAGTGTTATTGAACCTCCATCGTCGAGGACCATGGAGAGGAGGAAGGAGTTCTAAATCTAAAGTTACTGGAGCATGGTCTGAAATCAATATAGAACCTATATCAGAATTAATGATTCTCTGGGCAAGATTATTGGAAATGAAAATATAGTCCAACCTAGATTGTGAGAAATGGGGAGGGGAAAAGAAAGTATATTCTTGAAGAGTGGGATTACACAATCTCCATGCGTCAACAAGAGATCTTTGGGAAAAGGTTGATGTAAATTGAGAATGTATATAAGAGGGTATAAATTTAGTTTTAGATTTTCTATCTAAGATAGGGTCAATAACCATATTACAGTCCCCACCCACAATTAAATACTCATCAGAGTAAGTCATCAACTTAGATAAAACTCCAGGCCAAAACAACTTATCAGGTACAGTAGGGGCATATAAATTAACAATAGTTACAGGAATTTTATCAATAGATAAAGAAACAGAAATCCATCTGCCATCACAATCCGCATCTTGGGTAAGCATTTGTACATTTAGACGCTTATGACATAAAATAGCCACCCCATTACGTTTTCCTGACCCAGGGGAAGCAAAAACCTGACCAACCCACTGACGTTTTAATTTAGCAATTTCCTTATCAACAATATGTATTTCTTGTAACAGAACAATATCCCCATTTAAAGAGGAGAGATGAGACAGAACCCTTTGACGTTTTATAGGAGAACCTAAACCTTTAACATTCCATGAAATGATTCTTAAAGTCATTTATCATATAACAAAAGTATAATAACATTACCATATACCAAAAAAGCAATAACTGGTGTAATATGAGAATAATAGAAGAAATAGAATAAAAGATAACTTTGAAGCAATGAAAGCAAGATGAGGAACTTTGCAAATAGGAAAAAGAGAAGAGATAAAGAGTAAAAGATAGAGAAAAGAAAAGAAAAAGAAGAATATGAGCAACTATATTTAAAATGCATCGAAATGAACGCATGATATGAAGAATTGCAAAATAAAATGTGAGTCAAAAACAGACGATAAGAAAGAGAAAAGAGATAAGGAATAAAGTAATATACAAAATTAGTGTTGAAAATCAGTAAACAAGAGAAAAGAGAGAGAAAAAGTGAATAAGTATTTGATGAAAAGCATTGTGAGAAATGAGAACGAGATGAAAAGAGAGAATGAAAAAGTACAGGAAATAGAATCATGTAAAAAGAAAAATACCAAAACCATGGATAAGATACAAAAAAAGACATACCAAGAAAAACACACAAAGGGATCGAGGGGGTGGCGCCACAAAAGGAGATGGAACATCATCCGGAGCATTCGCGACGAACACGGGAGGGAGATAAAATATCATCAGACGAACGAGCAATCACATAAACAGGCATGAGAGGGATGGATCTAAAGAGATAAGAAAAAAGAACAAGTTATAAACACAATAACAAAAACATTATACCAACAAATAATTGGAATATTCCAATTAAACATAGAGAATCAATAACGTTCAAACACTGGATCGTGAAACATCCATATCTTCCTGTCTGCAACTCTCCAGAAATTTTTGAAGTAAACAAGGGTCCTCATAGGCTGTAGTTTTATTTTTATAGGTGACCTTAAAAAGGCATGGGTGGATAAGTCCAAATCTGGCATTAATATTCCGTAGAGCTGGCCTCATGTCCATAAATTGTTTTCTTCTGTCCGCCGTTGCTTTAGCGTAGTCCTGTGAAAAGAAAAGAGTAGAGCCCTGCCAAGAGATTTTGCCTTTGACTTTTGCAGCCTGTAAAACTTTCAACAAATCTGTGTATTCTAAAAAATACAATATCAGTCCTCTTGGTTTAGATATTGAAGACGTTGAATTCGAGACATGGCCCAGGCGATGAGCTCGTTGAATGTTCAAAGGTGGAGAGATCGGGATGTCCAAAAGTTTCGGAAGAAAAGATTGAAAGAAGGCGTGGAGATTGGATCCCTCAAGTCCCTCCATCAAACCATAAATACGCAGATTGTTGCGCCTGTTGCGATTTTCAAGATTCTCAACTTGTTTTTGAAGGTTTGAAATCTGAGACTGCATAGATGGAACTTGCACCATAGTAGTATGAAAAGAATCCACTTTATTTTCCAACTGGACAACCCTACTCTCCATATGTGACCATTTGTCGTCCAATTGTTGAAGACGAATATTAGTCTCCTCCATATAAGGTTTAAGGGCTCAAATTTCTTCCAGAATTAACTCCATTGAAGTTGGGGGAGGAGACGCTGTTGGAGAAGGAGGATCTTGTTTGACCCTCTTCACAGAAGGTTGTGTCGATGTACCAGGCAGCTTTGATAAAGGCTTAGAAGAAACATTAGTCAAAGGAGCGCTTAATGAGACCTGTTCTGGGTCAGACATATTATCTTGAAGAACACTGAAAGGATTATAATCCACCACAGAAGTAGAAGACATTGCCTTAGGACGTTGAGCTGATTTTGTTCTCCCCATACATAAAAATCACCAAATAGCAGGAGAAAAAATGTTGAGGGAAAGCACATCCAGATATCATATATTTCAGAAAATGCCAAAGTTCTCAGAGGATCACCTCAAAACCATTCAAGATATGTCAATAGAACTTCCAAAGGAAACCAGCACCAAAAGTTGAAAATTCATGCCCTATGTTGCTAATAGCGTGTTGCTGCGTTTTATGATGAAACACAGAGGAATGAGGAGAGGTACAGCAGGGCAATATAATCTCCCTGTCAGAAAAGCCAAAAGATGATAGAGCCCACCTCAAAACTCATGTAAATGACATAAAATAGGCATTTCCAAAGAAAGCAACGTGAAAAATTTAAAATTTGAGCATCAGAAAGTCATATCCCATGACTCTGAGAGAAAGCTGCTCCATTTTGAGGGAAAAACGGCAGTCACAGGAAAACAAAATGGCGGACGCGAGCTTCAATTCACTCGCGTCTGCATACAAAAAGAAGAAAACTCCGTCCGCTTACCGCTGGGACCTCCTGGAGCATGTCAAATTGGTGACACCAAGTTTATATACGTTGCGGCTGCATTTCAAGCCGTTCGTCGCGGCTTCAAGTGCCGAAAAACGAAAGAAAGCTCCCGCGCTGTTACGGAGCTCACGGAAGAGCGTCCATTCTCGGCGGCGCCTAAGCCACGCCTTTACGCAACCTTCATAATGACCTGAAACCTTTTGCTCAAATTTCACCCGAGCTTTCTATTGAGAATCAAGTTTGTACTAGAAATGGCAAATTCATTCCTCCTTTTCATCTTAGGTCTCGCCTTATTAAATTGGCACATCAAGGACATTTAGGCATAACTGCTTTGTGCAAGGTCTTGAGGGAGCACTACTGGTAGCCTGCTATGAATGCCCAGGTCTCTTCCTTTATTGATTTATGTCCTCAATGTGTCATTTCTGATAAGCACTGGAAGACATCCAATGAGCCCTTACATCCTGTTTCCCTACCTGATGGACCTTGGATTAAAGTGGCACTGGACTTTGCCGGTCCTTTTAACCTTCTTCCATCTTGTAATATGTTTCTCATTGTTCTCGTCGACTATTTTTCCAAATGGATGTATTTCTCATTTGTTGATTCTGCTTCTACACATTCCGTTTTGCATTTTTTACGTCATGTTTTTTCTCTTGAGGGTACCCCTAGAGAATTAGTTACTGACAACAGCACACACTGTACTTCATCCCTTATGAAAACTTTTCTTTTGGAGTCTGATAGTAAACATCTTCAGGTTGCTCTTTACTGCCCATCTTCGAATGGACTTGTTGAAAGAGCTAACCGTTTTTATAAAAGATGGGCATTCAATCTGCCCTTGCTTCAGGGGTTGATGTTAATATTTTTCTCAGAGACAAGATTAATGCACATCATTCTGCTCCTCACTCTACAACTGGGTTTTCACCATTTGAGTTGTTGAGGGCCAGAAGATGCAGAGCTAAAATACTACCTGCATGGCTGGATTTTCAAGCTGAGCCCTATTCCTATGATGCTGATTTGTTAAGGAAAAATGTCTTATTTAAGCAAAAACAACAAAAAACACATTTTGATTCTTCCAAGCATGTTTCCGAAATCTTTTTTTTGCTTGACTCATGGATTCTTATCAAGAAACCTGTCAGAGTGTCGAAGGGAGAATCTGTTTTTTCTTCTCCTTGCAAAATTGAGCGTGTCAGTAAGGGGTCTGTTCTTCTACAAGGAAGAGGTTGGTGGAATAAAAACATGTTAGTTCCGATTTCCAATGTTCAGAAAGATATTTATTTCAGATCACATGCCTCCACTGTCGTTGGCACTCCCATTGTTGATGATTCCATTTTGTTTGAATCAAATTTTACTGATTTATGTCCCAATCCTGATTCTTCAACTCCTCTATCAACCTCTCAAACTGTAATGTCTCCTCACATGACTAGTTCTGTAATGTCAGAACCTTGTATTTCCAAAAGAGTTTCTAAGTTACCTTCTCGTTTTCATGATTATGATTTATCTTAATTTGTTTTATAAGGGGGAAGGTGTTGTAGTATTGTGCTAACACTGTTACACTACTGTTATTCTTTATTGTATTATGTTTAGTATTTCTTTTATTGTTATCTTGGATTGTTCATCTGTTCAACGTTCTGTCTCTGGTTGCTGGGAGAGAGATCAGAATCTCTGGTCTTTCTCCTGAGCAACTGGCGATGGCTGTGGGTCCGTTTACTTCATGACTTCATTTCTACAATAAACCTTTTTAACGAGGCATCAACACTGTTTCCTGCGTCAAGTGTTTCTACCCCAACACTACAGGGTGGTTTTAGATATGTATATTAATTTATATTCCCCCTTTTAGATCAGGATTTCTTATCACTGGCTGGAACTGTCAGCCTCGGTTGGCCATTTTATTTAATTTTTCTCTCCCTGATGGGTGAGCATCTAAGGCATGAGGCGCTCTTTGGCTGTGCCACCTTACAATTGACAATTCCTAGGCACCATAAATTGCCACTCACCCTCCACATCCTTCACATTTGAAGCATGTGCTCACTCCTGCGACTCACTAGAGGACCCCTATACACCTCACATACAGGGTCTTCGTGCATGGTTGTCTTTTCAAGCATCTTCCTATTGGCAATTGATTCTAATTCTTTTCCCCTCTCTCCCTTTTTCTATCCCCCTTACCTCTAGCCTACTTTTTCCTTACCAATCCAGTAAGCTTTATTCGACAAATCATGTCATAAAAGCATGTCGCATTTTATACAAATTCATTTACAATCATAAAAACTTGGATACACTGATATTTTTAAAAATAGAGTAAAATGGTTAATATATGTACAGCAAACGTGGGTTTAGATAAAAAGTGATTAAACAACAAGGACAGTGCATTTGATAAAATATTGGATCGTCCAACTCGGGGCATTATAGCTTGGTGTATAATAAAATGAATAAGCGCACACATTACTTCAGCAAAACAAAACTTCAGACATATGTGCCGGCCGTTTAAAAATCAGGTAGTATGGAGGGAACGTGATCTAATGACCCACATCCAACTCAGGTACTTGGCTACAGCTATTGCAATATACGGGAGGGTGTCATTGCGCAGTATTCTCAAAGCGATGCTACTTGTTCTAACGCCCAGAGACCTACAGATTGGTGATAGCCATGCTTTGCGTGGTGCGGTGTAGGCTGGGCACACAAATAGGACATGAGCATAGGACTCTTCAGACATCTCACAGAAGGGGTATTTGCTATCACCCAGGCTTGCCGATTTTGCCGTAAATGTTCTTAAGGGCAATACCCCCACTCTAAATTGGAAGTACAACTTCCGGTCATGGGGTTTAGAAATGATGTCCCAGTACTTCTCCAGGTTAGGCCATGGTTTGACTGCTAGATAAGCCCCAGTTAGAGATGAGCTGTCGCATCTGCTATAACTATTGTGGTACACCAAATCCCAGTATCTTTCCTTTATACTCTCTTTTGAAGGGAATGGGGTGCTCGTTGGGTTTTCCCAATAGTTTAGCATACCCATATTTGTCAAAGATGCTCTTACTTCCCGTAGCCAGCTGATCCTACAAAAGGAATCCGCCTTAATTATATCCCTAAGGCCTTCAGCATATGGTAACAATTCTGATGTACTCCAGATTCTGCGCCAATACAGAATGGGACGCAGCCTGGCAAAGTCGGCCAGTGCTTTACGGCCAAGGTCATGTAGCAATGGTAATACCGGGGTACTTTGTGGGAGAGCGGTGATATTACGCAGAAATCGGTTTTCAGCAACAGTGAGCTGTGACAAATTCCCAAAACCCCAAAGTTCTGCCCCATATAACACTGAATTCACCACTTTCATATTGTATATTTGTAAGACAGGGCTAATTGGCTTGGTCAGGGAAGTATTGAACATATTGTGTAGAATTCCTGACAGCTGTTGGTGCTTCAGGGTAGCGGTGTCTATCTGGCAACCCCATCGCATGTCTTTTTGCAGGGTCACCCCCAAATATGTGAAGGTGCTGACTTGTTCCAATGGTCGACTGTCTAGAAGTATACCTCCTTTAAATGCTCTGTGTGGATTAAAAGCCATGAACTTGGTTTTAGTTACGTTAATTTCTAAGCCCCGAGAGGGACAGAACTTTTCGAAAAGATGTAATGCTCGCTGTAGACCACTCAGGGTTTTGGAAATGATTAACGTATCGTTGGCGAACATCAAAATGGGGATTTTAATACCTGCAAGAGCCGGAGCATCAGTAGGGATGGATGTTAGATGCTTGGCAATACCATTTATAAAAAGTGAGAATAGTGTGGGGGCCAGGATACAGCCTTGACGCACTACCTTCGCAACAGGGAAGGGTATGGTGACATTTCCCTGCATTCCCCATCGTATTTGGGCAAAATTGTCCTCATGGAGGCGACCTATGAGGGAGAGCAGTTCAGGCGGCATCCCCAACTCCTGCAACACGGCCCAAAGCTTGCTCCGAGAGACCAGATCAAAGGCTGACTTGAGGTCGACAAAGGCAGCATACATGCTGCCCTTGCCTAAGACCACAGTCCGCCAGTGTATTAATCTGAACCTGAATACCTGGTCAATCGTGCTGACATGATCTCGAAAGCCCGCCTGTAGAGGGGTGAGAATAGCCTGGTCCTTGATCCATTCTTGAACCTTTCCTAGCACCAATCGAGCAATCACTTTTTGTATGGAGTCAATTAAGCTTATAGGCCTATAATTTCCTGGAAGGGTTTTGTCACCTTTTTTGTACACTGGAGTAATCTCAGCCCCCTTCGAGGAATCAGGTATAGGTGCTCCAAGGGCAATGGCATTTGCTAGTAGCAAAATATACCTATTCCATTTTATCTTGTCATGGAGAAAGATATTGGCTGTCTATCCCCGGCGCTCTGCCCTCCACGATTGCACAAAGAGCTGCCTTAACGTCGGCTATAGTGAAAGGCTTAGCAGGGTCAGCAGCATATTGTGATTCGAAATGGCTAACCCATTATTCTTGTGCTACGTGGTTCTGCGGCTGAGGTCGAGATCCGTCCCTGCCCCATTTCATCAATGTCCAAAACCTTTGGGCGTTATTATTAGCACATGCCATTCTGAGGTCCTGCCACCTACTTTCATCCCATTCCTTTTTTGCTTTGACTTGGGCTTTCCTATACTTTAGCCTTGCCATCCGCACACTAGAGGGCTCTTTTAATTTAATCGCATCCACAAGATTACTCCCGGCCGTTTTGCATTCATTATTAAACCAGTGGCACGGATTTGTTTATGATGAACTTTTAGCCCTACCCACTTTAATAAAAAGGGGTTGCAGTTTGGAGAAAAGTTCATTGTGGGATGCGGTTACGGCCGCAAGAGAGGCGGAGCAAGAAGAGAGGGCCTCCAATTCAACTATTGTGTGCTCAGTTTCCCTGGCGATGGAATCTAGAATATGTGGCTTCTCCAGAACCATTGCCCACTTAAGACACCTCATGTCATTTGAGGGCAACAGGTCACGGGTAGTGAGCGGGATATCTGGTAGGATATGTTCCTGGGGGACCAATAATTTGAAGGTTGAGCACAGCGGGTTGTGGTCGCTCTCCAGGCGGTCGCACACCTGCATGTCCACGAGTGTGTGCCAAATCTTTAGACTAATTAACATATAGTCGATACGACTCACGTGGCGGCCATTATTAAAGGTGTTAGCCCCATGCCTATTGGAAGGGGTTCTTCCATTTGCCACCCGTAGGCCTTTTCCCAAGCAGGTGGCTTTGACTTGAATTGCCACGTCTGTCCACCTCTTTACAGGTGTTGGCTAAAGGCTTGGAATACCCCATTGTACATCGTCCTCCCGTGCCAATTCGTGGTCCTCAATACCAAGAGGCTCAAAGGTTGAATTGAAATCCCCCCACTATCACCTGGGAATCCTTAGAGATATGATCTAAGAGGTCATCAAGAGTTGTTATGACCTCTGATCTCTTCCCCCCACTGAGCCCTCTGGCATAGATGTTGTAGATGTCAATATTCCCATTGCTGGAGCAAGTAAAATTTTGAGTACGAATGTCAAAGTTAACAAGGTTTTCGGCCAGGTAACGATGAGGGTGTGTCAGTGCGATATAGTCCAATGGTGGTTCAGGTGATGTATGTTGCTTGACTCTAAGGATATCTTCTCTGATTACCGATCGACAGCCCCTAACGTGTCGTATCCACTGTGTACATTTATTACGAAGAGAATCCTCATCTTCTCTATATGTGTTGTCTGTGCATTTTGGGACATTGGTCATGTAGAGAACATTTCTCATTCCTGATTTGTTAGGGGTCTCTTGGGGAGCCCGCGGCCTGATGGATCCTATGTGGTCATGGTTAATCGGGAACAGAGGTGCTGGAGAGCCTTGTCTAGGGTTCTGATTTGTGGGTCTTACTTTGGATCCCCTGTCAGGTTGGGAGCATCCCGTGCTGGTGCAACTTGTTGAAAGATTCATATCAGGGTTGCTTACACCAATTGGGGCCTTGATATAACTGCGGGTGTCTAGCTGGCTGTTACGGCTCGTGTTCCCCGATAAACTTGGGCTACTTCGGGGCTGTTCTCTTAGTAGGATTTTTACCTGCTGGATAACTGAGTGGGCCTTGCTTAGGGAATCGACTAAGTTACAAACGGAGGCCTTAAGACACTGGATTTCATTCATTATATCAATTAGCTGTATGGCCACGGGACTTTGTGGTAGATCTACAGGGGACCTGTTGGGTTGCCCGGTATTGGCGCCTTTCCCTCTTTCGGTGCGATTTTCCTCACCTGTTACAACTAGGTCCTCAACGGTACAGGTCGTGTTACTCACTGAGGCCTCCCTATGATCTTGGGACCATGCAGTTAGGGGAGTAATTACTGCCTCTGGTTGCTCTATCAATGTGTCAAATCTATTTGAGCAAGGACAGGCGGCCAGAGCATCTGATACAGAATAAATGGGGGAGCCATCTACGGTTGGACTCACAAGATGTGGGCTCAGGGAATCTGGGAGACCGGACCTAATAACTGGCTTTTTGAACATGTCCGGAATTCACCTATGGGAAGACACATTTCCCCCAACCTGCTTGGTACTGCTATCTGCTGTGGCGTCGCATTGGGTGGGGTCTAGTAGGACCTCGCATTCGGTCAATAGATTATCTATTCTGTCCATTACCCCCTCCCCTGCTTCTTGTGTCACAACCAAGCTTTTCCTTTTGCCCCTCTTCAACTTCTTCTTTCTTCCCTCACCCATATCACCCTCACAGGATTTCCTTTTGCCCATTATCACCAAATGACAACAATAAATCAAGGGAACAAAGTAACGTAAATTAGTCCAGGATTACGTCAACTATGGACTGTCCCTTAGTTGTTAGTATAAGCAGCCAGGTCCTTAGTTTCCAATGAACTCACTACATGTACGCTATATAAACATACACATGAAGATTAGAAAAGAGGACTATACCAGTTCGAGTACTGTGGGCCAGTGGCTGCTGCCCCAAGGGATGCAGCAACTGCGAGCGGCTGTTGGGTCCGTGAGTCATCCAGGCTAGGCAGGTCAGAGGCAATGGGGGTGGCCCTGCCCTGTCTCTTCCTGTCGTTGACGGGGGTGGACGGGCCCGCCCTTGGCCCGGGCACATCCCGGACACGCCAGCGCGCGTCCCGCGCTGCGGGAGCCCGCAGGAGTTTTTAAAGCGCCTCCTGGCGCAATGCGATGACGTAAGCGGCTACTGACGGCGAGGAGTGCTGGAGCCAATGGTCTTGCCCCCTGGTCTCTGGTCCGGTGTGATAGAGTGAAGCTGGCAACAAGAGCGCGTCCGGCGCTGCAGGAGCCCGCAGGAGTTTTTAAAGTGCCTCCTGGCACAATGCAATGACTTAGGCGGCTACTGGTCGCGAGGAGTGCTGGAGCCGGTAGTCTTGCCCCCTGGTCTCTGGTCCGGCGTGATAGAGTGAAGCTGGCAACAAGAGCGCGTCTTTTTCCTTACCATTGTGTATTGCATCTTAGGCATGAATTCCAATGTCCTGATGATGATCTGTAATTATCTAAGGATCGAAACGTCATTGACTCCTGCACACTGACCCTATTTACTGTATATTTTTTACCATAGTAGCAGAAGTGTTTTGTTATGTGCATTTGTGACCTATTCATTTACGTCACATGCTAATGCCTGAATCACTTTTTTGTTGCTTGTTGTATGCCCTTCGTGGGTACTTACCCACCTATTTTTAGTTGAATCAATAAATGTGGTTTTTAAATTGTTGATTGAGCATTTCATCTGGGTACTGTCGCTTTCCCAGTACAACAGTTGACATATGTTTTGTTTAGGGAGCTTTGTTCCGTAAAGCAATAATTACCCCTGGTCCCTAGATATCCATGGGTCTCCCTTGTGTTTCTATAATAGGCTTACAAAGGTGTCAGGCAACGCAGCGCAACACCCAAAGTTGCTGCGCTGCGTTGTGTGACATGGAGAGAGCAGGAGAGCACCATATCTACAATCATATAGCACTCTTCTCCCTCTCCCTAGTGCTGGTGCAGAATTTTGCTGTCGAACACCACGCACACACCTTTGCACCATAGTGTGAGGTTCTCTACCCAAGAATTTGTTTTAATATGTAGCTAAATCATGGGCCTAACAATGTCTCCTAGGGTACAAGTTGCTGTTGTGCCTGTTTTCTGTGTTCAAAATTGGGCATATACGGTTTTCTGCTGATCGGTTGATATTTTTTCTGTGCCAAAAGTTCCTCCACAGTAGGTTGCTTCCTACAGTCACAGCTCACTACATCTACCTCACTTAAGACCATATAAAAGCAATAAAAGGGGGACTAAACAGGGTTTATCTGAATTCAGGTGTGGCTTACCAGATTAGCAACTTACCTAAGCATACTGATAGTACAGCTGTACAGGTGTATGTGCACCTGCTGCATATTTGCTCTAGAAGTATCTCGAAAGTCTGTGAGATTGTGGATAAAGCAGTCTATCAAAAGCCCCCAATTCAATGGTCAATAATTTTTGTGGTACATACCCAGTAAGTGATCGCTTCACTCTGCAACTCTTTCTGCTAACATACTATATACTGCAATCGCAATCATTGCTACACTGTAACATGTGGGAAAGTGGTTGCTTAGGAACACCTATTACAGATCATAAAAGGGATTAGAGACTGGCAATTGGAGATGGTTGCATTCCAACCCATTCTTCTTTTGCCATCTCTGTTTGGACCCAGCCAAATGCAAACCATTCTTTACCCTGCTCCAATAGGAACAGTCTAGGCAGAATTGCCAGGCCAGGCCCTCCCTGCCAGGACGTGGGTCCTGTGAAAACTGTGCCACTAGAACAACCTATATACCCTGCTGAAGAGCCCCAGTCAGGTCTAAACCGAGTTGCTTGTGTTTAGGTTAATGGAAGACCTGGCCTGGGCTGGACTGTTCCCATTGGAGCAGGAGCGAGATTTGCCTATGGCTGGGTCCAAACCGAGATGGTGTGGTGTGCAAAATAACCATGGAGTAGGATGCGGCCCTGAGTAATTACCAGGGGCTGGGATTAATTCAAGCATTCTGTCCATCACTTTTTGTATGCTTCGGTGTTCCTTTCGGTGTCCATTTCTTGGACTACATCTGCAACACTGTTCTCAAATATAACTGGCACAGCTCCTGGGATTGTCCAATAAGAATAAGCTTAACTCACCTCTTTAAGGGCTACAGAGAATGCTTCTAGGTTGTTCGTGAGCTGTGGAGAAAAGAAGATGTGCTGGTGAGTCATGTTTTTGAAAGTAATTCATACTCAATCCAATAAAATGGATGTCTTTGGCTTCAGGGTTGTAGGCGATGATCAGGACACAGACACTGTTGTCATCTAGCTTTGTGAGTCCCATTTATTTGTAACTAGCTGTAAACTGGAGGCAACTCTAGTTAAGTAGAGGTGACCTCTGAATGTTTTCATTGTTTCTTAGTTCTTTTGGATGCCTTGGTGGCAAAGACTCTTACATGACCCTTTCTAAATGTAATCGTAACTGTCAGTCTTGTGGAAGAACCTCACAACTGGATTTTGAGTTTGCCAGATGGAGAAATGCCTGTCAGGGCAACAGACTACTTTATTCCATTGCCCTGACAGACATCCCATCCACCAGATTTAGAGATGTCCCACATTGACAGGAAACACAGTCAACTCCCAAAGTGTAAAATTATGGCCCGACATACTGGACGTTTTCTCCCAGAGCGTGGGGATTGTTTAGTTACAGAAGATTACACACAGGTCTAGATTTTAGCAGGGGTGCCTAGTGTCCATATGAGGGCAGAATTCACACTTTGAAACATGCAACAGCAGACTGGAATACAGAGCTCGTTTAAATGTCTTGTATTGTGGAAATAGGTATGAAAAGTTGCAGAGCAATGGAAAACTAGTCCTTTAAAGGCCTTAGATGTAAAATGCCAACTGATTCAATGTTAAAAACATAAATTCTCAGAAATACCTTAATTTTACAGATTACATTTCTATTGAGCTAATTTAAGAATGTACCTCTGTCATTTTATGGAATGCTGAACACTCAGTTTTGCACGAATAACCACCCCCAATAAAAAATAAATAAAAATATATATATATATATTATCTACTGGCGGTCGCCAGTAGATAGTTATAGTTAGGACCTATTTTCCATAGGAAATTCACAACATTCTATTTCCAATAACTTTGGTGCCGGTTGATGAATCGTCGCGAAATTTTCAAACTTATGGCCCGCTCCGGTCCGCTCCTATCCTGAAAGTTTCGGGGTGATTCGGCAAGTGGGGGCCGAGAAAAAAGGGGGTCCCAAAACGTGTTTTCCCCATGCAATTTTCCATAGAAAACTTTAGACACGGCTACAGTCCGAACTGCTGAACGGAATTACACCAAATTTGGCAAAGAGGTAGTTCTTGGTTCAGAAAGAACCCTTTTTGTTAAATGGTGTAAATCCGTTCAGTAGTTGCTGAGAAAATCAAAAGTAAAATCACATATATATCTGGGCGGAGCCTAATCACACATGTCATCGTGAGATCTGATTGGCTGTCAGCACTTCATCCTGGAATTGCTGGCAGCCATCTTGGGACCAAGATGAATGATAGTACCCCATTGAAATGCATTGTAGTGAATCAAAGATTTTGAGGGTTACCAAAAGGAGAACTATAAAGGGTGATAACAGACTTTAGTTACATTAGAATTCATTTGTTGATGGTACCATACTAATTTCAGGAATTGTGGTGTGTTCTAAGGTGATTTTACCCTGTGAAAAACCTTCTGCTGGGATATCATGAATCATGTTTGAGAGAAAACTATTTTCACATGCTTGTCCCATAGAGTTTTGGAAGGTGCTCCAGAAGCTAAAATGAGAGCATATTTTCTGTAAATTCACATTATCTTTCTCAGTCATGTGAGAATGAAGTCTGACATTCTCAGTAAAACATGTACATCCAACAAGGGCAGAGACTGTCAGTTGATTCCTTTGTGTTCTACTGCAGCTTCCCAGAGTGTTCTAAAGAACAGCTAGAGTGCTAACAGCCTTACTTATGACAAAAGTATGGCACACCTGAAGCCATCTTGATTGGAATACACTGGTAATACTTAAAACATTTAATTTAAAAAGGAACAAAATGATGGGGTTCATTTTGTCATAGAAATTATGGTTAGTGCTATAGAAAGAAAAATTAGGACATGTTTCAAGTGAGATCTCAAATATCTTCCTGTTATATTTCAACAGGAGCAGCCTGTCAGTTGATGCCTTTGTGTTCTACTGCAGCTTCCCAGAGTGTTCTAAAGAACAACTAGAGTGCTAACAGCCTTACTTATGACAAAAGTATGGCACACCTGAAGCCATCTTGATTGGAATAAACTGGTAACACTTAAAACATTTAATTTAAAAGGAACAAAATGATGGGGTTCATTTTGTCATAGAAATTATGGGTAGTGCTGTAGAAAGAAAAATTAGGACATGTTTCAAGTGTGATCTCAAATATCTTCCTGTTATATTTCAACAGGAGCAGCCTGCCAGTTGATGCCTTTGTGTTCTACTGCAGCTTCCCAGAGTGTTCTAAAGAACAAATAGAGCGCTAACAGCCTTACTTATGACAAAAGTATGGCACACCTGAAGCCATCTTGATTGGAATAAACCGTTAATACTTAAAACATTTAATTTAAAAAGGAACAAAATGAGGGGGTTCTTTTTGAAATAGAAATTATGGTTAGTGCTGCAGAAAGAAAAATGAGGGCATGTTTTAAGTGAGATCTCAAATCCTCTTCTATTTCATTAGAAAATTCTGACATGCAGACTGAAACAATCACTTTCAATACCAGCAGCAGACTTCCAGTTAACTCCCTGGTGAGCAGTAGCTTTACTACAGTGATCTAATGAGCAACTAGAGTGCTAACATTCTGAATTTATGGCAAATGTGAGACACATCTGAATGCCTTCTTGATGGAATCAAAGTAAAAACTGAAAGCATTTCCTACTGAGGAGACTGCAGTAAATGAGGAAATTAGGAAACTTCATAACAAAGAAGACTTCCAAGATGGCCACCAGAGAAAAAAGAGCCCAAATGTAGCACAAATATTACCCAGATGTAGCCCACATATAGCCCAATGACAAAAGTGTGCAAAACCCTTTTTATTTTTAGTTTTTTGCAGTTTTATGTAGTGCAGACTGGTCAGGTATTGGAGCGTTGCATCTTAAAACATGACCCCTACACTACAAAAACACCACTGCACTACCCTAAACCCTAAAACACTACCCCCAGCATGACCCCCTACACTACACAAGCACCACTGCACTATCCTAAACCCTAAAACACTACCCCCAGCATGACCCCCTACACTGCACAAACACCACTGCACTACCCTAAACCCTAAAACACTACCCCCAGCACGACCCCTACACTAACCAAACACCACTGCACTAACCTAAATCCTAAAACACTACCCCCAGCACGACCCCCTACACTACCCAAACACCACTGCACTACCCTAAAACATGACCCCCTACACTACACAAACACCACTGCACTACCCTAAACCCTAAAACACTACCCCCAGCACGACCCCTATACTACACAAGCACCACTGCACTACCCTAAAACACTACCCCCAGCACGACCCCCTACACTACACAAGCACCACTGCACTACCCTAAACACTACCCCCAGCACGACCCCCTACACTGCCCGAACACCACTGCACTGCCCTAAACCTTGAAACACCAGCCCCTGCACGACCCCTACACTGTTCGAACACCACTGCACTGCCCTAAACCCTGAAACACCACCCCCAGAACGACCCCCTACACTGCCTGAACACCACTGCACCGCCCTAAACCCTGAAACACCACCCCTTCACAACCCCCTACACTGCCCGAACACCACTGCACTACCCTAAACCCTGAAACACCACCCCCAGCACGACCCCCTACACTGCCTAAAACAACTGCACTGCCCTAAACCCTGAAACACTACCCCCAGCAAGACCCCCTACACTGCCCGAACACCACTGCACTGCCCTAAACCCTGAAACATCACCCCCAGCAAGACCGCCTACACTGCCCGAACACCACTGTCCTAAACCCTGAAACACCACCCTCAGCACGACCCCCTACACTGCCCGAACACCACTGCACTGCCCTAAACCCTGAAACACCACCCCCAGCATGATCCCCTACACTGCCCGAACACCACTGCACTACCCTAAACCCAGAAACACCACCCCCAGCACGACCCCATACACTGCCCGAGCACTACTGCACTGCCCTAAACCCTGAAACACCAGCCCCAGCACGACCCCCTACACTGCCCGAACACCACTGCACTGCCCTGAACCTTGAAACACCAGCCCCAGCACGACCACCTACACTGCCCGAACACCACTGCACTGCCCTAAACCCTGAAACACCAGCCCCAGCATGACCCCCTACACTGCCCGAACACCACTGCACTGCCCTAAACCGTGAAACACCAGCCCCAGCACGACCCCCTACACTGCCCGAACACCACTGCACTGCCCTAAACCCTGAAACACCAGCCCCAGCACAACCCCCTACACTGCCCTAACACCACTGCACTGCCCTAAACCCTGAAACACCACCCGTGCACGACCCCCTACACTGCCCGAACAGCACTGCACTGCCCTAAACCCTGAAACACCACCCCCAGCATGACACCCTACACTGCCCGAACACCACTGCACTGCCCTAATCCCTGAAACACCACCCCCTGCACGACCCCCTACACTACCCGAACACTACTGCACTGCCCTAAACCCTGAAACACCATCCCCAGCATGACCCCCTACACTGCATGAACACCACTGCACTGCCCTAAACCCTGAAACACGACCCCCAGCAAGACCCCCTACACTGCCCGAACACCACTGCGCTGCCCTAAACCCTGAAACATCACCCCCAGCAAGACCCCCTACACTGCCCGAACACCACTGCCCTAAACCCTGAAACACCACCCCCAGCAAGACCCCCTACACTGCCCGAAAACCACTGCACTGCCCTAAACTCTGAAACACCAGCCCCAGCACGACCCCCTACATTGCCCGAACACCACTGCACTGCCCTAAACCCTGAAACACCACCCCTGCATGACCCACTACACTGCCCGAACACCACTGCACTGCCCTAAACCCTGAAACACCACCCCCAGCACGACCCCCTACACTGCCCGAACACCACTGCACTGCCCTAAACCCTGAAACACCACCCCTGCACGACCCCTACACTGCCCGAACACTACTGCACTGCCCTAAGCCCTGAAACACCACCACCAGCATGACCCCTACACTGCACAAACACCACTGCACTGCCCTAAACCCTGAAACACTACCCCCAGCAAGACCCCCTACACTGCCCGAACACAACTGCACTTCCCTAAGCGCTGAAACATCACCCCCAGCAAGACCCCCTACACTGCCCGAACACCACTGCCCTAAACCCTGAAACACCACCCCAGCAAGACCCCTACACTGCCCAAACAACACTGCACTGCCCTAAACCCTGAAACACCACCCCCAGCACGACCCCTACACTGCCCGAACACCACTGCTCTGCCCAAAACCCTGAAACACCAGCCCCAGCACCACCCCTACACTGCCCGAACACCACTGCACTGCCCTAAACCCTGAAACACCACCCCAGCACGACCCCTACACTGCCCGAACACCACTGCACTGCCCTAAACCCTGAAACACCACCCCCAGCACGACCGCCTACACTGCCTGAAAACCACTGCACTGCCCTAAACCCTGAAACACCAGCCCCAGCACGACCCCCTACACTGCCCGACCACCACTGCACTGCCCTAAACCCTCAAACACCAGCCCCAGCACGACCCCCTACACTGCCCGAACACCACTGCACTACCCTAAACCCTGAAACACCAGCCCCAGCAAGACCCCTACACTGCCCGAACACCACTGCACTGCCCTAAACCCTGAAACACCAGCCCCAGCAAGACCCTCTACAATGCCCGAACACCACTGCACTGCCCTAAACCCTGAAACACCAGCCCCAGCATGACCCCCTACACTGCCCGAACACCACTGCACTGCCCTAAACCCTGAACACCACCCCGTGCACGACCCCCTACACTGCCCGAACACCACTGCATGCCCTAAACCCTGAAACACCACCCCCAGCACGACCCCCTATATTGCCCGAACACCACTGCACTGCTCTAAACCCTGAAACACCACCCCCTGCAAGACCCCCTACACTGCCTGAACACCACTGCACTGCCCTAAACCCTGAAACACCACCCCCAACACGACCCCCTACACTGCCCGAACACCACTGCCCTAAACCTTGAAACACCACCCCCAGTAAGACCCCCTACACTGCCCGAACACCACTGCACTGCCCTAAACCCTGAAACATCACCCCCAGCAAGACCCCCTACACTGCCCGAACACCACTGCACTGCCCTAAACCCTGAAACACCACCCCCAGCAAGACCCCCTACACTGCCCGAACACCACTGCACTGCCCTAAACCCTGAAACACCAGCCCCAGCCCGACCCCTACACTGCCCGAACACCACTGCACTGCCCTAAACCCTGAAACACAACCCCCAGCATGACCCCCTACACTACCCGAACACCACTGCACTACCCTAAACCCTAAAATACTCCCCCAGCACGACCCCTACACTACCCGAACACAACTGCACTGCCCTAAACCCTCAAACACTCCCCCAGCACGACCCCTACACTACCCAAACACCACTGCACTGCCCTAAACCCTAAAACACTCCCCCAGCATGACCCCTACACTACCCGAACACCACTGCACTACCCTAAACCCTAAAATACTCCCCCAGCACGACCCCTACACTACCCGAACACAACTGCACTGCCCTAAACCCTCAAACACTCCCCCCAGCACGACCACCTACACTACCCAAACACCACTGCACTGCCCTAAACCCTAAAACACTCCCCCAGCACGACCCCCTACACTACCCAAACACCACTGCACTGCCCTAAACCCTGAACACCACCCCGTGCATGACCCCCTACACTGCCCGAACACCACTGCACTGCCCTAAACACTGAAACACCACCCCCAGCACGACCCCTATATTGCCCGAACACCACTGCACTGCTCTAAACCCTGAAACACCACCCCCTGCACGACCCCTACACTGCCCGAACACTACTGCACTGCCCCAAACCCTGAAACACCACCCCCAGCACGACCCCTACACTGCCCGAACACCACTGCCCTAAACCCTGAAACATCACCCCCAGCAAGACCCCTACACTGCCCGAACACCACTGCACTGCCCTAAACCCTGAAACACCACCCCCAGCAAGACCCCCTACACTGCCCGAACACCACTGCACTGCCCTAAACCCTGAAACACCAGCCCCAGCACGACCCCTACACTGCCCGAACACCACTGCACTGCCCTAAACCCTGAAACACAACCCCAGCATGACCCCCTACACTACCCGAACACCACTGCACTAACCTAAACCCTAAAATACTCCCCCAGCACGACCCCTACACTACCCGAACACAACTGCACTGCCCTAAACCCTCAAACACTCCCCCAGCACGACCACCTACACTACCCAAACACCACTGCACTGCCCTAAACCCTAAAACACTCCCCCAGCACGACCCCTACACTACCCGAACACCACTGCACTGCCCTAAACCCTAAAACACTCCCCCAGCATGACCCCTACACTACCCAAACACCACTGCACTGCCCTAAACCCTGAAACACTACCCCCGCATGACCCCCTACACTACCCGAACACCACTGCCCTAAACCCTGAAACACCACCCCCAGCAAGACCCCTACACTGCCCGAACACCATTGCACTGCCCTAAACCCTGAAACGCCACCCCAGCATGACCCCCTACACTGCCCGAACACCACTGCACTACCATAAACCCTAAAACACGACCTCCTACACTACACAAACACCACTGCACTACCCTAAACCCTAAAACACTACCCCGAGCATGACCCCCTACACTACCCAAACACCACTGCACTACCCTAAACCCTAAAACACTACCCCCAGCAGTACCCCCTACACTACCCAAACACCATTGCACTACCCTAAACCCTAAAACACTACCCCCAGCAGTACCCCCTACACTACCCAAACACCACTGCACTACCCTAAACCCTAAACCACTACCCCCAGCACGACTCCCTACACTACCCAAACACCACTGCACTACCCTAAACCCTAAAACACTACCCCCAGCACAACCCCCTACACTACCCAAACACCACTGCACTACCCTAAACCCTAAAACACTCCTCCAGCACGACTCCCTACACTATCCAAACACCACTGCACTACCCTAAACCCTAAATCTATCCCCAACATGACCCCCTACACTACACAAACACCACTGCACTACCCTAAACCCTAAAACACTACCCCCAGCACGACCCCCTTCACTACCTAAACACAACTGCACAATTTGTTACAGGCGTTGCAACGCAGGCCTGTGGTGCTTACTGGAAGTACCTGGTGGGCTAGTTGGGCCCCAGGGACCCTCAGGATTCAAGGTGACCTAATCCCCCAACTTAAAACGCACCACGGGGCACGTTTGCACAGTGGTGAAGGGAGGGGCGGGGCCTCAGGTGACATGTGCGCAAACACGCCCTGTGGTGCGCTTTTAAGTTGGGGAATTAATTCCCTTGAATCCTGAGGGACCCTGGGGCCAACTAGCCCACCAGGTACCTTCAGTAAGCACAACAGAGTTGCGTTGCAGAGAGGTGAAAAAGGTGCGTGGCCTCGGAATGCCTCTCTGCAACTCAGCTCTGTGGTCCTAACTGTAGGTACCTGGGGGGCTAGTTGAGCCCCAGGGACCCTCAGGATTCAAGGGGACTTAATCCTGCAACTTAAAACGCGCCACGGGGCGCGTTTGCACACATGTCAACTCAGGCCCCCTCCCTTCACCACTGTGCAAACGCGCCCTGTAGCGCGTTTTAAGAGAGTAGTTTTAATACCCCTGCCCTATTATGTACTAGGGACTTACAGAGGAGGTCATGCTAATCACAGGGGTACCGCAACGCATAGTGTTCCCTAGTGTATGTAGGTGTTTTCACTGTATTCTAAGGGGCATATTTACAAGCCCCTTGCGCCACTTTTGCGCCGCCGTTGCGTCACGCATGTGACGCAGCGGCGACGCAAACCATGCGCCGCGTTGCGCTATATTTACAACGTGATGCATCTAGGGAGATGCGTCACGTAGTAAACCCTGCGTCACATGAAACCTGCGTCAGGTTTCATATGGGCGTACCGGCGCAGGGGGGGGCGTTCCGGCGCAGGAACGCCTCGGAAAAGTGACGTAGTGAAATCTACAAGATTTCACGCAGTCACTTTCGACGCTGGTGCGTCAAATCCTTACGCCTGCTTCAAGCAGGCGTAAGGATTGACGCACCATGTTAGGGATAGGAAGGTTGGAACAGTGCTGGAGTAGCGTCGCACTTGCGACACAACTTCAGCACTGCGCCAACCTTCCGCCGGCAGATGCGTCACGCATCTGCTTATCCTGCGCCACGATGTGCCGCATTGTAAATGCGGCGCATCGGACGTGGCGCAAGGGTAAACTTGCGTGACGCATTTTCCTTGGCGCATCCCTGCTGATATGCAGGGATGCGCCAGGGAACGTAAATATGCCCCTAAGTGTCTTTTAGCATAGCACTGACTCTGGTTAGTCAGAGTCAGTTACCACCAGTACCCGTCTGAAAAAGTTGTGGGCAC
Source organism: Calotriton arnoldi (assembly GCA_963921515.1). NCBI lineage: Eukaryota > Metazoa > Chordata > Amphibia > Caudata > Salamandridae > Calotriton > Calotriton arnoldi. Next base: position 188,053 of record CAWUFW010014063.1, read on the forward strand.
AGGATGATTTTGCAACAAGGCCTCTTTCTGCTCGACTGTTGGTTCTTTCTGCACATCTTTTGCTTCTTCCTGCACTTTTCTTCGTCTTTGTGGACTTCTGTTGCTTCTTTCTGCATTTCTTTTGCTTCTTTCTGTGCATTTTTTCTTCTTTCTTCACATGTCCTACCTCTGTAGGCATAGTTAGAAACTAGCATTTAAAAAACATTTGAAATTCACTTAAAAATCATAGGTTTCAGGCACGTTATAGTTAGAAATTAGCATTTAAAAAACCTTTGAAATTCACTGAAAAACCATAGGTTTCAGACACGTTATAGTTAGAAATTAGCATTTAAAAAACCTTTGAAATTCACTGAAAAAACCATAGGTTTTAGGGACAGTTATAGTTAGTTGGACATTTCACTCGTACAAAACCATAGAAATTCCCCCGTTATAGTTAGTTCAGCTAACTATAACTCGCACTCCCGCAATGCACTGCTGATGACGTCACATATTACATCACTCATGACATGGTCAGTGACATCACTGATGATATCTCAAATGACATCACTGATGACATCACTGATGACATCATCCATGTGATAATTTTATGCATCTTCTCACACCTAATATAACTTTTGATACACCCACTCTAAATTACAGACTGCCATTCTCAAAACCATACACACTCCAATACCAATAACTACATACCCACTCACTGATTCTTAGGTCTACACACACACATCTACTCACTCACCCATACTTACAGTCACTCAGTACAGGACTATCATATGCACTCATACACCTATATAAACACTCACACACCGCCACTCATCCATAGAGGTACTCACACACCTAGTCAGTCATGCAAAAAATTAATCACACACCCATTTACTCACCTATACAGTTATACACACACCAGCTCACTTACTTATACAAATACTAGCACATTCTTACGCTCTTATACAATAACTGATACAAGCACACACGCATCCATACAGCCACTCTCACAATCACACACTCTCACTTACAGCCATTTAAATACTCTAACACACATATATACTGCTTTTACATATGTAGTTACTCGCACATGTACCACTGAGATATACATTCACTCACTAACACACCCATACACACACTCACCCACCCAAGCAGTCCATCACAGATGCACTCTTGAAATCATGCACCCAGTGAATCACCCACTCACACATCTATGTACAGAGTCACACACACCCCACCCACACAAACACTCAGGCAGCCATACAGATACTCAGAGAACCAATCAATAACCCATATAGACACTCATGTAGCTTTTCGCAAATCCATGCATCCACTTACACACCAACAAACAGACGGAGACAGACATTCACACAGTTTAGTCACTAACCCATGCATTCAGTAAGATACGTTTAATCACTCACTTGTAGAGTCAGTCACGCACGTACTAAATCATCCATTCAGACACTTATACACCCACTCATTCTTCAATACGCCTTTCCCTATATATATTAAACATATTTAAACTTTACAGAAACACACAGTCACTGGATGATGTCATCAGTGATGTCATCAGTGATGTCATTTGAGATGTCATCAGTGATGTCATCAGTGATGTCACTGACCATGTCATGAGTGATGTAATATGCGACATCATCAGCAGTGCATTGCGGGCGCGAGTTATAGTTAGCTGAACTAACTATAACGGAGGAATTTCTATGGTTTTGTACGAGTGAAATGTCCAACTAACTATAACTGTCCCTAAAACCTATGGTTTTTCCAGTGAATTTCAAAGGTTTTTTAAATGCTAATTTCTAACTATAACGTGTCTGAAACCTATGGTTTTTTCAGTGAATATATATATATATATTCATTCATTTCAGGTTGGCTTGGTTGGTATTTTACCAATACAAAGCTGTAATACTGTGAATGGAGTGGTAAAAGGCTTTTGTCATTTTACAGCTCGGCATGGATAGCACTGTGCTAGTCCTATGCTTAAAGACTTTGCTGCAGAAATTGCAAAAGACTTTGTCCCTTTCTATCTCGGTGTGGATGGCACTGTGCTAATCCTCTGCTAAAAGACTTTGATAGAAAAGCAGACATTTGAGGTGAGCAGATCTAGAGTGTCGCTGGTGTTGAGGGTGCTCTATACAGGAGCTGCTTTCCACCTAAACTTGAGAACTACCCAGAGTTCTCTGCTTCTTTTGCATAATTTATCCGTCACTCTATGCCTGAAAGGGTATTGTTTTGACTTAAACTGGGTGCTTCCTTGTGTCTGGACAAAGCTATACCTCTCTAAGAGCTCTAATGAGAGCGAAACACGTGTCAGGGGTTGCTTTTATTCATTTCAGGTTGGCTTGGCTGCTATTTTACCAATTCAATGCTGTAATACTGTGCCCGGAGTGGTAAAAGGCTTTTGTCATTTTACAGCTCTGCATGGATAGCACTGTGCCAGTCCTATGCTTAAAGACTTTGCTGCAGAAATGGCAAAAGACTTTGGGCATATTCACAAGGACTTATCTCTGAGTTATCGCCACCTTAACGCAACAAAAGTGGTGATAGATTTAACGCCCCATTCACAAGCGGTTGCAAACTGCAGACAACGCAAGTATTTCCGCGATAACTGCCTCAACATTTACCTCCACTGGTGACACCACCAACTAACCCTAATGAGATGCAGAGTAGGCGTTCCCGTGCAAAAATACACGAAAACACCACTACACCACATTCACAACGAACTGCCAGATCTGCGATGCGAACCAAAAACAGGCGATAAGCCGCGGTAGCACCAGGGATTCAACACCTGCCTTCTGCTGGTGTTAAGCAGGACGACTACCTGCTGCATGAAAGGGAGCCCAGCAAGAGCCACATCTGAAGACCCACAGATGCCATGGAGACAATGATCATGCAGCTCGGAGACCCATGAGGGCCACAACACCCACAGCCACCACCCGCAGGCCCGCCACCACCCCCAGGACCCGTCCCGCCCCCCCTCCCGGACCACCACAGAGGCAGCGTACACAAAGACAGCTGACCCACCATAAATGCACCAGCCTCACAGACCGAACACCAGAGGAGGCCATTCCCCACCACAGGCCCAAAAGGACAACCATCCCCCGCATCCTGACCCACATCGCCCACCTGCTGACGGTACCAACACAGCACACAACGAACATCCCTCCGCAGACAAAGCTGCCGGCTGTGCTGCACATGTTGGCCTCTGGTACCTTCCAACCCACAACTGCCAGAGTCGGCGGAGTCTCAGAGCCAGCCCCATCCAAGTTCATCACACCTATCCTGGATGCCATCATCCGCCTAGTACCCCAGCACCTCCACTCCACCCACACTGCGCAGGAGCTGCTGGAGACCAAGCAAGGCTCCCACGCCATAGCTGGATTCCCTCACATGTCGGGGGCAACCAACTGCACACATGTACCCCTCGTGCCTCCTGCCGACACTGCACACAACTACCTCAACAGAAAGCACACGCATCCCATGAATGTGCAGGCAATAGTGGAGCGCCCGGGACACCTCAACAATGTCGTGGCCAACTCCCCAGGCAGATTGCATGATTCCTACATCTCCTGACAGTCCATCATCAACCAGCTCTCCCAGGATGGCACCTATGGAAATGCAGTGCTCGTTGGTAAGTCCCAAATGAATACACCACACACCTCCACCCCACAGTCATGCAACTCACGACACTGGCAATGGGCACGCAGCACAACTACATCAAACATGCCACACAACATGCCAACCGACCAGACATGACAACACGACTCCATTGGGAACCGGGGCTTGCCATGCCCACAATCCAGCCACGGCATGGCACCACAGCCACACAACAGCAGGATGTGAGGAGAGGCTTGGACCAGGCATGTGCGAGAGTGGCAAGTGACCAATGAATGAGAACCTACCCAATGCCAGGTGTGACGTGGAGGTGGCGGACAGACTTCAGTGTGCAAACCACGGCGATGGCCATGCAGACATTAACTGCTGGTGCATGGAGTGTAGTGCCCAGTGGACGCTACCATGTCCCCACAGGCTGTGGGGCAGTACGCGGAAATGTCGCATGTTACGTCTCCCCCTGCATGCGCGGGCAGAGTGGGTTGGCCCTGCGTACGCCAGGCCTGCGTAGGGGTGTGAATAAAAAGGCCGTCGCACTGGGCGTAGTCCTCTTTCGGAATGGCCAACGAGTCTGCAGGGTGGCGCCTCCTAGCCCGCCACGAGGCCGGCGCCATGCGCGGCGGGGCCTGCGTCCCTGTGCGCCTGCTGCACCCCGGGCTGCTGGTCCCCAGACCCGTCATGCCTGGCCCAGCGCACCAAGGAGGCTCCGCTCACCTGCCGACACTGGCGTTTGTCAAAGAGGGCCCACCACGTGCCAGTGCAAGCTCCAGGCCCCAGTCCCACGACCTCTGCAGCCTCCGCAGACCATCGCTGGCCTCCTCGGGGCTGGCCCACAGTACTCCTCTCTCATTGACATACTCCACCGGCGTACTCTTTGGCCCAGCTGTTGGCACAAGTTGAACTGAGTCGTGAGTTCTGAATGGCAGTGACCAAAGCGTCCACATCACTATACTCCCTCCGATCAGTGAAGCAAAAGTCTGCATCCCAGGCCTGCGACACGTGGTGCCACTAACCCTGTTCAACGCAAGCCGGCGACATGTGGTGCCACTAACCCTGTTCAACGCAAGCCGGCGACACGTGGTGTCACTAACCCTGTTCAACGCAAGCCGGCGACACGTGGTGCCACTAACCCTGTTCAACGTAAGCCGGCGACACTTGGTGCCACTAACCCTGTTCAACGCAAGCCGGCTACACGTGGTGCCACTAACCCTGTTCAATGCAAGCCGGAGACACTTGGATGAGGGCTCAGGCCTACACTGCGCTCCAGTAGGTCCCACATGTGGAACTGTATCCTGAGTCTTGAATGGCAGTGACCCCGAGTCCGTGGCAGCGTCCACATCACCAAACTCCCTCCGATCAGTGAAGCAAAAGTCTGCATCGCAAGCCTGCGACACGTGGTGCCACCAACCCTGTTCAACGCAAGCCGGCGACACTTGGATGAGGGCTCAGGCCTACACTGCACTCCAGTAGGTCCCACATGTGGAACTGTGTCTTGAGTACAGACCGGCAGTGACCAGATGTTTATTGCAGAGTTTATATCACTGAACTCCCTTCGATCAGTGTCCCAAACTCTGCATCGCAAGCACACGACACGTGTCTGTGGGCCCGTGCTGACCGCTGCCCCCGGCCTACACTGCGGTCCAGTAGGTCCCACATCCAGCACTTAGTCGTGATTCATGAATGGCAGAGTCCATACCAGTGAACGCACGGAGAGGAGTAAGAGGAAGATGCGGTTCAGTCCGGATGAAAGCCGGATCCTCGTTACGAAGTTGACCGAACACTAGCAACAATTGACCTGGTGCCACTAACCCTGTTCACCGCAAGTCCGCGTCCCGTGGTGCCACTGAACCTGAACTACGCAGGCCGGTGGGACCATCCAACGTAAGCCGGCGACACTCGGTGAATGGCCCCTGCTGACCGCTGCCTCAGGCCTACACTGCGGTCCAGTGGGTCAGACATGTGGAAATGTGTCCTGGGTAAGATATGAAGGAGTTCACACCATTGGACACGCCTCATTGCAGGGGGCATCCCCTATCAGCACTGGTGCCACTGACTCTGTGCCCAATGAGTCATGGGCACTTTCTGGTTGGACTTTGGTGGTGTCTGAGTCCATGGCCTGGGGGTTGTCTGCATCATCATCTGGCTGGGCCGGACTTGGTGTCCGAGGCGTGTCTGTTCCATTCATCTCCACCATAGTGACTGTTTCTGCGTGGTTCTGCCCTCTGCATCATGCCCTGGGGGTACACCTTCCACTGTCCACCGAGACACTCTGCGACAACCCCCTTTGTCATCTACGAGAACCTGCTCTGCTCTCGTGACCCTGCCCCAGTGCACCGCAAGTCAGCGGCCCGTGGCGGTAGGCCCGTGCAGGACGCTGTGCATCCGGGGCCACTAACTCTGTGCAGCTCAAGTCATGGGGCCTTTATGGTTGAATGGTTGTGTCCTTTACGATGTACACTGTTGTCGTTTTATGACTGCACCAGGCACTCCATGACGGCTGGTGTACACACACATCCAACACAGGTGTCACTCAACATGTGAGCCTGCTAATAAAAGTGGCCAGGCGCACGTGCCCATAGCCATTCCCACCATCTAAGCAAGTGTGTCTGTGTGGTCATTATGTCAGCATGATAGGCCGGAGCCCTGCAACATCACAGTGTGCTTTCTTCAGCGGAGGATACCATGTGAGCTCATCAGTGGCTGAGACCTTGGACATGTAGCTTCTCCCGCCCCCCCCTGCATGCACAAGCGGCGTGTGCTGGTCCGGCGTACGTCAGGTCAGCGCAGGGGTGTGCTGATTTGGCAGGGGGATCAGGGCGTGGCTCTGGTCTGGCCTTGAACAGGAAGTGCAGTAAGTGTGTCTTTGTGTTGGGGTGTTGTCGCCACCAGGGCCACAGTAGTCGATGTTGCAATGTAGCATGCACCAGGTGGATGGGGCCGCACGTACGGGGAAATGTAGGAGCGCAAGCCCACTCGGGGTCTTGGCACATGCATGCCAGGTGTTATGTGTATCAGTCCTGCGGCTGCATGAGTCAGGTGCCTAGCCCCAATCGCAGCGCGATCACAGCCAGCCATGGACTGTACACCTGTGTCTGCCCTGTCCGGACCATTGGCCTACACTCACGTGGCTGCACACCCTCGACGGCCAGCTTAAAGGTGTTGTTGGCATGCCGCTGGACATGCGCGGACAGGCAGGACAATGGTGTGCCGTAGGAGTGCACGTGATACAACCGTGCAGCACACACGTGTGGGGGCTCGTGGGAGGGAGGAGCAGCTGTGAGGCAACGTAACACACAGTGAGGCTGCTCATGTGCCACGTGCTAGGCATATCATCCATGATTCCCTGGGTCGCAGACATCCCACCCCACCCACGACAGGCCTCTGTACATCTCCTGTATGCATGCAGATGGTGAAGTTACTGTAAGGATGAAAGGTCCTTTGTCTGCACTATCAGGCGGTAGCACATCTGCAGCTCCTAGATGGGACTTGCATGTGCCGAGCACCCCCTGACAGATACAATAGCATTTGCTGGCGACTCCCACACTACGCACTGCCCGACGTGAGACCAACGTGTACACATCCCACACGCAGAAGTCCTTGGTCGTAGTTAGCGTGCGTGAAATGGCCTTCACACGTACTCCCACCACACCCCAGGCCTGCACCCATTGCACACAGACACTGCTCATTGCTCCGAGCTGTGGCATTTCATCCACAGGACTGGCGCAGGTCAGCACAGTGCCGCTTCAAGCAGTGCCACTGACGCAATGGCAGACCATCCCGGACACATGCTCAACTCCAGTCACGTGGACCTGTACCGTGCATGTCTGCTGCATGTACTGGGGGTACTTCCCGTGGCCGTACTGACACGCAATTGTTGATAAAGTTTCTGCACGTTCACTTGTCTCCAACTGTGTTGAGTGTTTATTTGTATGCCAATGTGTGTGTCACGGCCTATCTGGGTCCCTGCCTTACATGCATTGCTACCCCATCAGGGCTGTGGGTTGGTACTTGTGCATTATCATGTCCCTGTTTCGTGCTTTGCTAGATGCGTATGGCCATTTACCGGCCACAAGCGGGTGCACTTGTGTCCTGTGTTCGGTTGTGCAAATGTTGGTGTTTGTACCACATTGTGTCCGATGTTGGGGTACTCTGCTTCCTATGTGTGTGTGCTGCATTGTGTGTGAGTTGGCCCTTCAGCTCTGATTTGGCTCACCCTTCTCCCTATCAGGCAGTGTGGTTTTCACTTCTGTGCTTGTTCAGTGGTGTGGTATTGCTGACTTGTGTGACTTGTGCTCTTGGTTGGTGTTGTTCCTCTTGGGCATGGTTTGTCTGCAGTTGTGCTGTGCTTAAATGTGCATGAGTTCCATTGTGCCCATCTCCGCCCGTCCCCCCCAGTCCCTGGTAGTACCTCTCCCTGTTGTTGTTGTGTCTGTTGATTTTGAGCAGTTTCCGGTCCCCGACTCCTGCCACCATCTCCAGACTGATGTGGTGGACACCATTTCCTCCATGTCATCCAGCTCCTGGTGTGGAGCTGGACTCCCACCTCCGGTGTGCATTGCTGCCTTCTGGTTGTTGGCGTGTTTCTGCTTGTTTGTGCGTTTCGCATTATTCCAGCTGTTCTGGTTTTCTGCCATTGTCCTCCTCCGCTCTCCGGCTGCATTCACCTTGTCCATGATGGCCTGCCATGTACAATGTTTTGTTGCCAATGGGGCTTGTGGGGTTGTGTACTAGCTCCGACTGCCTCCATTGTGCTTCGCTGTTGATTTCTGTTTGGTTTGTCTTTCTTTTTCCTGCTTATGTTGTGCTTATTCCCACCTGCCGTATGTGTGTCGCAGGCCTGGCGCTGCTTATCGCTGCTTTCCTCCTCGCGAATGGGCTCATCGCATGTTTTTTGGTGTTGGGGTTTCTGTTTTTATCTCCGTCGCGGTGGTTGTATCGCGGACATTGGCCGCGTTTTCGGCAACCTATCGCATGGTACAGCCGTGTTGTGAATTCCAGGTTAACACGGGGTTATTTTCCCGCGATCGACTGCGATGTGTAAAGTTGTGTTAACATTTTTTGGTGATGTTTAGCGCAGGTTCTTGTGAATATCCCCCTATGTCCCTTTCTATCTCAGCGTGGATGGCACTGTGCTAATCCTATGCTTAAAGACTTTGATAGAAAAGCAGACATTTGAGGTGAGCAGATCTAGAGTGTCGCTGGTGTTGAGGGTGCTCTATACAGGAGCTGCTTTCCACCTAAACTTGAGAACTACCCAGAGTTCTCTGCTTCTTTTTTGCTTAAGTTATTCGTCACTCTATGCCTGAAAGGGTATTGTTTTGATATATATATATATATATATATATATTATCTACTGGCGGTCGCCAGTAGATAGTTATAGTTAGGACCTATTTTCCATAGGAAATCCACAACATTCTATTTGAAATAACGTTGGCGCCGGTTGACGAATCTTCGCGAAAGTTTCCAACTTGTTGGGGCGCTCTGGTCCGCTCCTATCCTGAAAGTCTCGGGGTGATTCGTCAAGCGGGGGCCGAGAAAAAAGGGGGGTCCCAAAACGTGTTTTCCCCATTCATTTTTCCATAGGAACCTTTAGTCGCAGCTACAGCCCGAACTGCTGAACGGAATTACACCAAATTTGGCAAAGAGGTAGCCCTTGGTTCAGTGTCGTGCCTTTTGCTTAAATGGTGTAAATCCTTTCAGTAGTTCCTGAGAAAATCAAAAGTAAAATCACATATATCTGGGCGGAGCCTAACCACACATGTCATCGTGAGATCTGATTGGCTGTCAGCACTTCATCCTGGAATTGCTGGCAGCCATCTTGGGACCAATATAAATGATAGTACCCCATTGAAATGCATTGTAGAGAATCAAAGATTTTGAGGGTTACCAAAAGGAGAACTATAAAGGGTGATAACAGACTTTAGTTACATTAGAATTCATTTGTTGATGGTACCATACTAATTTCAGGAATTGTGGTGTGTTCTAAGGTGATTTTACCCTGTGAAAAACCTTCTGCTGGGATATCATCAATCATGTTTGAGAGAGAACTATTTTCACATGCTTGTCCCATAGAGTTTTGGAAGGTGCTCCAGAAGCTAAAATGAGAGCATATTTTCTGTAAATTCACATTATCTTTCTCAGTCATGTGAGAATGAAGTCTGACATTCTCAGTAAAACATGTACATCCAACAAGGGCAGAGACTGTCAGTTGATTCCTTTGTGTTCTTCTGCAGCTTCCCAGAGTGTTCTAAAGAACAACTAGAGTGCTAACAGCTTTACTTATGACAAAAGTATGGCACACCTGAAGCCATCTTGATTGGAATAAACTGGTAACACTTAAAACATTTAATTTAATAAGGAACAAAATGATGGGGTTCATTTTGTCATAGAAATTATGGTTAGTGCTGTAGAAAGAAAAATTAGGACATGTTTCAAGTGTGATCTCAAATATCTTCCTGTTATATTTCAACAGGAGAAGCCTGACAGTTGATGCCTTTGTGTTCTACTGCAGCTTCCCAGAGTGTTCTAAAGAACAACTAGAGCGCTAACAGCCTTACTTATGACAAAAGTATGGCACACCTGAAGCCAGCTTGATTGGAATAAACCGGTAACACTTAAAACATTTAATTTAAAAAGGAACAAAATGAGGGGTTCTTTTTGAAATAGAAATTATGGTTAGTGCTGCGGGAAGAAAAATTAGGGCATGTTTTAAGTGAGATCTCAAATCCTCTTCTATTTCATTAGAAAATTCTGACATGCAGACTGAAACAATCACTTTCAATACCAGCAGCAGACTTCCAGTTAACTCCCTGGTGAGCAGTAGCTTTACTACAGTGATCTAATGAGCAACTAGAGTGCTAACATTCTGAATTTATGGCAAATGTGAGACACATCTGAATGCCTTCTTGATGGAATCAAAGTAAAAAACTGAAAGCATTTCCTACTGAGGAGACTGCAGTAAATGAGGAAATTAGGAAACTTCATAACAAAGAAGTCTTCCAAGATGGCCACCAGTGAAAAAGAGCCCAAATGTAGCACAAATATTACCCAGATGTAGCCCACATATAGCCCAATGACAAAAGTGTGCAAAACACTTTTTATTTTTAGTTTTTTTGCAGTTTTATGTAGTGCAGACTGGTCAGGTATTGGAGCGTTGCATCTTAAAACATGACCCCCTACTCTACAAAAACACCACTGCACTACCCTAAACCCTAAAACACTACCCCAGCACGACCCCCTACACTACACAAGCACCACTGCACTATCCTAAACCCTAAAACACTACCCCCAGCATGACCCCCTACACTACACAAACACCACTGCACTACCCTAAACCCTAAAACACTACCCCCAGCACGACCCCCTACACTACCCAAACACGACTGCACTAACCTAAATCCTAAAACACTACCCCCAGCACGACCCCCTACACTACCCAAACACCACTGCACTACCATAAAACATGAACCCCTACACTACACAAACACCACTGCACTACCCTAAACCCTAAAACACTACCCCCATCACGTCCCCCTACACTACACAAGCACCACTGCACTACCCTAAACCCTAAAACACTACCCCCAGCACGACCCCCTACACTACACAAACACCACTGCACTACCCTAAACCCTAAAACACTACCCCCAGCACGACACCATACACTACCCAAACACCACTGCACTACCCTAAAACATGACCCCCTACACTACACAAACACCACTGCACTACCCAAAACCCTAAAACACTACCCCCAGCATGACCCCCTACACTACACAAGCACCACTGCACTACCCTAAACCCTAAAACACTACCCCCAGCACAACCCCCTACACTGCCCGAACACAACTGCACTGCCCTAAACCCTGAAACACCAGCCCCTGCACGACCACCTACACTGCCCGAACACTACTGCTCTGCCCTAAACCCTGAAACACCACCCCTAGCACGACCCCTACACTGCCCGAACACCACTGCACTGCCCTAAACCCTGAAACACCACCCCTTCACGACCCCCTACACTGCCCGAACACCACTGCACTGCCCTAAACCCTGAAACACCACCCCCAGCACGACCCCCTACACTGCCCGAACACCACTGCACTGCCCTAAACCCTGAAACACTACCCCCAGCAAGACCCCCTACTCTGCCCAAACACCACTGCACTGCCCTAAACCCTGAAACATCACCCCCAGCAAGTCCCCCTACACTGCCCGAACACTACTGCCCTAAACCCTGAAACACCACCCCCAGCACGACCCCCTACACTGCCCGAACACCACTGCACTGCCCTAAAACCTGAAACACCACCCCCAGCATGACCCCCTACACTGCCCGAACACCACTGCTCTGCCCAAAACCCTGAAACACCAGCCCCAGCACGACCCCCTACACTGCCCGAACACCACTGCACTGCCCTAAACCTTGAAACACCAGCCCCAGCACGACCCCCTACACTGCCCGAACACCACTGCACTACCCTAAACCATGAAACACCACCCCCAGCACGACCCCCTACACTGCCCGAGCACCACTGCACTGCCCTAAACCCTGAAACACCAGCCCCAGCACGACCCCCTACACTGCCCGAACACCACTGCACTGCCCTAAACCCTGAAACACCAGCCCCAGCACGACCACATACACTGCCCGAACACCACTGCACTGCCCTAAACCCTGAAACACCAGCCCCAGCACGACCCCCTACACTGCCCGAACACCACTGCACTGCACTAAACCATGAAACACCAGCCTCAGCACGACCCCCTACACTGCCTGAACACCACTGCACTGCCCTAAACCCTGAAACACCACCCCCAACACGACCCCCTACACTGCCCGAACACCACTGCACTGCCCTAAACCCTGAAACACCACCCCCTGCACGACCCCCTACACTGCCCGAACACTACTGCACTGCCCTAAACCCTGAACCACCACCCCCAGCACGACCCCCTACACAGCATGAACACCACTGCACTGCCCTAAACCCTGAAACACTACCCCCAGCAAGACCCCTACACTGCCCGAACACCACAGCACTGCCCTAAACCCTGAAACATCACCCCCAGCAAGACCCCCTACACTGCCCGAACACCACTGCCCTAAACCCTGAAACACCACCCCCAGCAAGACCCCTACACTGCCCGAACAGCACTGCACTGCCCTAGACTCTGAAACACCAGCCCCAGCACAACCCCGTACACTGCCCGAACACCACTGCACTGCCCTAAACCCTGAAACACCAGCCCCAGCACGACTGCCTACACTGCCCGAAAACCACTGCACTGCTCTAAATCCTGAAACACCAGCCCCAGCACGACCCCCTACACTGCCCGAACACCACTGCACTGCCCTAAACCCTCAAACACCAGCCCCAGCACGACCCCCTACACTGCCCGAACACCACTGCACTGTCCTAAACCCTGAAACACCAGCCCCTGTAAGACCCCCTACACTGCCCGAACACCACTGCACTACCCTAAACCCTGAAACACCACCCCTAGCAAGACCCCTACACTGCCCGAACACCACTGCACTAACCCCTGAAACACCACCCCCAGCAAGACCACCTACACTGCCCGAACACCACTGCACTGCCCTAAACGCTGAAACACCACCCCTGCACTACCCCCTACACTGCCCATACACCACTGAACTGCCCTAAACCCTGAAACACAACCCCTGCACGACCCCTACACTGCCAGAACACCACTGCACTGCCCTAAACCCTGAAACACTACCCCCAGCAAGACCCCCTACTCTGCCCGAACACCACTGCACTGCCCTAAACCCTGAAACATCACCCCCAGCAAGTCCCCTACACTGCCCGAACACTACTGCCCTAAACCCTGAAACACCACCCCCAGCACGACCCCCTACACTGCCCGAACACCACTGCACTGCCCTAAAACCTGAAACACCACCCCCAGCATGACCCCCTACACTGCCCGAACACCACTGCTCTGCCCAAAACCCTGAAACACCAGCCCCAGCACGACCCCCTACACTGCCCGAACACCACTGCACTGCCCTAAACCTTGAAACACCAGCCCCAGCACGACCCCCTACACTGCCCGAGCACCACTGCACTGCCCTAAACCCTGAAACACCAGCCCCAGCACGACCCCCTACACTGCCCGAACACCACTGCACTGCCCTAAACCCTGAAACACCAGCCCCAGCACGACCACATACACTGCCCGAACACCACTGCACTGCCCTAAACCCTGAAACACCAGCCCCAGCACGACCCCTACACTGCCCGAACACCACTGCACTGCACTAAACCATGAAACACCAGCCTCAGCACGACCCCTACACTGCCTGAACACCACTGCACTGCCCTAAACCCTGAAACACCACCCCCAACACGACCCCCTACACTGCCCGAACACCACTGCACTGCCCTAAACCCTGAAACACCACCCCTGCACGACCCCTACACTGCCCGAACACTACTGCACTGCCCTAAACCCTGAACCACCACCCCCAGCACGACCCCCTACACAGCATGAACACCACTGCACTGCCCTAAACCCTGAAACACTACCCCCAGCAAGACCCCCTACACTGCCCGAACACCACAGCACTGCCCTAAACCCTGAAACATCACCCCCAGCAAGACCCCCTACACTGCCCGAACACCACTGCCCTAAACCCTGAAACACCACCCCCAGCAAGACCCCCTACACTGCCCGAACACCACTGCACTGCCCTAAACCCTGAAACACCAGCCCCAGCACAACCCCGTACACTGCCCGAACACCACTGCACTGCCCTAAACCCTGAAACACCAGCCCCAGCACGACTGCCTACACTGCCCGAAAACCACTGCACTGCTCTAAATCCTGAAACACCAGCCCCAGCACGACCCCCTACACTGCCCGAACACCACTGCACTGCCCTAAACCCTCAAACACCAGCCCCAGCACGACCCCCTACACTGCCCGAACACCACTGCACTGTCCTAAACCCTGAAACACCAGCCCCTGTAAGACCCCTACACTGCCCGAACACCACTGCACTACCCTAAACCCTGAAACACCACCCCTAGCAAGACCCCCTACACTGCCCGAACACCACTGCACTAACCCCTGAAACACCACCCCCAGCAAGACCACCTACACTGCCCGAACACCACTGCACTGCCCTAAACGCTGAAACACCACCCCCTGCACTACCCCCTACACTGCCCATACACCACTGAACTGCCCTAAACCCTGAAACACAACCCCCTGCACGACCCCCTACACTGCCAGAACACCACTGCACTGCCCTAAACCCTGAAACACTACCCCCAGCAAGACCCCCTACTCTGCCCGAACACCACTGCACTGCCCTAAACCCTGAAACATCACCCCCAGCAAGTCCCCCTACACTGCCCGAACACTACTGCCCTAAACCCTGAAACACCACCCCCAGCACGACCCCCTACACTGCCCGAACACCACTGCACTGCCCTAAAACCTGAAACACCACCCCCAGCATGACCCCCTACACTGCCCGAACACCACTGCTCTGCCCAAAACCCTGAAACACCAGCCCCAGCACGACCCCCTACACTGCCCGAACACCACTGCACTGCCCTAAACCTTGAAACACCAGCCCCAGCACGACCCCCTACACTGCCCGAACACCACTGCACTACCCTAAACCATGAAACACCAGCCCCAGCACGACCCCCTACACTGCCCGAGCACCACTGCACTGCCCTAAACCCTGAAACACCAGCCCCAGCCCGACCCCCTACACTGCCCGAACACCACTGCACTGCCCTAAACCCTGAAACACCAGCCCCAGCACGACCACATACACAGCCCGAACACCACTGCACTGCCCTAAACCCTGAAACACCAGCCCCAGCACGACCCCCTACACTGCCCGAACACCACTGCACTGCACTAAACCATGAAACACCAGCCTCAGCACGACCCCTACACTGCCTGAACACCACTGCACTGCCCTAAACCCTGAAACACCACCCCCAACACGACCCCTACACTGCCCAAACACCACTGCACTGCCCTAAACCCTGAAACACCACCCCTGCACGACCCCTACACTGCCCGAACACTACTGCACTGCCCTAAACCCTGAACCACCACCCCCAGCACGACCCCTACACAGCATGAACACCACTGCACTGCCCTAAACCCTGAAACACTACCCCCAGCAAGACCCCTACACTGCCCGAACACCACAGCACTGCCCTAAACCCTGAAACATCACCCCCAGCAAGACCCCTACACTGCCCGAACACCACTGCCCTAAACCCTGAAACACCACCCCCAGCAAGACCCCCTACACTGCCCGAACACCACTGCACTGCCCTAAACCCTGAAACACCAGCCCCAGCACAACCCCGTACACTGCCCGAACACCACTGCACTGCCCTAAACCCTGAAACACCAGCCCCAGCACGACTGCCTACACTGCCCGAAAACCACTGCACTGCTCTAAACCCTGAAACACCAGCCCCAGCACGACCCCCTACACTGCCCGAACACCACTGCACTGCCCTAAACCCTCAAACACCAGCCCCAGCACGACCCCCTACACTGCCCGAACACCACTGCACTGTCCTAAACCCTGAAACACCAGCCCCTGTAAGACCCCCTACACTGCCCGAACACCACTGCACTACCCTAAACCCTGAAACACCACCCCTAGCAAGACCCCCTACACTGCCCGAACACCACTGCACTAACCCCTGAAACACCACCCCCAGCAAGACCACCTACACTGCCCGAACACCACTGCACTGCCCTAAACGCTGAAACACCACCCCCTGCACTACCCCCTGCACTACCCCCTACACTGCCCAAACACCACTGAACTGCCCTAAACCCTGAAACACAACCCCCTGCACGACCCCCTACACTGCCAGAACACCACTGCACTGCCCTAAACCCTGAAACACCACCCCCAGCACGACCCCCTACACTGCCCAAACACCACTGCACTGCCCTAAACCCTGAAACACCACCCCTGCACCGACCCCTACACTGCCGGAACACCACTGCACTGCCCTAAACCCTGAAACACCACCCCAGCACGACCCCCTACACTGCCCGAACACCACTGCACTAAACCCTGAAACACCATCCCCAGCAAGACCACCTACACTGGCCAAACACCACTGCACTGCCCTAAACCCTGAAACACCACCCCTGCATGACCCCCTATACTGCCCGAACACCACTGCACTGCCCTAAACCCTGAAACACCAGCCCCAGCAAGACCCCCTACACTGCCCGAACACCACTGCACTGCCCTAAACCCTGAAACACCAGCCCCAGCATGACCCCCTACACTGCCCGAACACCACTGCACTGCCCTAAACCCTGAAACACCAGCCCCAGCACCACCACCTACACTGCCCGAACACCACTGCACTGCCCTAAACCCTGAAACACCAGCCCCAGCACAACCCCCAGCACAACCCCCTACACTGCCCGAACACCACTGCACTGCCCTAAACCCTGAAACACCAGCCCCAGCACGACCCACTACACTGCCCGAACACCACTGCACTGCCCTAAACCCTGAAACACCAGCCCCAGCACGACCCCCTACACTGCCCGAACACCACTGCACTGCCCTAAACCCTGAAACACCACCCCCTGCATGACCCCCTACACTGCCCGAACACCACTGCACTGCCCTAAACCCTGAAACACCAGCCCCAGCACGACCCACTACCCTGCCCGAACACCACTGTACTGCCCTAAACCCTGAAACACCAGCCCCAGCATGACCCCCTACACTGCCCGAACACCACTGCACTACCCTAAACCCTAAAAACCTACCCCCAGCATGAACCCCTACACTACCCAAACACCACTGCACTACCCTAAAACACTACACCCAGCAGTACCCCCTACACTACCCAAACACCACTGCACTACCCTAAACCCTAAAACACTACCCCCAGCAGTACCCCCTACACTACCCAAACACCACTGCCCTACCCTAAATCACTAGCCCCAGCACGACCCCTACACTACCCAAACACCACTGCACTAACCTAAACCCTAAAACACTACCCCCAGCACGACCCCCTACACTACCCAAACACCACTGCACTACCCTAAACCCTAAAACACTCCCCCAGCACGACTCCCTACACTACCCAAACACCACTGCACTACCCTAAACCCTAAATCTACCCCCAGCATGACCCCCTACACTACACAAACACCACTGCACTACCCTAAACCCTAAAACACTACCCCCAGCACGACCCTCTTCACTACCTAAACACAACTGCACAATTTGTTACAGGCATTGCAACGCAGGCCTGTGGTGCTTACTGGAAGTACCTGGTGGGCTAGTTGGGCCCCATGGACCCTCAGGATTCAAGGTGACCTAATCCCCCAACTTAAAACGCTCCACGGGGCGCTTTTGCACAGTTGTGAAGGGAGGGGGCGGGGCCTCAGGTGACATGTGCGCAAACACGCCCTGTGGTGCGTTTTAAGTTGGGGAATTAATTCCCTTTGAATCCTGAGGGACCCTGGGGGCCAACTAGCCCACCAGGTACCTTCAGTAAGCACAACAGAGTTGCGTTGCAGAGAGGTGAAAAAGGTGCGTGGCCTCGGAACGCCTCTCTGCAACTCAGCTCTGTGGTCCTAACTGTAGGTACCTGGGGGGCTAGTTGGTCCCCAAGGACCCTCAGGGTTCAAGGGGACTTAATCCCGCAACTTAAAACGCGCCACGGGGCGCGTTTGCACACATGTCACCTCAGGCCCCCCTCCCTTCACCACTGTGCAAACGGGCCCTGTAGCGCGTTTTAAGAGGTAGTTTTAATCCCCCTGCCCTTTTATGTACTAGGGACTTGCAGAGGAGGTCATGCTAATCACAGGGGTACCCCAACGCATAGTGTTCCCTAGTGTATGTTGGTGTTTTCACTGTATTCTAAGTGTCTTTTAGCATAGCACTGGCTCTGGTTAGTCAGAGTCAGTTACCACCAGTACCCGTCTGAAAAGGTTGTGGGCATAGGATGATTTTGCAACAAGGCCTCTTTCTGCTCCTCTGTTGGTTCTTTCTGCACATGTCTTGCTTCTTCCTGCACTTATCTTCGTCTTTGTGGACTTCTGTTGCTTCTTTCTGCATTTCTTTTGCTTCTTTCTGTGCGTTTTTTCTTCTTTCTTCACATGTCATACCTCTGTAGGCATAGTTAGAAACTAGCATTTAAAAAACCTTTGAAATTCACTTAAAAAATCATAGGTTTCAGGCACGTTATAGTTAGAAATTAGCATTTAAAAAACCTTTGAAATTCACTGAAAAAACCATAGGTTTCAGACACGTTATAGTTAGAAATTAGCATTTAAAAAACCTTTGAAATTCACTGAAAAAACCATAGGTTTTAGGGACAGTTATAGTTAGTTGGACATTTCACTCGTACAAAACCATAGAAATTCCCCGTTATAGTTAGTTCAGCTAACTATAACTCGCGCCTCGCAATGCACTGCTGATGACGTCACATATTACATCACTCATGACATGGTCAGTGACATCACTGATGACATCACTGATGACATCTCAAATGACATCACTGATGACATCATCCATGTGATAATTTCATGCATCTTCTCACACCCTAATATAACTTTTGATACACCCACTCTAAATTACAGACTGCCATTCTCAAAACCATAGACACTCCAACACCAAAAACTACATACCCACTCACTGATTCTTAGGTCTACACACACATCCACTCACTCACCAGTACAGTCACTCATACTTACAGTCACTCAGTACAGGACTATCATATGCACTCATACACCTATATAAACACTCACACACCGCCACTCATCCATAGAGGTACTCACACACCTAGTCAGTCATGCAAAAAATTAATCACACACCCAATTACTCACCTATACAGTTATACACACACCAGCTCACTTACTCATACAAATACTAGCACATTCTTACGCTCTTATACAATAACTGATGCAAGCACACACGCATCCATACAGCCTCTCTCACTATCACACACTCTCACTTATAGTCATTTAAATACTCTAACACACATATATACTGCCTTTTACATATGTAGTTACTCGCACATGTACCACTGAGATATACATTCACTCACTAACACACCCATACACACACTCACCCACCCAAGCAGTCCATCACAGATGCACTCTTGAAATCATGCACCCAGTGAATCACCCACTCACACATCTATGTACAGAGTCACACACACCCCACCCACACAAACACTCAGGCAGCCATACAGATACTCAGAGAACCAATCAATAACCCATATAGACACTCATGTAGCTATTCGCAAATCCATGCATCCACTTACACACCAACAAATAGACGGATACAGACATTCACACAGTTTAGTCACTAACCCATGCATTCAGTAAGATACGTTTAATCACTCACTTGTAGAGTCAGTCACTCACGTACTAAATCATCCATTCAGACACTTATACACCCACTCATTCTTCAATACGCCTTTCCCTATATATATTAAACATATTTAAACTTTACAGAAACGTACAGTCACTGGATGATGTCATCAGTGATGTCATCAGTGATGTCATTTGAGATGTCATCAGTGATGTCATCAGTGATGTCACTGACCATCTCATGAGTGATGTAATATGTGACGTCATCAGCAGTGCATTGCGGGGGCGCGAGTTATAGTTAGCTGAACTAACTATAACGGGGGAATTTCTATGGTTTTGTACGAGTGAAATGTCCAACTAACTATAACTGTCCCTAAAACCTATGGTTTTTTCAGTGAATATATATATATATATATTATCTACTGGCGGTCGCCAGTAGATAGTTATAGTTAGGACCTATTTTCCATAGGAAATCAGCGACATTCTATTTGAAATAACTCTTGCGTCGGTTGACGAATCTTCGCGAAATTTTCAAACTGTATGGCCCGCTCCGGTCCGCTCCTACCCGGAAAGTCTCAGGGTGATTCGTCAAGCGGGGGCCGAGAAAAAGGGGGGTCCCAAAACGTGTTTTCCCCATTCATTTTCCCTCAGGAAACTTTAGCCACGGCTACAGCTCGAACTACTGAACGGAATTACACCAAATTTGGCAAAGAGGTAGTTCTTGGTTCAGAAAGAACCCTTTTTGTTAAATGGTGTAAATCCGTTCAGTAGTTGCGGAGAAATTAAAAAAATAAGAGTCAAAAATCAATTTCCCATAGGAAACTTTATGCAAGGCTACAGCCCGAACTGCTGAACGGAATTACACCAAATTTGGCAAAGAGGTAGTTCTTGGTTCAGAAAGAACCCTTTTGTTAAATGGTGTAAATACGTTCAGTAGTTGCTGAGAAAATCAAAAGTAAAAACACATATATATCTGGGTGGAGCCTAACCACACATGTCATCGTGAGATCTGATTGGCTGTCAGCACTTCATCCTGGAATTGCTGGCAGCCATCTTGGGACCAATATAAATGATAGTACCCCATTGAAATGCATTGTAGTGAATCGAAGATTTTGAGGGTTACCAAAAGGAGAACTATAAAGGGTGATAACAGACTTTAGTTACATTAGAATTCATTTGTTGATGGTACCATACTAATTTCAGGAATTGTGGTGTGTTCTAAGGTGATTTTACCCTGTGAAAAACCTTCTGCTGGGATATCATGAATCATGTTTGAGAGAAAACTATTTTCACATGCTTGTCCCATACAGTTTTGGAAGGTGCTCCAGAAGCTAAAATGAGAGCATATTTTCTGTAAATTCACATTATCTTTCTCAGTCATGTGAGAATGAAGTCTGACATTCTCAGTAAAACATGTACATCCAACAAGGGCAGAGACTGTCAGTTGATTCCTTTGTGTTCTACTGCAGCTTCCCAGAGTGTTCTAAAGAACAACTAGAGTGCTAACAGCCTTACTTATGACAAAAGTATGGCACACCTGAAGCCATCTTGATTGGAATAAACTGGTAACACTTAAAACATTTAATTTAAAAAGGAACAAAATGATGGGGTTCATCTTGTCATAGAAATTATGGTTAGTGCTCTGGAAAGGAAAATTAGGACATGTTTCAAGTGTGATCTCAAATATCTTCCTGTTATATTTCAACAGGAGCAGCCTGTCAGTTGATGCCTTTGTGTTCTACTGCAGCTTCCCAGAGTGTTCTAAAGAACAACTAGAGCGCTAACAGTCTTACTTATGACAAAAGTATGGCACACCTGAAGCCATCTTGATTGGAATAAACTGGTAACACTTAAAACATTTAATTTAAAAAGGAACAAAATGATGGGGTTCATTTTGTCATAGAAATTATGGTTAGTGCTGTAGAAAGAAAAATTAGGACATGTTTCAAGTGTGATCTCAAATATCTTCCTGTTATATTTCAACAGGAGCAGCCTGTCAGTTGATGCCTTTGTGTTCTACTGCAGCTTCCCAGAGTGTTCTAAAGAACAACTAGAGCGCTAACAGTCTTACTTATGACAAAAGTATGGCACACCTGAAGCCATCTTGATTGGAATAAACTGGTAACACTTAAAACATTTAATTTAAAAAGGAACAAAATGAGGGGGTTCATTTTGCCATAGAAATTATGGTTAGTGCTGTAGAAAGAAAAATTAGGACATGTTTTAAGTGAGATCTCAAATATCTTCCTGTTATATTTCAACAGGAGCAGCCTGTCAGTTGATGCCTTTGTGTTCTACTGCAGCTTCCCAGAGTGTTCTAAAGAACAACTAGAGTGCTAACAGCCTTACTTATGACAAAAGTATGGCACACCTGAAGCCATCTTGATTGGAATAAACTGGTAACACTTAAAACATTTAATTTAAAAAGGAACAAAATGAGGGGTTCATTTTGCCATAGAAATTATGGTTAGTGCTGCAAAAGAAAATTTAGTGCATGTTTTAAGTGAGATCTCAAATCCTCTTCTATTTCATTAGAAAATTCTGACATGCAGACTGAAACAATCACTTTCAATACCAGCAGTAGACTTCCAGTTAACTCCTTGGTGAGCAGTAGCTTTACTACAGTGATCTAATGAACAACTAGAGTGCTAACATTCTGAATTTATGGCAAATGTGTGACACATCTGAATGCCTTCTTGATGGAATCAAAGTAAAAACTGAAAGCATTTCCTACTGAGGAGACTGTAGTAAATGAGGAAATTAGGAAACTTCATAACAAATAAGTCTCCCAAGATGGCCACCAGAGAAAAAAGAGCCCAAATGTAGCACAAATATCACCCAGAGGTAGCCCACGTATAGCCCAATGACAGAAGTGTGCAAAACACTTTTTATTTTTTGTTTTTTTGCAGTTTTATATAGTGCAGACTGGTCAGGTATTGGAGTGCTTTACATGAGCATTGGTTACATCACACAAGGACAAATTCATGTTGGTTGACCCCTACACTACCCAAACACCACTGCACTACCCTAAACCCTAAAACACTACCCCCAGCACGACCCCCTTCACTACCCAAACACAACTGCACTACCCTAAACTCAAAAACACTACCCCCAGCACGACCCCCTACACTACCCAAACACCACTGCACTACCCTAAACCCTAAATCTACCCCCTACACTACACAAATACCACTGCACTACCCTAAACCCTAAAACACTAGAACCCAGCACGACCCCTACAGTACACAAACACCACTGCACTACCCTAAACCCTAAAACACTACCCCTACACTACACAAACACCATTGCACTACCCTAAACCCTAAAACACTACCCCCAGCATGACCCCCTACACTACACAAACACCACTGCACTACCCTAAACCCTAAAACACTACCCCAGCACGACCCCCTACACTACCCAAACACCACTGCACTACCCTAAACCCTAAAACACTACGCCCAGCACGACTCCCTACACTACACAAACACCACTGGACTACCCTAAACCCTAAAACACTACCCCCAGCACGACTCCCTACACTACCTAAACACCACTGCACTACACTAAACCCTAAATCTACCCCCAGCATGACCTCCCACACTACACAAACACCACTGCACTACCCTAAACCCTAAAACACTACCCCCAGCACGACCCCCTACACTACCCAAACACCACTGCACTACCCTAAACCCTAAAACACTAACCCCAGCATGACCCCCTACACTACCCAAACACCACTGCACTACCCTATACCCTAAAACACGACCCCGTACACTACACAAACACAACTGCACTACCCTAAACCTAAAACACTACCCACAGCATGACCCCCTACACTACACAAACACCACTGCACTACCCTAAACCCTAAAACACTACCCCTACACTACACAAACACCACTGCCCTACCCTAAACCCTAAAACACAACCCCAGCATGACCCCCTACACTACACAAACACCACTGCACTACCCTAAACCCCCTACACTATACAAACACCACTGCATTACTCTAAACCCTAAAACACTACCCCCAGCACGACCCCTCACAACACAAACACCACTGCACTACCCTAAACCCTAAATCGACCCCCAGCACGACCCCCTACACTACCCAAACACCACTGCCATACCCTAAACCCTAAAACACTACCCCCAGCATGAACCCCTACACTACCCAAACACCACTGCACTACCCTAAACCTTAAAACACTACCCCCAGCACTACCCCCTACACTACACAAACACCACTGCACTACCCTAAACCCTAAAACACTACCCCAGCACTACCCCCTACACTACCCAAACACCACTGCACTAACATAAACCCTAAAACACTACCCCCAGCACAACCCCCTACACTACACAAACACCACCTGCACTACCCTAAACCCTAAAACACTACCCCCAGCACGACTCCCTACACTACCCAAACACCACTGCACTACCCTAAACCCTAAATCTACCCCCAGCACGACCCCCTACACTACCCAAACACCACTGCACTACCCTAAACCATAAAACACTACCACCAGCATGACCCCCTACACTACACAAACACCACTGCACTACCCTAAACCCTAAAACACTACCACCAGCATGACCCCCTACACTACTCAAACACCACTGCACTACCCTAAACCCTAAAACACTAACCCAGCACGACCCCTACACTACCCATACACCACTGCACTACCCTAAAGCCTAAAACACTACCCCCAGCACGACCCCCTACACTACTGCACTACCCTAAACCCTAAAACACTACCCCCAGCACGACTCCCTACACTACCCAAACACCACTGCACTACCCTAAACCCTAAAACACTACCCCCAGCATGACCCCCTACACCACCCAAACACCACTGCACTACCCTAAACCCTAGAAAAGAAACCCCCACCCCATGCCCAATCCCCCTTACCTCTCACTCCTCGTGGTTCCTCTCTCCTCGTGGTTCCTGCTTCACGTCGTCTCTGAGGGGCGGTGCACGTCGTTGTGAGGAAACGGAACAGCCTCTGTTTCCTTACAACGACATGGATCGTCTACATGTTTTTAGAACGCATGGTCATTTACCATACATACCTTTACAACAAAATTTGTTGTAAAGGCATGCGTGGTAAATGACCATGCGTTCTAAAAAATGCGTAGTAATGACTTCGTGATGTACAACGCATGCGTGGTAATGCATGCGTTGTAATGGTATCGCAAAGTAAAAAGTCGTTGTAACGGCTGTTTACCGATCGAAGCTGGCCCCTGTTCTTCAGTGAGACGTTTATTTGATTAATTAGGAGGAAGGAATGTGTTTTTTTACCGAAAAGTGCATTCCCGGCTGTTGTATTGTGAAAGTGTCCGCGTGGCCTGGTTTCACTTCCGGTGAGAGAGTGGAAGAGTCTGTTTGGATCTAAAGGAGTTCTGTTGTTGGACGGGGCCGGCGCGACATGTCATCAGAAAACATAGCTAATGGAAAGCGTCCTCCCTGAAGTGTGGAGCAGTGCCATGAGAGGTCAACGAGTGTGCGTCCCACCGCAGTATGACCGCACCGCGTGACCCATGTGCCACCTCCAGGGTACGGGAGGCAGAAGCGGCATCGCAGGTCCTCTTGAAGACCGTTGTAGCACTAATTCTACATTTTGGTACTAGGGCATTTTAACTTCGTTGTTCCTGCCAGATACAAAGAGAAGATCCTGTGTTATTCAGTGCCCTCGTTACCTTTTTTGTGGGTTGTGGTGCTTGTCACTTCGCTGCCCCGCCGGTGCACACGACTGGGCACCCCACCTCGTGTGCCATCTGCAGGGCCTCTGCCCTCGGATCACTGGTTTCGGTTTCTGGAGTGGCAACATAAACAGTTGCTCCCAAAGGACTAGCCTGAACACTTAGGTGAATATCCCCTGCACCAGCATTCCACGGAAATTCTTTCCTAGCTCTCCCACGTCAACGAGGACGTCATAATAGCACGGCTCCGCTCGCGACACCGTATGACGTCATCGGAGCCATAAGAGAACCTCGTCGGCGTGCTGACGTCAGTTCCACCCATTTTTTCCGTGCCACCGAGGCAAACAGGGGACCGAGACATTTTCACATGTATACATAGTATAATAAATATGTATATATTCACTGAAAAAACCATAGGTTTCAGGCACGTTATAGTTAGAAATTAGCATTTAAAAAACCTTAGAAATTCACTGAAAAAACCATAGGTTTCAGGGGCGTTATAGTTAGTTGGACATTTCACTCGTACAAAACCATAGAAATTCCCCCGTTATAGTTAGTTCAGCTAACTATAACTCGCGCGCCCGCAATGCACTGCTGATGACGTCACATATTACATCACTCATGACATGGTCAGTGACATCACTCATGACATCACTGATGACATCTCAAATGACATCACTGATGACATCACTGAAGACATCATCCAGTGAATGTGTGTTTTTCTGAAAATTAAATATGTTTTATATATGTATATCTCAAGGTCGATGGAAGAATAAATGGGTATATAAGTGTCTAAATGGATGATTTTGTTTTGTAAAATTGATTGTATAACTGACTAAGTGTATCTTAGTGAATACATGGGTTAGTGAGTAATGTTTAAATATGAAAATATCTGTATCAGTCTCTCACTTTGTGTATAAGTGGCTGCATGGGTTGGTGAGTAGCTACATGAGTGTCTATATGGGTTATTAGTTGGTTTTTTGAGTATCAGTATGAGTGTCTGAGTGTCTGTATGGTTCGGTGGGGGTATTACTTAGTGCATAGATGCATGAATGAGTGACTCACTGTTTGTATGTGTTGAAGACAGCATGTGTGCAGGACTGTATAGGTGGATGAGTATGTGTATGGGTGTGTTAGTGAGTGAATGACTGTCTCAATAGTGTCTTTATGAGTAACTACATATGTTTTAAACTAGTATATGTGAGTATTGGTGTATATAAGTGAGTATATGTGAGAGTGAGAGATTGGAAGAGTTCCTGTACAAATAAGTAGGTGTTTCTATAAGTGATTGTTTAAGAGAGTAAGTATGTGTAAGTTTCTGTAGAAGTAAGTGTGGTAGTGTGTGTATAACTGTATATGCAAGTAAATGGATGTTTGATACTTTGTTTGCATGTGTGACTATGTGTGTGAGTAACTCTATGGATGAGTGGCGGTGTGTAACAGGATGTATAGGTGTATGAGTACATATGATGAGTGAGTACATGTATGAGTGACTGTATAGGGACTGTTGGTGAATGAGTGGATGTGTGTGTAGATCTTGGAATTACTGAATAGGTGTGTTGTAACTGGTATTGGTATGTCCATTGTTTTGAAAATGTTAGTTTGTATTTTTGAGTGTGTGTATCAAAGGTTATATTAGGGTGAGAGGAGGTCTGCCACTCTATCACAAGGATGATGTCATCAGTGATGTCATCAGTGATGTCATTTGAGATGTCATCAGTGATGTCATGAGTGATGTCACTGACCATGTCATGAGTGATGTAATATGTGACGTCATCAGCAGTGCATTGCGGGCGCGCGAGTTATAGTTAGCTGAACTAACTATAACGGGGAATTTCTATGGTTTTGTACGAGTGAAATGTCCAACTAACTATAACGCCCTGAAACCTATGGTTTTTTCAGTGAATATATATATATATTCACTGAAAAACCATAGGTTTCAGACACGTTATAGTTAGAAATTAGCATTTAAAAACCTTTGAAATTCACTGAAAAAACCATAGGTTTTAGGGACAGTTATAGTTAGTTGGACATTGCACTCGTACAAAACCCGTGAAATTCCCCGTTATAGTTAGTTCAGCTAACTATAACTCGCGCCCGCAATGCACTGCTGATGACGTCACATATTACATCACTCATGACATGGTCAGTGACATCACTGATGACATCACTGATGACATCTCAAATGACATCACTGATGACATCACTGATGACATCACTGATGACATCATCCAGTGACTGTGTGTTTCTGTAAAGTTTAAATATGTTTAATATATATAGGGAAAGGCGTATTGAAGAATGAGTGGGTGTATAAGTGTCTGAATGGATGATTTAGTAGGTGCGTGACTGACTCTATAAGTGAGTGATTAAACGTATCTTACTGAATGCATGGGTTAGTGACTAAACTGTGTGAATGTCTGTATCCATCTGTCTGTTGGTGTGTAAGTGGCTGCATGGGTTTGTGAATAGCTACATGAGTGTCTATATGGGTTATTGATTGGTTGTCTGAGTATCTGTATGGGTGCCTGAGTGTTTGTGTGGGTGGGGTGTGTGTGACTCTGTACATAGATGTGTGAGTGGGTGATTCACTGGGTGCATGGTTTCAAGAGTGCATCTGTGATGGACTGTATGGGTGGGTGAGTGTGTGTATGGGTGTGTTAGTGAGTGAATGTATATCTCAGTGGTACATGTGTGAGTAACTACATATGTGAAAGGCAGTATATATGTGTGTTGGAGTATATAAATGGCTATAAGTGAGAGTGTGTGATTGTGAGAGTGGCTGTATGGATGAGTGTGTGCTTGTATCAGTGATTGTATAAGAGCGTAAGAATTTGCTAGTATTTGTATGAGTAAGTGATCTGGTGTGTGTATAACTGTATAGGTGAGTAAATGGCAGTGTGATTAATTATTTGCATGACTGACTAGGTGTGTGAGTACCTCTATGGATGAGTGGCGGTGTGTGAGTGTCTATATAGCTGTATGAGTGCATATGATAGTCCTGTACTGAGTGACCATAAGTATGAGTGACTGTACGGGTGAGTGAGTGGATGTGTGTGTAAACCTAAGAATCAGTGAGGGGTATGTAGTTATTGGTGTTGGAGTGTCTATGGTTTTGAGAATGGCAGTCTGTAATTTAGAGTGGGTGTATCAAAGGTTATATTAGGGTGTGAGAAGATGCATCAAATTATTACATGGATTGATGTCATCAGTGATGTAATCAGTGATGTCATTTGAGATGTCATCAGTGATGTCATCAGTGATGTCACTGACCATGTCATGAGTGATGTAATATGTGACGTCATCAGCAGTGCATTGCGGGGCGCAAGTTATAGTTAGCTGAACTAACTATAACGGGGAATTTCACGGGTTTTGTACGAGTGCAATGTCCAACTAACTATAACTGTCCCTAAAACCTATGGTTTTTTCAGTGAATTTCAAAGGTTTTTTAAATGCTAATTTCTAACTATAACGTGTCTGAAACCTATGGTTTTTTCAGTGAATTTCAAAGGTTTTTTAAATGCTAATTTCTAACTATAACTGTCCCTAAAACCTATGGTTTTTTCAGTGATTTTCAAAGGTTTTTTAAATGCTAATTCCTAACTATAACATGTCTGAAACCTATGTTTTTTTCAGTGAATTTCAAAGGTTTTGTAAATGACAATTTTTAAATGTATTAATTGTTATATTTATTTTTTGGATACTGATTTACTACATTTTTTTAAACTATTTATTTTTACATATTTTATTTTTTAAATTACATTGTAATTACATTATACATTACATTACAAAATATACTTTCTCTGAATGAATTACTTTAGTTTAAATACTTTGCAAATAGGCAATAGACTTTTAAGTACAGTAGTTACAGTTGTTGCAATGGGCAACACAATTTCAAACACAATGCAACATTGAGCTCAATGTGAATTTCTAGTTAAATGCAATTAGTTACTTTATGGATTACTTTTCTAACCACAGGACTGGATCCTAGATTCAGTCCTGGGACATCTCCTGTAAACAGTTGAGTAAAAGCGTTTTGGTTACAGTAGTGATTTTTAAGGAATATTATTGTATTTTAAAAGTTGACACAGAAACTTTTTCACATAGAATCACCAATGTTATCCTATGGGAGGAAATTCACTTAGCAGGTAAGTGGTGTTATCGTTACTTTTTTCTTACTCAGTGTTGGATCCTGGATCCAGCACTGGTGCATCTCCTGTAAACAGTTGAAAGAATGTGTTTAAGTCATACAGGCGATTTTTAAGGAATATTTGTAGTTTGTGAAAATCGATACTTTGAAACTTTTCTGCTGAAAACCAGACAATGGATTCCTATGGAAGGAAATATAAGTTACTGGTAAGTACGGTTAGAATTACTTTTCAGGGTCAGTGCTGGGCTAAAAGATGCAGCACTGGGTTCTCTCCTGATAACAGGTGAGTAAATCGGAATTCGTAGTTCGGTTGATTTTAGAGGAATATTATAAAGTTCCAAAACTCCACACTTAGAAGAATTTCCAAGTGAAACCAGTCAATGTTAGCCTATGGAAGGAAATTCAAGTTGCTGGTTAGTACGGTTAAAATTACTTTTCAGGATCAGTACTGGGCTGAAAGATGCAGCACTGAGGTCTCTCCTGATAACAGGTGAGTAAATCGGAATTCGTATTTCGGCTGATTTTAGAGGAATATTATAAAGTTCCAAAACTGCACACAGAAGAATTTCCAAGTGAAACCAGTCAATGTTAGCCTATGGAAGGAAATTCAAGTTACTGGTAAGTACGGTTAGAATTACTTTTCAGGATCAGTACTGGGCTGAAAGATGCAGCACTGAGGTCTCTCCTGATAACAGGTGAGTAAATCGGAATTCGTATTTCGGCTGATTTTAGAGGAATATTTGTATGTTTAAAAATCGACACTTAGAAACTTTTTCAGCAAAAAGCAGGCAATGATATCCTATGGAAGGAAATTCAAGTTACTGGTAAGTACGGTTAAAATTACTTTTCAGGATCAGTACTGGGCTGAAAGATGCAGCACTGAGGTCTCTCCTGATAACAGGTGAGTAAATCGGAATTCGTAGTTCGGCTGATTTTAGAGGAATATTATAAAGTTACAAAACTGCACACTTAGAAGAATTTCCAAGTGAAACCAGTCAATGTTAGCCTATGGAAGGAAATTCAAGTTACTGGTAAGTACGGTTAAAATTACTTTTCAGGATCAGTACTGGGCTCAAAGATGCAGCACTGAGGTCTCTCCTGATAACAGGTGAGTAAATCGGAATTCGTAGTTCGGCTGATTTTAGAGGAATATTTGCACAATGGTGAAGGAAGGGGTGGGGCCTGAGGTGACATGTCTGCAAACACGCCCTGTGGCGCGTTTTAAGTTGGAGAATTAATTCCTCCTCAATCCTGAGGGTCCCTAGGGGCCAACTAGCCCACCAGGAACCTCCAGTATGCGCCAGAGAGCTGCGTTGCAGAGAGGTGTACAGAGACCACGCCCCTTTTACAACACTCTGCAACGCAGCTCCGTGGCGCTTACTGGAGGTACCTGGTGGGCTAGTTGGCCCCCAGGGAGCCTCAGGATTGAAGGGGATTTAATTCCCCATCTTAAAATGCGCCACGGGGCCTGTTTGCACACATGTCACCTGAAGCCCCGCCCCTCCCTTCACCACTGTGCAAACGCGCCCGTGGCGCGCTTTTAAGTTGGGGGATTAAGTCCCCTTGAATACTGAGGGTCCCTGGGGGCCAACTAGCTCACCATGTACCTCCAAAAAGCGCCACAGAGCTGCGCTTGCAGAGAGGTGTAAAAGGGGCGTGGCCTCTGTACACCTCTCTGCAACGCAGCCCCTGGCGCATACTGGAGGTTCCTGGTGGGCTAGTTGGCCCCCAGGGACCCCCAGTATTGAAGGGGAATTGCTCTTCATCTGCAAACGCGCCAGGGGCGCGTTTGCAGAGTGGTAAAGGAAGGGGCGGGGCCTGCGACCCGATCGTTTTTTTTTGTTTTTTTCTTCCCCCAAGGGGGGCTGTGTGGCCCCACTTACTTTTTCCTATTTTTGGGCCCTGGGGACCCCATCCCCCAGGGCCTTATCCCTTTTTTTTTATTAAACGGGAAGGGGGCCGCGTGGCCCCTCCCTTGGCCGAATCCGGCCCCGGGGACCCCATCCCCCGGGGCATGGCCACACTTTTAAATACATTTTAAGGAGGGGGCTGCGTGGCCCCCTCCTCAGGCCTCCTTTGCCCCGGGGACCCCATCCCCCGGGGCAGGCCTTTATTTTTATTTTTTTAAAATTTTAAATGATTATTTTTGGGGAGGGGGGCCGCGTGGCCACCCTCCCGGGCCACTACTTGCCCTGGGACCCCATCCCCCGGGGCTGGCCCTCTTCGTTGGGGAGTGTGGGGGTCCCCAATCCCCACAGTCCCAGCCGGCTCCCCGCCTCCTGCGCGAGCCGGCATTGCTTTCCACATGGGGAGCAGCTAACATGCTGCTCCCCATGTGGAAAGCTATTGGGTTTGCATTTTGAAAGAGAGAGCAGGTTTCCTGCTCTCTTTTCAAAATGCAAACTACAGTGTCCCGGGGTAGGCACCCCGGGACACTGCAGGAGCCGGCCCTGGGGGTGGTGGTCCCCAGGGCCATTACAG
Source organism: Calotriton arnoldi (assembly GCA_963921515.1). Taxonomy (NCBI): domain Eukaryota; kingdom Metazoa; phylum Chordata; class Amphibia; order Caudata; family Salamandridae; genus Calotriton; species Calotriton arnoldi. The sequence goes on from CAWUFW010014063.1 coordinate 220,372, forward strand.
GCCTCCAGGAGGGGGCCGCGCGGCCCCCTCCCTCCATTGACAAAGCCCCGGGAAGTGGTGGTCCCCGGGCTCTGGGGGTCCGTAATGGACCCCCATATTGACATTTTTAGTGCCCCGGGAGGTGGCGGTCCTCGGGGCGTGTGGGGGCTCGAGCCCCCACACAGGTAAATTTATGTAAATTTTCAAGAAGCCCCGGGAGGTGGCGGTCCCGGGGCTGCGGGAGGGCCGAGAGCCCTCCCGCACCATTTATTTTTAAAGCCCCGGGGGTGGCAGTCCTCGGGCTTGGGGCCTTAGAGGCCCCCCACATATTATAAATACCCCTCCATGCCCCCGGGACTTGGCCCACCCGGGGGCAATTAACAACGAGCGCGGGAGACCGCGCTGCGTTTTTTTTTCGGCGGGATTCGCGCACCCTGAGCGCATCCCGCCGATTTTTTAAAAAAATGCTTTTTCTGCCCAGGGGTCCTTGTGGGACCCCCTGAGCAGACCTAGGGGTCAGGGTGTTTCTACCCTGCCCCCTTTGTGCGTTTTGCACACTTGTTTCTTCTGGGTTTTTTTCTAATCGGCAGGATCCGCGCACCCTGAGCGCATCCTGCCGATTTAAAAAAAAAAATGCTTTTTCTGCCCAGGGGTCTTTGTGGGACCCCTGAGAAGACCTAGGGGGTCAGGGTGTTTCTACCCTGCCCCCTTTGCGCTTTGCGCACTTGTTTCTGTCCCTCGGTTCTACCGAGGGATAAAATGGCTGCCAACACTTCCTGATTTGGAGTGTTGACAGCCACTTGACAGCCAATTAGCATGCAGCTCGTGATCGGGAGGGTGCGCGAATCCGACGCAGCCATAGATATATATGTGATTTTCCTTTTGATTTTCACAGGAACTACTGAACGGATTTACACCATTTAACAAAAGGGTTCTTTCTGAACTAAGAACTACCTCTTTGCCAAATTTGGTGTAATTCCGTTCAGCAGTTCGGGCTGTAGCCGTGTCTAAAGTTTCCTATGGGAAAATGAATGGGGAAAACACGTTTTGGGACCCCCTTTTTCTCGGCCCCCGCTTGACAAATCACCCCGAGACTTTCAGGGTAGGAGCGGACCGTAGCGGGCCATAAAGTTTGAAAATTTCGCGAAGATTCGTCAACCGGCAAGACAGTTATTTCAAATAGAATGTCGCGGATTTCCTATGGAAAATAGGTCCTAACTATAACTATCTACTGGCGACCGCCAGTAGATAATATATGCAGCAAGACTCGTCTCTCTCCCAAGGTAGGAAAATCATGTAACAGACGAAGCGAACCCAGATAATGGTGCAGTTTCTAATTTATTGCATGCCCAACACCACTGCCGCCATAACGCGTTTCAGCCCGCGAGGGGCCTTGATCACATATATATATATATATTCACTGAAAAAACCATAGGTTTCAGGCACGTTATAGTTAGAAATTAGCATTTAAAAAACCTTAGAAATACACATACTCATCCACCTATACAGTCCTGCACACATGCTGTCTTCAACACATACAAACAGTGAGTCACTCATTCATGCATCTATGCACTAAGTAATACCCCCACCGAACCATACAGACACTCAGACACTCATACTGATACTCAAAAAACCAACTAATAACCCATATAGACACTCATGTAGCTACTCACCAACCCATGCAGCCACTTATACACAAAGTGAGAGACTGATAAAGATATTTTCATATTTAAACATTACTCACTAACCCATGTATTCACTAAGATACACTTAGTCAGTTATACAATCAATTTTACAAAAAAATCATCCATTTAGACACTTATATACCCATTTATTCTTCCACCGACCTTGAGATATACATATATAAAACATATTTAATTTTCAGAAAAACACACATTCACTGGATGATGTCATCAGTGATGTCATGAGTGATGTCATTTGAGATGTCATCAGTGATGTCATTAGTGATGTCACTGACCATGTCATGAGTGATGTAATATGTGACGTCAACAGCAGTGCATTGCGGGCGCACGAGTTATAGTTAGCTGAACTAACTATAACGGGGAATTTCTATGGTTTTGTACGAGTGAAATGTCCAACTAACTATAACGCCCCTGAAACCTATGGTTTTTTTCAGTGAATTTCTAAGGTTTTTTAAATGCTAATTTCTAACTATAACGTACCTGAAACCTATGGTTTTTTCAGTGAATTTCTAAGGATTTTTAAATGCTAATTTCTAACTATAACGTGCCTGAAACCTATGGTTTTTTCAGTGAATTATCTACTGGCGGTCGCCAGTAGATAGTTATAGTTAGGACCTATTTTCCATAGGAAATCCGCGACATTCTATTTGAAATAACTCTTGCGTCGGTTGACGAATCTTCGCGAAATTTTCAAACTTTATGGCCCGCTCCGGTCCGCTCCTACCCTGAAAGTCTCAGGGTGATTCGTCAAGCGGGGGCCGAGAAAAAAGGGGGGTCCCAAAACGTGTTTTCCCCATTCATTTTCCCATAGGAAACTTTAGACACGGCTACAGCCCGAACTGCTGAACGGAATTACACCAAATTTGGCAAAGAGGTAGTTCTTAATTCAGTAAGAACCCTTTTTGTTAAATGGTGTAAATCCGTTCAGTAGTTGCGGAGAAATTAAAAAATAAGAGTCAAAAATCAATTTCCCATAGGAAACTTTATGCAAGGCTACAGCTCGAACTGCTGAACGGAATTACACCAAATTTGGCAAAGAGGTAGTTCTTGGTTCAAAAAGAACCCTTTTGTTAAATGGTGTAAATCCGTTCAGTAGTTGCTGAGAAAATCAAAAGTAAAAACACATATATATCTGGGCGGAGCCTAACCACACATGTCATCGTGAGATCTGATTGGCTGTCAGCACTTCATCCTGGAATTGCTGGCAGCCATCTTGGGACCAATATAAATGATAGTACCATTGAAATGCATTGTAGTGAATCGAAGATTTTGAGGGTTACCAAAAGGAGAACTATAAAGGGTGATAACAGACTTTAGTTACATTAGAATTCATTTGTTGATGGTACCATACTAATTTCAGGAATTGTGGTGTGTTCTAAGGTGATTTTACCCTGTGAAAAACCTTCTGCTGGGATATCATGAATCATGTTTGAGAGAAAACTATTTTCACATGCTTGTCCCATACAGTTTTGGAAGGTGCCCCAGAAGCTAAAATGAGAGCATATTTTCTGTAAATTCACATTATCTTTCTCAGTCATGTGAGAATGAAGTCTGACATTCTCAGTAAAACATGTACATCCAACAAGGGCAGAGACTGTCAGTTGATTCCTTTGTGTTCTACTGCAGCTTCCCAGAGTGTTCTAAAGAACAACTAGAGTGCTAACAGCCTTACTTATGACAAAAGTATGGCACACCTGAAGCCATCTTGATTGGAATAAACTGGTAACACTTAAAACATTTAATTTAAAAAGGAACAAAATGATGGGGTTCATCTTGTCATAGAAATTATGGTTAGTGCTCTGGAAAGAAAAATCAGGACATGTTTCAAGTGTGATCTCAAATATCTTCCTGTTATATTTCAACAGGAGCAGCCTGTCAGTTGATGCCTTTGTGTTCTACTGCAGCTTCCCAGAGTGTTCTAAAGAACAACTAGAGTGCTAACAGCCTTACTTATGACAAAAGTATGGCACACCTGAAGCCATCTTGATTGGAATAAACTGGTAACACTTAAAACATTTAATTTAAAAAGGAACAAAATGATGGGGTTCATTTTGTCATAGAAATTATGGTTAGTGCTGTAGAAAGAAAAATTAGGACATGTTTCAAGTGTGATCTCAAATATCTTCCTGTTATATTTCAACAGGAGCAGCCTGTCAGTTGATGCCTTTGTGTTCTACTGCAGCTTCCCAGAGTGTTCTAAAGAACAACTAGAGCACTAACAGTCTTACTTATGACAAAAGTATGGCACACCTGAAGCCATCTTGATTGGAATAAACTGGTAACACTTAAAACATTTAATTTAAAAAGGAAAAAAATTAGGGGGTTCATTTTGCCATAGAAATTATGGTTAGTGCTGTAGAAAGAAAAATTAGGACATGTTTTAAGTGAGATCTCAAATATCTTCCTGTTATATTTCAACAGGAGCAGCCTGTCAGTTGATGCCTTTGTGTTCTACTGCAGCTTCCCAGAGTGTTCTAAAGAACAACTAGAGTGCTAACAGCCTTACTTATGACAAAAGTATGGCACACCTGAAGCCATCTTGATTGGAATAAACTGGTAACACTTAAAACATTTAATTTAAAAAGGAACAAAATGAGGGGGTTCATTTTGCCATAGAAATTATGGTTAGTGCTGCAAAAAGAAAATTTAGTGCATGTTTTAAGTGAGATCTCAAATCCTCTTCTATTTCATTAGAAAATTCTGACATGCAGACTGAAACAATCACTTTCAATACCAGCAGTAGACTTCCAGTTAACTCCTTGGTGAGCAGTAGCTTTATTACAGTGATCTAATGAACAACTAGAGTAATAACATTCTGAATTTATGGCAAATGTGTGACACATCTGAATGCCTTCTTGATGGAATCAAAGTAAAAAACTGAAAGCATTTCCTACTGAGGAGACTGCAGTAAATGAGGAAATTAGGAAACTTCATAACAAAGAAGTCTTCCAAGATGGCCACCAGAGAAAAAGAGCCCAAATGTAGCACAAATATTACCCAGATGTAGCCCACATATAGCCCAATGACAAAAGTGTGCAAAACACTTTTTTTTGCAGATTTATGTAGTGCAGACTGGTCAGGTATTGGAGCGTTACATCTTACTTGGACCCCTTATTGTGTATTTTGCACGAAGTACATGAGATTGATCTTGCGAAACATTGAACTTTACGATTCTGTTAACCTGAAGTTGCTCTGAACCGGGCTTTGTAACACCTGTTTTTACCTACTGGTTTTAATTAATTCTCACTGTATTGTATTAGGAAAGAGGATTTACTGTTTTTATGTACACTTTTATGATCTATGTTTCTAAATCAGATCAAATAAAGTTTAATGAATTCTATGGCAGGACGGAGGCGAGGATTATGCATATCTTTCCTCACTTTATTTGCATAGCAGTTCAAAGAAAACGTAATACAACAATCATTAAACAAAAGACTACACAACCCATGAACCATTAGGGGGGTAGTCTCCAAGGCAACTATAGTCCAATCATATCACAGTCCATTGTATATAATATTGTGACGTCCCTTCCGCTTCCTCTTTCTTCACTGCTCCTCAGTTAAGTGCATTCCTTACATTCTTGGCTTAATCTGACGTTGTTGCTGTTTGTATAGCGGTTTCTTGTGCACGTTATTAGCATTATTGCCTTGGTATTGTTTCATATTCCCTGCGCAGTAGGCTCTTGCCTGAGCGCGTTCTCCCCCTCGCAGTTTCTCCCGCTGTGTGCTCTGCGCGCGGTGAGATCCTGTCAGGCGCGTCTGGTCCGAGTGAGGCAGCTCCGTCGAGTGCTCCCGCTGGTCTTTACGTGCGTTTGGGAATCCGGTCACTCCTTTAGTGTCCGCTTGATTCCCGACCAACCCTCGCCTAATTTTGACACCGCTACGCGGTGATTTCCCCACACGGCCACGTTAGTGACCAGCGCCACCTGGTGGTGGTAATTGGTATTGCGCCTCAGTCTATTCTTATAACAGCTTCGGGGAAAGCCCAGCTGTTGGAGCACCAGCGAGGGGGCTGTCTTAAGGATTTTAAGGGCATTTGTTCTGTGCTAACACCCTCTGCTATCATCGCTGGTAGAGGGTAGGTGCTAATGAGCCGGCACCCGACGCAACCCCAATAAGGTGCAGGCGTCCAGCATATACTAGCCTCGGGAGAATTCTCCCCTAGATGTGAGGTTACTTCATTGTTTAGGGCATATCTATAGCCTAGATAATAACCACACTGTAAGGAACACAGTTTTGTGAATTGCCCAGATATACCTTTCACTTTTGTGGGTTACCATCCTCACTTTGGAACCCCATTTTTACGTGCACTAAACCTATAATCTTCACTGTTAGGTCCTGAGGAAACACCATTGATCATTCAGACACACTAGGCGTGAAACATGTCGACCTTGTAATAGTTACTCGGGCACATACAGCCCCACAGTAACTTATTAACCTTCGGGTTTTTTAGTCTACCAGGGGTACCACGTGATTAAAATTTCTTCTTGTGGATACTCCTAGGTAGTTTTAATTTTGAGTATCTTTCACTGCACGTACTTCACCACTTCCACTTCCGGATCCACCCCACACACCTGCACTCATCTAACGGCTTTTCTCTTAAAAGATCTCCGCAAAAGTGACCCTTCGGGGGACCCGTTGGGCATTGCAGCGCCGGCCCGACGAGGAGCACAGGCACTATGATGAAGCATGACATCCCTTGGGGTGTGTGAGGGCTACTAAGAGGCAAGACTTGGCCCTCCCCATCGGGATTGGATCCTTGAAACTGGGGAGATATCTTTGCCTCTCTCTATTTCTTCTTCCTCTTTTGACTCTACTCTCAATCTTTTCTTTTTGATGAGTGGGTGACATTTTTGCACCCCTATCTTGGAACAGTGTCTCTTGTGATTTGACGTTCACTCATGGAGCACGGACACTGGACCTTAACAGGCTCCTGGTCCCCCCTCTCTCTTTTTTGACATTTTAAAGTGATGCCAGTCTCTCACAAAGGTGCAAGACCAATAGAGAAAGGATGTAGGTTCATCCCAACTTCTCAGACATTGAGGCCACTTACTAGTAGTGGTTCTGCTTGCCATTTGTCCTTCCTATTCAGCTTTGTCTTATTTCCTGTTCCAATAATGCATTAGAAGATTGAAGCTTCACCAAGTGGGAAAATAAACTGGGGCCACTTGTCACTGCAGTGCATTCTATTGCTCTTGATTTGTTTGTACCTTAGGGTGGTCCAGTGATCTATTACTGGAATCCTTCTGCCTATTTATTTCCTATTTCTTCTGGAAAACTCATAAAGTAGCTAAAAATAACCCGCTTGATTTTTTTATGATTAATTGTTCATTCGAAATTTGGTACTTAATAAATAGTTGGTGCAGATAGATTTTTAGATTTTTGAAAAAGAGATATGTCTTTCTATAAAAGCTCTCCTGTGTTCCCACACATTGGTGAAGATATTCTTGTGTTTATGATTTACTGTCCTCAATGAATGAGAACTGTTATGCATTTCAGCAAAGTTGGAAAGGTTTTGAGTAAATAAATCCTTTCCCAAACGTTACCTTGCCTCAATGAGATTTTAACTTTCGGTGCAATGTCCCATCTACCTTTTAAGTAGAGGGACATGGCATTAAAATCCATGGTTGCTGCATGGAAACATACATGTAGCTGCCATGGAATGCCCCCTTGACACACGTTATCACAAAATAGTGCAAAGTCGCCAATACACCACTTTGAGTTATTTTAGTGCTACTTTCCTACTCAAATCAGGATTTAATTTGGAGTCCTACTCAAATCAGGATTTAATTTGGAAAGTAAACCCAAAATAACATCTTGCACCAGTTTGCTTCACTTTTGTAATGAAAACCAGGTACAAAGTGTTAGTAAATCTGCTCCTAAGTATGCTTGGGCAGCCAGAACACAAGTAGGTTTCCAGTGTTTTGCACACAATCAGTCAATTTTTTCATATTTTTGTCCTATTTTTTCTTTTTAGCTAAATTGCTCTTTACAGGCAAACAAGAAAACTGGAGAAGATTCTGCCCTGTCCCCTTTTTGCCTAATATTTTTATCCAATCATCTCCACAAATAGGCTTTGCGAGAAGTGAGATTTTCCTGGAACAAATGTCCATTTTTCACAGTCTGGTGGGCAGGATACCCAGATTTTATTAAAGGCACAGAGGCTAATATTATGCATAACCTCTTTTATTGGTTGCAAATAGCAACTGTGAAATAAGTGCGATGAGCGCCTGGACCAGAGAATTTTCAGGTTAAGTGTATGCGCTTTTGAAAGTGTAATGTCCTAAAAAAAAAGCAAATATGTATGCTGTGTGCCAGTGCAACCCTCCACGCTACCCCCAGGAATCCACAAAGCATGTGAGCAATGTGATGACACTCCACCGCTATAGTACCTTTTCACTGGAACCAAATACCATGGGATGGATAGCAAAGATTTTGTAGGGGATGAGTTTGAAATAAGTGACTCACCAAAGGTGCGCTGTTTGCTTTAATGTAACTCTCAAGTTCGCCACACAGTTCCTGAAGCACATGTTGTAGCTCTGGGTCATCTAACACAACACCATCACAGCTGGAAATAATAAAACACAAAGGTTAGGTCGTTTCTGAAATGGCTAAACTGGAGGATATTTTTGCATACAAGTTTTAGAGTAAATGATGTTGCAAAGTATAGATGGTCCCATGTCACAAAGGTAAATTCGATCGTAATTGCAAGCATGGGATTGAATTTACCTGTATTTCTTATGCGTGCCAGGAACCCGCACTCGGATTTCCGGTGAGCATAAATTAGATTTCAAGTGCAGACATCTCCACTATAAGTGCAGAGAAACCAACACTTGTAAGACCAATCAAGGGTGGGAAGTTCCAAGGTGTGGTTTGCCCTGAAAGGTTGGAAATGCCAGAAAATGTACATTTGTGAGTGTTCTCAAATCTCATCTCTGACCCCTTTACTACCTAGAAATGGTCTGAGATTGTAATCCAGACTAATGTCTGAAGTAATTTCTCTTCCATAATGGAAAAATGAATGAAGGGCCTCCAAATCTCGTGGTGGGGCATTGGAAGAACTTTTCCTGAGGGGAAAATGTTTTTCCCTGCAGATAAAAGAAATATGGATTTGCACAAGAGGCTCCATTCTCCATAAGTGGAGTTCTCCTCTTTTCTGTTTGGTGAAATCTGCACATGGAGAACAGGACATTTTAAGAATAGCCAGATGAAGTTCCCAGAAGTACCCTTGAAAACCTGTGCCTGGCACAGCTTTCTAGGCGTACTTCTGAGGATCCTTGATAATGTGAAAAAAACATAATTACATGCTCAGACAGAGATGCAAATCTCCGCCCCTGCTTTTATGAGTTTTTTCGTGAATAGGGCCCAATGTTTTTATATCAAAATTCAAATTTCAATTCAGTTTTTCAGTGGGAAGGTCTGCTTTCCCCTTTACTTCAGTATGGGTGTTAACAATGAAATATGATATGGTAGAGCATGGGTACTCACAAAAACTTTCCCAAGGGCCACAAATTTGGTCTGTGATGTGACCGAGGGCCACATTAATACTATCAAGGTGGCGGCCGGGGTTTGGGGAGTGGTTTGTATTAAGGTGGGTGTAAGGGAAGCTAGGTGCCTACATCTAGTGTCTGAATTGTACAATATGAAACCAAAACCTTGGGATTAATCCCAGTTTCTCCGCTTAACCAAACTGTGTGATCCTAGGTAATTATTTTATTTCACTTTCCCTCCTTTTTCTTCATTATCACATATGTGGACCTCAAAATACATGACTTCAGGATGTGTGCAGTACAAATCCTTTCCCTGTGTTTGATTTAATAAACCATTTGTTGTTCATGTATAACAGAAATCCGGGTTCTTAAAAAGTGGACACGACACCTGACTTGCCTCTTCATACACTATTGTCATTGTTATCAAGGAAGAATGGATGTTCCTCAATTCATGTTTGAAAACTATCACTTAAAAAAAAAATACTTCTCAATGCACTTATAATCTGATGCCCTAAGGTGAAACTGTTCTGTATGTTAATGAGTTATTAACAGACTTCATCATACTTTTACTGCAAGATGTCTTTATAAATTAAGGTGGACCTTAAGTTAAGTTGTTTAGGACACCCTAGTTACTTCCTTTCTTTAAATTCAATTAACCTTTAAATAAATGCTTGCCGGCCCTACTTTGTGTATCAGAGTGCTAGAGAAATCATCTCCATTGAAAATTCGCAACCTGTTTGTGCACCAACAGAAAGGCATTATCGGTGTGCGAATAACACTATTGTCAAAATGTAACAGTGCATTAACAGTATGCGCCGAATTTCTACTAATTACTGTTTGTAATTTCTGTGCAAATCACATTGGGTCACACTTACTGCCTCACTAGGTACTATGTGCAAACAAGCATTTGCAATGCAATAGGTCTCGCATTTACGAGAGTTTGAGCTATTTGCATTGTAATTGGCAATGCCTTTTATTTATGTGTTGTTTTTAAAAAAGATAAATAAAATTTACAATGCCACTAGCTTAAATTCTCGCAAATGCGAGACCTATTGCTATTTGAGAAAATAGTGCTCGGCGGCTGTAATTAAAGCCTACTGAGTTACAACACTTGTAACAGGGGGTGTCGCCATGGGAGGATACAAAATGAGACAAGGCGGTACTAAGAAGGGACTACTAAGCCTATTGACCAATGAACAGCCACAGTTTACAGTGGACAATGACACAAGCCAATGAAAAATATGGGCTTAGAGTGATTTTGAAGACCCTACCTGAATACAGCATGCCTCGCAGAGCAGCGCATGCGCTGCCCAGGCTTGACCTAAAAACATTTTTTCAGTGGAATACCCTAAACTTTCCTGGAGATAGGCGATTTTGCTTGGTCCAAATAGGATTAGTAATAAAACTTCTCCAGGACTGCTCCTCGCTCTGGCCATGCTTCCCAGTGTGTCCATCCTATAGTACCTACAAACAATGAGTTATGGGGCATCTTCGTTGTGATGGAATTGTCCTTTATGTCATCTTCTTCACAGGATGAAACACCGCTGCTTTCCTTCCTGTGTGAAACATGCTGCTAACACCTACACGTGCTATCTTAGAACTACAGGATTGTCCTGCTTCTTGGTGCTATCACCACAAGTCCTTGTGCCGTTTCGCAATGATCGTTTCACTTAGAGCCATTTTATTTGGCACTGTTTCTCTTTCCCCTTACATGTGGCCCACCATACCCCAAAGCTCCTTCCTACTTCTCTCTCACTGCTCTTTCTACTCACTTCCTCTTAACACTACTCTTTCCCTCTTGTTATGGCCTATCTTGAACCCCTGGTAAACTGCCCGGCCTTTTACCTGTCACAATGTTCACTTCAGCACCTTTCTTTCACTGTGACCGCTCTCGCCTCCACATATCCCCTGTCACTGGCCTTTTTCCTGCACCTTGCTATCATTTGCCCTTTCCACTATCTTATCACAAATGCCTTTCCACCCGCTCCTGGCCACAGCTGTCTTGTCCAACCACTGCCTGTCTGGAGCTCTACACTCCCTTCACTGTCATCTGACCACCTCAGAGCCTGCCTTCTGGATCCTTCCAAACTCTCTTTCACTCACCTACCCCACCCCTACCCCCCTCCACAACCCCATCCCCACAGTTTGCCTATCACAAGCCGCTTCTCCCCTCCCCACATCCGCCACCCACATGTCACCGCTTTCATTTGCCAATATCCTAGGAGGTAAGAGGCCTCCAGGGGTTGCAGCTTCTACCTGCCTTGCCAATGGCACCCCACTACCTGTGCTACACCTGGGGTCAAGGGTCAGGCGAGCAGCTGCAGGAACAGAATCTAAACCTTAGATCTCAGGGCTCTGTTAGCTTTCTGTAGTTTTTACTCTTTCTCTCCCCATAAATCTTAACCAGCAAATATGGATGGGGATGCTGTGATGCTCAGAGGTCAAGTCTGTGATGTCATCACAGTTCAAAGGGTGCATGGCATAATTTTCACTATGCCTAGCACATTGGTGAATTGTTGTGCATGCCTCGTGAATGTACGTCATTCATTGCTGCCAGCCAGGGCTTCTTCTGCAGCCTGCAGCATGTCACCCGCTTTTTTCATGCCAGATACTTTCCCCCGTTGCTGGCTTCCATTTTCAACCAACAAGTAACAGTTCAAATTTCCTCCACTCTCTGCCGTACAGTTGCCAGCCTGTGTTCCCACCCCCCATTACTTTTCAAGGTACGTGACGCGTTCGTCAGGCAACATTTGTAAGTAGCAAATGGTGCTGGTCTTTCACTCCTAAAACAGTTTCCAAGTACACCCCGTTTCTGGCAGAAAGAGAAACTGAGGGATTAATTTTATTTATTTAAGCACAGCATTTAAAGAAGCATACAAGTGCAAAGTGATAAACTCCATCACTCAAACAGAATTAAATAAAAAATAAGCATTTGCAATGCAATAGGACTCGCATTTACGCGAGACCTATTGCATTGCAAACGGGCGGGCGGGGGGGCAGGGGGCGAGAAGGCATGGACAGCAGGAGTGCGGGGGGTGGTGCGAGAAGGCATGGACAATGGGAGTGCGGGCGGGGGAGGGGGAAAAATAGTGCTCTAAATAACACATACCGTACAGTGTAACACTCAAAGTAAAGGGGCCAATAGCCATGGGAGGGTACAAATGACGACATGCCATAATAAGGCGGGACTAACAAGCCTCATAATCAATCAGAAGACAGAATTTACGAAGGACAAAGACAGAAGCCAATGAAAAATATGGGCGGAGAGTGAGGGCAGCTTGTCTCCCATACTCTACTACTGCATGCCTTGCAGAGCGAGCAGCGCATGCACGCTGCCACTAAAGCGCGACCTAAAAAGAGAGAAACTGTAGAAAACGTGCACAAATTAGAAAATGGAGTGTTGCGCTGGCTAAATACAAAAAATCAACTATCAAGTTATTAGTATATTTTACCTGTAGGCAATCAGAAAACCTACATAAGAGCACAATGTGAAGTGACCTCTTAATGGGAGCACCCAGGATATATTGAATAATAGAACGAGAAAGGGGGAGGAGAGGAGATTCAGAAGAGAGTAAGCACAGGCATGGAAGACAGTATTTAGCAAAAGTGATGCTGAAACCTTTGAACATGTTTCCGCAAAGAAGCACTGTTTCACCTCATACGCTGAAGTAGATTGGTAGGGGCACAGAGTCTCAATACTTGACAGAACACTTGCAGGTGTTGTATTCACTGCACCCCTCTTAAACTCAGGATACCTGTCAAAGGTAGCAATAGCAGGAAGAGTTTCACTAAATTATTTGACGTGGGGCTGTAGGAACTTTCTCACGACTATTTTGTCCAAGTGAGGGAAATACATCTATCACCAACACAAGGGTTGATTTAAGGGATTAAAGGAATTCTCTTAAGCCACTGCAAACATTCCTCAATTCATACTCAAGGGTTGGTTGATGGCAGGGTGCCAGAACATCCTAACCAAAATTTTGTCTGACAGAAATATTGTTTCCTAAATATAGTTTAAAAGATATTGCCTAATTAGATATAATATAATAGAAAATTTCCATCCAATGGAGAGAGATTTTTGTAAACAGCATTTAGAAAGCAGTCCTTGTCAGACGATATATTTTGCTCACATTATTCAAACATACACCCATAGTTCATGGGAAACGTGCACCATCAGATACACATCTATGTATACATTTATAGGTTATGTATTTACTGAATGGTCATTTACTATGTGATGCCAAGCATGTAATGCTAACTTAGTTGAACAAGTCACAAGAAGAACGCACGACTCACATGTTTTCAGATATAGGGACGTTCATGACAGAGATGCAAATGAGGCTGCTTCGTAAGTGTAATCTAATTGCAATTAATTTGAGTGAGGACAGTCATCTAGTTTGCATTCTTTCTGCTTCACATTTATTTGGAACTCACATTTTTAGTGTGTGGCTACAGAAAGATTTAGCTGTCTCTTGCAAGTGCTCCTGTTATCAATATACAGCCATTGCATTTTGCAGAAGGTTACATTGTGTCTCTGACTTTAAATTAAGGCTTTGCTGATGGGGCAATGTGATACCTCTGCACACAGTCTGAGCCTGATCTGCCCCCTGGAAAAGTAGCTTTTCCAATCCTGGCATGGCTTCACATTAGAGGCTCAGAGAGAGTTTGCTAAGGTTGCTGACTACGTAGTTAACACTAAGGTTTCCTAATTGACCCATACGGTGACCACATAAAGGTGAGTCTGGTCACGCCAGTCAAAATAAGGTGGAAGTAGTAAGAAAAAAAATTAACAGGTGGCGTTTTCTGTAGACTCTCAAAATGTTGATAAAAGACGGGGGTCAGGAAAACTTAAATGGAGAAGCAAGCAAGTTCCAAGGTGTGTGAATCATCCATGAGATTCCTCCAGGACCCAAGGTGGTGTTAGGATTTTCAAATCGTTTCCATCGCAATAGAAAGGCACACGGCTGTCCCAGGAAACCTAGGAGTGAAATGTGTTAAGGAAATTCTAATATGGGCTTGGAAATCAAATGTCGCGCAGAAGGAAAGTAAAGGTGAGTCAGTAGTGCCTGGTTCCCCTGAGTTGGTGGAAAGTACACCCTCAGGATTGAAGGAATATGTCTGGGAATACTGAGGGGTCCTTTGAAGCTAAGAACAGTCTTGCTGACTTGGGAGATTTCCCTGTTATGATCTGTAAGGTGTTGAGGACAGAGTTTATCAGTGTAGTTTCCCTTGCAATTTTGCCAAGACGGTGGACCACATTAAAGCTTATCCTGAAGTATCTTAAAATTTCAATAACTTTTACAACTTACTGGAAATTTCCTGCAATGCCCCCATATGAAAAACTATTTTGCAGTTTATTTGGGCGCGATTAACTTAGCCAAACTGAACAAAGAAATTGAAAAACTATGGGTGAATACAAGCTACAGAAGACATACCAAATAACATGAGATTGTTCACATTTTTAGCTCCCTCCAATACTCTATCTGTCTTACAAAGTGGCAAGTGGGAGTGTGATTGAATCATTCAGACATGATTTTTTTTAAGAATGCACACCCATATATTGTGCGATATAGATGACTAGCCAACGGCACTGATCATTTTATTTTCAACAGAAGTGTCCATGAAAATTAAGGCAGGTACGCTGAAAAGTATCAATTCTGTCAATAAAACGTATACAACCTCTGCTAGGAATGTTGATACTGAGTCCATAAGCATTGACAGTATGGGCAAAGGCTAGTTTTGTTGTTTAGGCTCAATAGAAGATCAAAAACGAGGTAACAATAATTTTTGGTTTAGGATTCACATCCACCTAGAAGGACTGATTCATGGCTTTATGCCACAAATAAAGGCTAACTAATATGGGCAGATGTTTTTGCCCATATAAATTATCTTCTCACCTGTTACACATTTTATTGGATTTTCCCTTATTTAACAATGCAAGGCACTATTATCCCAATCTGTTAATTATTAGTTATGGTGTAGTAAAGGGGAGTGCAGGAACAATTTTGGTAAATATGTTTTTTTCCTGTAGGCTGGCTCACTTTTTATTGTAAGTTAAGGTTGACAACGTTTAAAATGATCTTAAAACAGTCATACATTTGTTTGATCTTTTTGTTATTGTATAATTATATAATAAACTTTATCATGATAATGTTTTAGTATTAATTATCTAATGTACTGTTTATGGAGAATAACCTTAGTAAACTACATGTTGACTTGACTTGACATCGTAAGAACAGAGAATGGCCATTCCTTCTAGCCGCAGGAATTTGCAACTTTCCTCACCAGTGGCTGTAGCTTCACGCGAACACAACTGCTGAAAGCTTCATGTCCACTGTGAGTGAAGCACCACAAAGATCTGTTTCCAACAAATATTATCACTTAATGCAAGCACTCTACCAATCCTGAGGGACCACAGGAGCAACCCTTATGATTCCACAAGGAACAGTGGCGTAGCTAGGCCTTTTGCCTTGGAAAGGAAGAGTATGAGGATACCAGTGTAGACGTACACCACAGAGGCCTTTGCCACCCTTCGATCTTCCAGGAAAAAATGGGCAATCCATCAACTAACAGAAGGAATGTATCAAAGGCTTTATTCTGACAAAGAGTAGCGTTGTGTCTTCATCATATCTGAAGAGGAGAGTCAGCGGTCAAGGTTTATCGTTTGCAAGATCCAACCAACAGAAAGTGGGTCCATGAAAAAGTGGGGGAGCAAAATGCCCTGAAGTTCAGTTTCCAAGTGAAAGCAGAAACTAGCTCTGCTGACATTAGGTGCACTGTAAATAGCTATAAGCTTTACAGTTCCTTTATACGCTATTTTTCTGTCTTCGCTTGTGTCCACTCACCCCTCCATTGTTTTACAATGCACACTAGCTGAAAGAACAATAATCTGCCCTTGGAAACACAGGAGCAATTGATTTCTAGAGTACCTGATCAAACCATTGTTTTCAAAATAGTTTGAGATGCAGTTAATTATTCCTGTATCGCTAAAATATAGATACCAATGCAAATTAATTATTCATATTTCTATAAATACAGTGGTATCAATCAATCAATCAATCAATCAATCAGCATTTGTAAATTGCAACTCTGTCACCCCTAGGGCTATGTCTCTGTCAAAGATCCAGGTCTTGAGACTCTTTCTGAAGTCTGCCAGCGAGTGGTCTGTACGGATCTAGAAGGGGGAGGTTGTTCCAGGTCTTGGCTGCGATGTAGGGTAAGGAGTGGCAGCCGTTGAGGGTGTGGTGGATGCAGGGTGTGTGTGCGAGGGTGAGTGAAGTGGAGCATAGGTGTCTGGCTGCTTGGTGTAAGTTCAATTGATGGTTGAGGTAGGCAGGTCCTAGGTCGTGGAGGGCTTTGCAGGCATGGGTGAGGATCTTGAACTGGCATCTTTTCTGGGTGGGGAGCCAGTGGAGGTCTCTCAAGTGGGGGGTGATGTGGGTTCATTTGGGGCGGTCCAGAATGAGCCTGGCTGCGGTGTTCTGTATGGTCTGGAGTCTTCTGAGGAGCTGGATGGAGATGCCGCCATAGAGGGTGTTTTGCTGTAATCAAGGTGGCTGGTGACAAGGGCCTGAGTGATGGTCTTTCTGGTTTCGGTTGGGATCCATCTGAACATTCTGTGGAGCATGCAAAGTGTGTGGAAGTAGGAGGAGGCGACTGCGTTAACTTGTCATTTCATGGTCAGTTGGCTGTCGAGGATGATGGCGAGGTTACGTGCGTGGTCGGTCGGTCGGTGTGGGTGTGGGTCTGAGTTCTGCAAGCCACCAGCTGTGGTCCCATGCAGAATTGTTCTTCCCGAAGATCAGTACTTCAGTTTTGTCGGAGTTGAGTTGGGGGCAGTTGTCTCTCATCTGTTTGGCTACGTTGGTCATGGCATTGCAGAAGTTGGTTTTGGCGTTGGCGGGGTACTCGGTCAGCAAGAGGATCAGTTGAGTGTCGTCTGCATAGGAGATTATGTTGAGTCCGAGGGATCAGACGACATCTGCGAGGGGGGTCATGTAGATGTTGAACAGGGTGAGGCTAAGAGATGATCCTTGTGGTATGCCGCATATGATGTCTTTGGATGTGGAGGTGAACGGAGGCAGTCGGATGCCCTGTCTGCCTCCTGTGAGAAAGTATGTGATCTACTTGAGGACAGCTTGGCGTATGCCTATGTTTTGGAGTCTGTTGATGAGGGTGTTGTGGGGGACTGTGTTGAACGCCGTGGAGAGGTCAAGGAGGATCGGGCCAAAGTTTCTCCACGGTCGAGGAGTGTTCTGATGTAGTCTGCAGCAGCAACCAGCAGGGTCTCAGTGCTGTGGTTGGCGTGAAATCCTGATTGAGAGGTGTCCAGTAGGTGGCTTTGTTCCAAGAATTTGGTGAGCTGCTGGTTGATGGCTTTCTTGATAATGGTGGCCGGGTAGGGAAGCAGGGAGATCGGATGATAATTTTTGAGATTGTTGGAGTCAGCGGACGCTTTCTTTAGGAGGGGTCTGACGTCTGCGTATTTCCATCTGTCCGGGAAGGTTGCTGTGGAGATGGAGGTGTTGAGGATGCTGGTGATTGGGTTTGTTGCAAGGTTGTTGAGGTGGTGGGGGCAGGGACCGGTGGGCGCCCTGGAGTAGATGGAAAACATGATGGCTGAAGTGGTCAGGGCGGTGAGTGGTTACCAGGTGGTGATGATTTGGCTGGTGTTTGCTGGTTGGTTGAGCTCTTTGGGGTTGATGGTGATGGGAAGAGTGTTGAAGATGTTGGTGATCTTGCTGTGGAAGTAGCCTGAGAGGGTGTTGCAGAGTTCTTCGGAGGGGTGGATGGTGTTCTCAATGGCTGTCAGGTTGAAAAATTCTTTGACTATTTTGAAGAGTTTCTTTGTGTGGTTGGCAGCAGAGTCGATGTGGGTGGTGATGGCTGCTTTCTTGGCTTATTTAATGTGCCGGTGATGGTTGCTGAGGGCTGTTTTGTGAGCGGCTCTGTCTGCAGGGTTCTTGGTGGCATGCCATCATTTCTCCAGTTGGTGGCAGTTGCGCTTCGTGGTCCTGAGTTCTGGAATGTACCAGCTGGCATGTTTGGGGATCGGGTTGGTTTTTGTGGGTTTCAGCGGGGCAACTCTGTCGGCGCAGTCGGTGATCCAGGCGGTGAAGTTCTGGATGGCCTGGCCGAGGTCTGTTGAGGCCTCAGGTTGGGACATGGTGAGGGTCGGTGAACACTGAGTTTGGTGACCTTGCTCCAGCTACGATGGGAGGAGATCTGCTTCCTAGTGATGGTGTGCTGGGCGTCGGTGATGGTGGAGTGTACGATGGTGTGTTCAGGCCAGGTGAGTTTTGTGGTGTGGCTAAATTTGATTCTGTTGCTGAAGGGGAAGATGGGCTCGAGTGTGTGTCCGGCTTTGTGCGGGGGTTCTGTGATTAGTTGGGTGGGGCCGATGTTGTTCAGGTTCTCCAGGAGGGCGATGGAGTCGGTGTTGTTGGGGTCGTCCATGTGGAAGTTGAGGTCGCCAAGTAGGAGGTAGTGGTGTGAGTCGCTTGCTAGGGGGGTGATGAGGTTGGGGATGGCATTGCAGAACGTTGCTCTGGATCCCGGGTGTCTGTTAGCGAGGATGCCTCTTATCGTGGTCTTCTCATCAGTTTGTAGATGTTCCATGAGAGGTGTGGAGTACATAAATAATTGAGATGTTTTAATAGAATGTTGCTTATTAACTAGAATACTTTTGATCACAAGTGGATCACTGGGTTGAAAGTCTGATTTATTATAAATGTCTCTGATTTGTATTGTGGTTCATGTTTTAGGTTCCAATCTTCAGTATTTCTTTGATTAGTTTTAATTGTCTATCATAATAAGCACCAAAAAAATGGCTTTCAAATACAATTTGAAAACTATGCATTAGTGTTTTTATTGTTGACATTGAATAGTTATTTTATGTGAGATTCTGTATTTTATTCTGAATTGACACTCAAGTCTAAAAGGATTCACAAACAGAATCCTGGCTCATTATTATAAATGGGACAGTGCTCCACGAATCAAACTGCATGGCATATTTTGCACTTTAACCGATTTGCACATTTGTTGCAATGCAAAAATATTCTCAGGTCACAAACCAGTAAATTTCTTTTGCACAGTTACTGCTCTGCGAGCTGAGAAGTAAATATCGGGCAGACAGCGTCACATTCTGAAGCATTTTTGGTCTATGGTTTTCACTAAAAGACACTGACACCAAACGCTAACCACACATTGCATGTACACTTTGATAGGATAAAGAGAAGCAAAACGGTACTCACAATTGAACACCAACTTTAACGATGATCGCACCTTTGTTCGGCAATTTTCCACAATGTAGTTCCCCCATGCTTTTCAAGTTTAGTCCAATGATAAATGAAATATGAACACGTACCAAAAGTTCTACCTTTGTCTCGGAGCTGCAAAGCAATACAAAATAAATCAGGAAATTGTTTTAAAACAAACTACATAAACTAAACTTTACGATAATGTAAGTTTGCAAAGTTGAAAGCTAGTCTTCATTTGGATCAGACAATGTGCCCGTTTAAATGCAGCATCATTTTATTAATGTTTAAAAAGTTTAGCTGTTACATCATTAATGCATGTTATCTCTCATAACTTAATCATATGCTTTAATGCTGTGCTTTTTATTGGATTGTGCACTGGTTACTGTACTGCACCATGGGCGGCTTCCATGGTTGTTAGGTCTGTATGCACACAGTTTTAACTTTTTGGAAGGCCACTGGCCACATGTTCAGAAAAGTACAGAGAGTGGGGTTTAGGTCACACACCCTTCTTTTTGTCATTGTCTTTCATTTATTTTTCATGGTTTATTGTAGCTTGGATGGGCCGGCCATCATATCCATGATATTTTATGAATGGCTACAATTTTCCCACTTGTGTTCCCATTAGGTTTTGCTGATGGGGTATCAAGTAGTTATTTTGTTAGAATGCAGAAGCTACAAGATTTGCATGTTGTAATCGACAGCCAGTGTGCGTTCATTGATAGATTTAATTTGAGGTCAAAACAATATTTTTTATTTTTTATTTATGGCTTTTTGTTTAGGCAGTGCATTCTTTAGTGAAGCCTTAGCATGTCATATAAACACAGTAGTATTCATCATGCCTTGTGCATTCATTTGTTTTACTTTGCTTTCATGATAACTTGTTGTTGGATTTACATCTTTTTTTATGACAAAGACATGCACAAACATAGGGGCAGATTTACAAGCCCCTTGCGCCGCCGGTGCATCACGTTGCGTGACGCACCGGTGGCACAGCCTGCTAAGTGATATTTACAAGAACAGGTAAAGTCACCCTGCGTGACTTAACCTGTGCTTGTAAATATTGCCCCTGTTCACGCAACACTTTGCGTTTGAGGGGCGTGACATGGGTGTTGCTGTGGGTGTTCCCACGCAACACCCATGTCCACTGATGCATTTCCAGATTTACGAGAAATCGTAAATCTGGAAATGTGTCAGAATGCTACGCCACCCTAGGGGTGGTGTAGCGAGGTGCAACGAGGAGAAATGTTTTAATTTCTCCTCGTTTTTCCTCTTTCAATGCGTGCTGCATTCTACAGCACACATTGGAAGAGGAAGTCACCTCAATTGATTGTTTTTGTGCAGGAAGGTGCCCCTTCCTGCACAAAAACAATCTCCCACGACGCAGGCATCCTTGCACCATGGTGCAAGGGTGCCTGCGCCGGCACATGGCAGCAGTTTGTGCGCCAGCGCAGGGGAAGCACAGAGATGCGACATATTGTTGTAAATATGTCGCATCCCTGTGCTTCGAAACTAACGCAGTGCGGCGCAGCAAAATGATTTGCGGCACCGCGCTGCGTTAGTTTCTTGTACATCTGCCCCTGGTTCTTTATCAGAAGTGTATGTCTCAGGAATATCCTTTGTGTTCGTCTTTGAAGGTCACTGCTTGCAATGCAAACTGCATCTTTTGACTCCTTTTCAGAGCACTTTTCTTTGAAGGTGCAGCTTAACTCTTCGACTGCACCCTGTTCAGCAAAGGTTCCTGTAGGAAATGACCATCTTTTGCATTGTGTACCCCCAGAGTTTTGCCCATCTGTTTTTACTGGCTATGGAACTCTGTGCCCTTTACCCCTGCTAGGCAGTAGTAAAGTGCCTGTGTGCCCACTTTTAACATGGTCGAATTATCATAATACTAACTGGCATATTAAAATTGCCTATAAGTTCCTAGTGCATGGTCCAAACTGTACCCAGCGCCTGAGAAGTTAAATGCCACTAGTGGGCCGCAGCACCTACTATGCCACTACAATGCAAACATAGATTCAGGCCTGTCACTGTAGTATGACTGGAGCAGTCTAAAAAGTGCAATTTGACCTACCAAAATAACCCTGTTGACAGGTCTAAACCTTCCTTTAAAACATTATTAGGTCACTCCTAAGCAGTGCTTAATTTGTAAAAATAATAAGTGCCATTGCCCTGGTCAGGAGGCCACCGCAGCTTGCACCACCCTTTGCCACTGCCAGCAGTGCGAAAGACTGTACCTACAGAACTACCAGCCATTACACTGCTACAAGGGTTACAATTCAGACTGTTCGAGACCCCCAAAGCTGTAAGAATGGATTGGGTGGCAGGTATTGGTTATTTTTAATGTATATTGAACTAATAAACAACTGTTTTTCTGCTCATGTTTAAATTACACAAACAGCGCCACCAAGCAGCAGCTGTCATAAGTGCCGGTGCCGAGCACCGTAAACCACCGGCTCAAATTAAGCACTGCTCCTAAGTAGCCCACAAGGCAGGGTGTATGGTATTTAAAAGTAAGATATGTAGCAATTTAATGCTTACAGTGACTAGCCCCCAAAAGCTATTTTCACTGTAGGAAGGCTGCTGTACCATAGAAAAACACCTGGAAGCAATATTTATTTATTGACTTATTTGTGAGTTTTATATAGCGCAAACTAGACCCGAAGGTATCAGAGCGCTTTACAGAGTAAGCAAAACAACAATAACATGAGGTACATCAAGAATAGATAAAAATATATAGTACCAGTAAAAAGGACAAACGGTATACAATGGGATATCCAGGCAAAATAGAAGCAAGTGCCCGAGTTACATAAAGCATAAATAAAAATATATATCAACATTATATAAAAGAAGAATCCGATAGACAGAGGGATGTGGGGACATAAAGTTCTGAGGTAGATATAGTAGGGTTTTGCAAGGGTAGGGAGAGTAGGTGCACAGTATTTCTCCAAGGTAGTGAACGAGCATGGCTGTGTAGCACCTAAGATCATGAAACTAGCACTTTACAGAGTAAGCACAACAGCAGAAACTTGAGGTCCATTGAGAGCAAATAAAAATAATTGCTAACGGTAAAAGGAGTAGACAAAATACAGTGGGGTTTGTAAGCAAGAAGCAGCCAGAATTAGAGTTACATAAAGTGTGAGTGAAAGTACACAGCGACAATAAATCATAGAAGAATTTGAATGATAGAGTACATAAAAGTACTGAGGTAGTTGAGGAAGGGAGATGTAAGGATGGAGAGAGTCAAAATACAGTTTTCTCCCTTTGGTAGTTATGTATAGATTTACGTGAGGAGTGCATTGTAACATAGGTCCAGAACTCGGGCAAATTACGGAGAGGACGCGGACAGATGGAGGGCGGGGTCTAAACAGTGAGCGGGGCATAGTCAAGTCCTCAGTGAGAGAGAAATTTGTTGGAGAGAACATTTTTTGCTTCTTTCCTGAAGAGGATGTGGATGGGTTGCATGTGATCTCATTAGGGGGAGAGTTCCAAATGTGTGGGGCCATTCCAGAGAAGGATCAGTTGTAGGTTTTCTTTTCTTGAATTTTTGTGGCTTGAGAAGTAAGGTGCTCGTACTTCTGGAGGATCTGTTTCTGCCTGAAAGGGTCGGTTTCTGGGACAGGTAGGAAGGGATATTACGGTGCAGCGCTTTGTGGGTCATGCTAGGAATTTTGAAATGCATCCTGGCCTCGAATGGTAGCCAATTCAGAGCTCGAAGGTCAGGGGTGAGGTGATCGCTTTTTTTGGAATCCGTGATGAGCTTGGCTACCGCATTTAGTGTAGCCTGAAGGGGAGCAAGTGAAGGTTTTGGGATCCAGTAGAGTAGCGCTACCATTTTCTAGTTTCGAAAGCACAAGTGCATGAGTCGCAGATGTGAGGTCGGCCACGGGGAGGAAAGATTTTAGTTTCCTAAGGATATGCAGCTGATGGTCAGCTCCTCTAGTGATGGTGCTAATATGTTTTTGCATGGTGAGTAATACCAAGGGATTTGACGGAGTCAACAATGTGTGGGGTGCAATTCAGGGTGGAGAGAAGGGGGAGCCATTCTTTGGCGTAAGAGGTGGCAGTGGGCAGTGCGATCAGTAAGAATTTAGTTTTAGGGGCATTGAGTTTGAGGTGATTATGAGTCAGCCATTGTTGAGTTAGTATTAAGGTGTTATTGAGGGTGTGGATGTCTTCGTGGGAGGTTATTCTCATGTAGAGTTGGGTGTCGTCAACATACATATGGTAGGAGATGTGGGAGCATTTGAGAATATTGGTTAGGGGCTCCATGTAGAGTTTGAACAATGTCGAGGAGAGGATCGAACCTTGGGGAACGCCCAGCAAAAGTGGGGCTAGCTCGGATAGAGTGTGATTAATTAGGAAGCGCTGCAACCTGTTGTGTAGAAAGGAGTAGAACCATTTTAGCACTGTGCCAGAGAAGCCCATCCTGTGTTCTAGGAGGTCGAACAGGGTAGCATGGTTGATGGTGTCAAAGGCTGCAGACAGATCTAGTAGGATCAGGAGGCAGGATTCATTCAGGTCAAGCGAGCGCAGGACATCGTCGATGATGTGGACCATAGCAGCTTTGGTGCTGTAACCCGAACGAAAGCCAGATTGGTAATGGTCTAGAAGTTGAAATTGTTCAATGTGATTGTGGAGCTGTAAGTGCATACATTTTTCTAGCAGTTTGGCCAGAGTAGGGATGTTGGAGATGGGGCAGTAGTTGTTGGGGTCAGAATGGTCAGAGTTGTTTTTTTTTAGGATAAGGGTAACCTGACCAATTTTGAGGCAGTCGGGAAGGGAGCCTTGGGATCGAGAGGCATTGATTATCTTAGTCCACAGTGGGAGTAGGAGGTAAATGGATTCATTTAGGAGTGTGTAGGGGAGGGGACGAATGAAGTGGTTAGAGTATTTCAAGGAGGTCAAAAGATTTAGAGTGCCAATCTCATTGAGGGTTATGAAGCTGGACCAGGTGGCGTCATTTTTGGGAGAGATGAGGCGATTATACGGGCGAGTTTCATGATCCGTCTGTAGGGGATTAGGAGGGGTTGGGGCGGAAAAAGATTGAGAGCGGTCTGGATGTCGTTAGTGATTAACGACGTTTTCTCAGTAAAAAAGGAGGCAAAGGATTCAGAGTTAGGGAGTGCTTTTTTTTCGGGAGCAGGATCGCTTTTGAAGGTAGATTGGTTTTTAATAATTTCAAACAATTTTTTAGGTCTATTAGTAGCAGTGTCAAGTTGGTTTTGAAAGAACGTTGATTTGGAGTTCCTAATGTACCTGTTGTAGGAGCTGCGTCTTTGACGTAGTAGGCTGAGGTTGGCTATGGAGGGAGTGTGTCTCAATGCTTTTTCGGCAAGTCTGAGGAGTCGCTGTTTTTCATTAAGATCGCTGTTGAACCAGGGGTTGGAAAGTTTGGACAGGATTCTTTTCAGTTGCTTAGGGGCTATGGTGTCCATGATATTTGACATTGAATTGAAATAGTGGTTAGTGAGGTCTTGGGCATCAGTCATGGTGGGAGGCGGGAGCAAGTATTCATAACTAGTAGAAGATAAAGTGACTTAATGTTACAGGTGTCGCGGATCCAATGTTTGGCTTTCTTTGGGTGGCCCTTGGAGGTGACGATTTTTATATTTAGAGAGAAAGTGATGCAGTGGTGGTGAGTCCAATTGCAACAAAGAATAGAGTCAACATGCAAGGTGTTCTCGTTAGCAATGATTAGGTCAAGGATGGCTCCTCTCTTATCGGTCGGTTAATTGGAGGCTTGGCTGAGGTTGAGGTCCCGGAGGAAGGATTTGAAACAGTTCACAAGTGGGTCAGTGATATTGTTCCAATGAATATTAAGGTCACCAAGGAAGATCTGGATGCAATGATCGTCAATGCTGGAGGAGAGAACCTCCACTTATCTGTTCAATGAAAGAGCGATTACCACCGGGTGGCTGAGTAAAGGGAGCATTTTGAGTTGCTGGAGGTATAGATGTTGATCTTAAGGTACTCACTGGTGGGCAGAGAAGAAGTACGAGATTGTTTCACAGAGAGTGAGGCTCTGTGAATACAAGCAAGGCCACCCCCCGGGCAGCCATGGCGCTCTAGTCTGATTATGCCATACCTAGGGCGGACCAAAATGTCCAAGAAGGGAGCAGAGGAATCATTTAACCAGGATTCCGTGAGCATGAGGATGTCAAGGTCCTGGTCGAGGATAAGAGCAGATATGTCAGCCGCGTGTTTCACAGCTGAGCGGCAGTTTAATAATGCACATTTCAGGGTTGTGTTAGAGGTAGTCGTATTGGAGGACCTGTGGGAGATGGGCACTGGGGTGAGGTTTGATTTGTTTATAGACATAGTCTTGGGGCAGGATGACTTGGCAGGGTGAGAGATGATAGTCTCGATTTTGGTGGCAGAGAGATCTGTAGGGGAGGAATTGTAGGAGTCCAAAAGGTTGAGTATATCATCATTTGATAGCTGTCTGACTAGCCTATCGGGTCGGGAGGAATGATTAAGGGGTGGGTATGGTCCTCCAGAAAGGCTGAGAGCTCCTAGTGTAGGCTGGGATACAGTCCAAGTAGCGGCTGGAGGAAGTGGGGGTGTTGTTAAATAGGGTGTGAGTTGAGTAGGGGGCCACTTGTGTTCGAGGTGATACAAAATAGTTTTAGAATGTCTGCTCGGATCAGATGCAGTTCGAAATTTATAGTGTCGAGCATTGAGCCATAAGACAGGTTGTTGAAGGTTCCAGGATGAGGGAAGCGCTGAGGTGTGGGGGAGACTCCAAGTGATTAGGGGGGTTGCCATCAGTGGGGGTCACCATCGGAGCCTTGGTAATGGTTGGATGAAAGGCTGTGGAGGATGGGTGCAATATATTGATAGGAGTGTGCATACGTGTGGCTCTGAGGGAGTGGGGTGAGATAATGTCAGACTGGTGTAGATAAGGGGGGAGTAGGAATTGATAGTAGGTGATGGGGGAGACGGAGTTGACAACAGTTGAGTTGGGGGGTGCAATGGTCAACAGCGGTGTCAATGGACCGGCGGGTGACCACCTTGGGAGAGGGGTGGGAGTGGGGGGTTGGTGTACTGGTAGAGTAGTAGGGGAGAGGGGATTCTCCAAGGAGGGGTAGTCTGAGGGGATATGCGAGAAGATAGGAAGGTCAGTGGAAGCATCAACTTTGTGTTTGACGCAGGAGAACAGACTGCTGGAAAGTTACAGGTTATGATCAGAAGATTGAATGAGTGTGGTGCCGTTGATGTAGATGGAGATTATGGCGTTGCAATGGAACCGCATGGAGGGCACGATAGTAAGTTTATGACCATGAGGGATTTTCTTGGTTATGGTGATGTTGAGTGAGGAAGAGAGAACATTCCTCCATTTGGCACGTCGGTTAGTTGAGAAGATGAGGTCGTTGAGTAAGGTGCCCTTGTTGTGGTAAAAGTAGCGGTTGGTGAAAAGGGTTTCTTTCCTAAGGTGTAAGATCTTATGTTTGAGGCTTCGCTTACCGTTTTTGATAGGTTGGGGATAGGGAACCGCTAGAAATATGATTCAAAAACTCTTTTTTATTACTTATTAAAAGCCCAACTCATTGGTGAAGTCAAACTTTTATTAAATATTAAGGAAAAGTCACTTTTAGAAAGTTTTGCTGCCTGAATCTCCTGAAGGCTAATCTACATGAGCCTTCCAACTATCATCCAGCTGGTGAATGATCCTGAATGAGATGTGAAAACTGGTCCTATAGCTGAGACAAAGGCTTGGGCATGGGGTGGTGTTTTGTTCCTCTGGCAGGATGACCATTTGGGCTGTGCCCATGAAATTATTTTATTTCAAAGCGGCCTCCCCTGTCACAGGAAGATGTCAGATGAGACCTGAGCAAGCCCCCTCTTTTGTCCTCCAGTGACACAGGCACCAAACCCAGTTGCGGGTGACCTGCCCACAGAACTGGTATGTAGTGACAACAGAGGAGGTGTTACCCATTATCCTGGCCACATCTCTAGCTGTGGGCACTGGCTCTGCAGAAGGGGAGAAGGGTTTCATCATTTTGGATTTTAGGAGTAAGGAGCACTTTGGGATTGTTTGTAGTAGGGCAGACAGCAAGTCCTGTAACCGTGGGTAGGGATACCAATTGGAGGTTTTACCCCATTTGTTAGAGAGGCAGCCTGGAGCCACCCCCACCCAGAAGCTAGTGCCAGTCAAAAATCTGGCATCCCCTGACAACTGCCTCAGAACACTACTAGACCCAAGGAAGAACAGAAGAGGACTAAACCTGCTGTCTGTGACCTGAGAGGAGCCCTGAAGGACTGAACCTCTTGATACCAGGACATAAGGATGACCTCCTGGTCAAGCTACAGGGAAACACCAAGCTACAATAGGTCTTTCCCTACAGCTGCCCAGCTGACATTACCAACTGGACCTGCCATGGACCCTGGTGTTGGCCTCTGCTGGAGTGAGTACTAAACTGCAAGTTCTATTTCCAAGGTCTTGGAGACCTTGGCTGTGTCTGGCTGGCCTTTTCTCACCACCTCTGAAAATCTTAGAAACTTTTTCAATTTCAAGACCTCCAGAGGACCAGGACAAACCTGCCAAGCCGACCCATCTAAGGTGCGTTGCCGCTGGGCTGAAGATTCAGGTTTATCCCACTTGGAGTTTCTCTGCAGCAGCAAAGTTGGTTCAGAAGGACCTCGTGGAAAAATCATCAAGTTTCGTTGAGCCCTGATCTGCTACAGCATGCAGCCTTGCCCCGCTGAAGCATTCTGAGCTGAAGTGTCTAAGTGCAAATGTAGAGATCTTGACCAGGCAAAAGCTACAAAAGTATCCGTCTTATGAGAGGATATCCCTGAATGCGAAATTCAAATGTTTCCTACTTGGCACTTTTTACCAGCAAAACCAATGGCTTCAATGGGTCCACGTCCAATGGCTATCCGACCTCATGGTGCCCTCTTTTGCTACAGTCAGCTGCCTAGCCTCAATGAGAACTTTGCACTTTCATTTTTGAGGCTAAGGGGCATATTTTTGAGAGAGTGGTGCAGGGCAGCACAGCAAATCACTTTGCTGCGCTGCACTGCATCACAGGGAAAGGGCAGGAATGTGCCTTATTTAAAAGAATGCAGCACATTCCTGTCCTTGTCCCTGTGCTGGTACCATTTTGGCTGCCTAGCTATAATGCAGGCACCCTAGCACCATGGTGCAAGGGTGCCTGTGTTGCATGCAGCATTGTTTTTGTGCAGGAACGAACACCTTACTGCACACAAACAATCCTGTGAGGCATATTCTTCCATCTATGTGCGCTGCAGAATGCAGCGCACTTAGAAAGAGGAAGTAACAAGGAGAAATAAGGATATTTCTCATCGCTACACATCCCCTGGTAAGGCCTATCTTTTAGGCACATTCCCAGGTTTACCAGTTCTGGTAAATCTGGGAATGCGTCAAAAGCCATGGGAGTTGTATGGAAGCACCCACACAACACCCATGGAAAGACTTCCCAGGGCAGAGTAACAAAACGCAGCGATTTGACCTGCATTACTCCAGATTTATGAAGCCATTCAGGGCCATGCAAGGTGGCCTTGCATGGCTTTATAAATCTCATTTTTTTGTTGCATCACACTTGTACCACGTTGCGTGGTGCAAGTGCGACGCAACAGGGCTAATAAATATGCGCCTAAGTCTCAAGGTAAAACTTTTGACCAGGTTGAAACTTGTTTTTGTATCACACCTATGTTCCATCATGGTCACCTCAAGTCACGCCTTAGTTTCAGTCTACTGCGACCAGTTGACCGCAGTTAGAGGCATATTAGCAAGAGCTTTATCGCCGCTTTAGCAGCACTTTTTGCCGCTAAAGCGGCGATTTTTTTATCGCCCTATCAGCAAGCTGTCGCTAACAGGCGTTAGCGACAGCTTTCTGGCGATAGCGGCCCGTTTTCCCATCGCCTTGCATGCCAGCGATAATTATCGCTAATGACATGCAAGGTAGGCGTTCCCAACTAAAAGCGACTGAAAACAGTCACTAACACAACTTCCCCCTATTAGCAACGCAGGCGAAGCGGTAAAAAAAGTCGCGCTAAGCGCGAATATCGCTAGAATTTAACACCTGCTAAAAACATGACTTACCTGTTTGTTGAATGGGAGGTGGATTGTCAGGCTAAGTCCACCATGGCGTTAATGCGTGAATATCGCTGGATTTCCAGTGATATTCACGCATTCATCATTATCGTTGGATATTTTATCGCATTGGAGATAAACGTTGCTAATAGCGTGTTATCTCCGCGATAATATCCAGCGATAGGCGGCGATAAAAAAAAATACGCTAAGCGCGGTTTGCCATAATTATCGCAAGTTGTTGCTAATATACCCCTTAGTGCTTAATGGTTTTTGGTGCTATTTTTTTTTTTATTTTTTAAATAAATTCATATCTTTTGTTCCCCTTATTAGATTTTTGTCGTTTTGGCATCAATTTGTTTATTAAAATTAACTCTATTTTCTAAATCAGTTTGGGATTTTTATTGTGTTGTGTTTTGACTTTATTACTGTTTTAGTACTGCATAAATACTTTACACATTGCGCTAAATTAAGCCTGTCTACTCTGTGTCATAGCTTCCAGGGGGGTGAGCTTAGGTTAATTTAGTGACTTTGAGGGTCAGTCCTGATAAGGATTTTTATTATTATTCACTGAATATTACTAGTCGCCCCTCCCTTGACTAATAACTAATTTGTTTACAGAATGCTAGGCCCACCTTCCATATGGTTGTAACCCACGATCTTGCTTTATTATGAGATTTATTTTCTTTCTAGTGTAAGTCAGGGCAACATACACAAAGTCACCGAACTGTTCCCAAACACTTCACCTGACAAAAGACAAGTCCTATTGCCTTTGCCAATGCTTGTTGCTGGTCCTCTGACAAGGGTGTTGCATTTTGCTCCTCAACTGAGACATATTTGCAAGGCTTTGATTTTGCTTCTCTTCTCACCCTATGGCTGTTGGCCATGGGGGCTATTTTCATGGTTGTCTTTTTACTTGTCCTGATGAGGAGGTACTGTATTGGGCTTGTGATCTATAGCTGTAGACAGTTTGTGTAGTTACGTTTTTTGCTGTTTTCCTGTTGAGTAGGGCATTCTGACTATGCTGGTGGATACAAACTCCACTGTTTTTGTTTTACGCATCCATGAGATTTAATTATTTCAATCTACTTTCAAGTTAATGTCTTATTAGGTGTCCCTGGAGACTTGGGATGGTTGCATTAAAGAGAAGAAGAGTCAAACAGTTCCTATAGAGGTCCCTTATTTTCCAAAGCCTTCCCATTCCACACTATCCTTATAGCATCGCCCAAGGATGAAAAATGTGTAACCCTTTTTAGGAGAAACAAAGTTACGGTGCAAAAAGTATCTTTCTCTTGTTTCATGTTGCAGAGACGTGGGAGTACATCTGGTATTTGAACATTAATCTGATATGTATGTCTTTGGAGAAGTAATATGCAGGAAAGGGATTTGAGAACCATGGAGGAAATCAGACAAGTGTTTCAGCAGTGCCCTAAGGGTGGATTGGGATGGCTGACTTACGAGTACCTTTTTCATGCTATATCCGTCTACTATGTGGGAGAAATGCCAGAGGCCCATCGATCGATGAATCAAAAGAGTTGGCGGCTGTGTGGAGCTCAGTACTCAGTGGTATCTTTCTCAGAGTTGGTGTTTGGATTGTTTATTTTGGTGGAAGTGCTATTCCAAGACCCTAATGAGTTAAAAAATGTAAATAAGTACTCCCTCGTCATGCATTTATTGATGTTGGTAGTGGAATAGGTGGTTTTGACATGCAAATACTACCTCCTGTCAGGCTATAGATATGATTAGCACCCTAACATTAAATGTACAAGGTATTTATTACCTTACAAAGGGTATTAAGCTGCCACTGATGGTAGACTTTAAGAAAATCGATTTGATGGTTCTGCAGTAAGCCCACCTTCTTGAGAATTAACGGTATAGTCTGAAATTAAAGAGACTATTGGAACAAAACCTTGCATAAGAAGAAGATGGTGACTTCAGGTTCCAACGCAGAGACTCACTATCAAAATGGAAAGGTTTGTAATGGTAGGGCATTATGGGAAGTGGGATTATATGCTGGACTTGGTTCATACTTCTAATATTAAGGCAGAGGGTTATGAAAAAATGAATGAAATGAGATTTCTAAAACGCACGGCTACTCCCTGGAGTGTCCCGGCGATGCACTTACAGTCGACCACGAAATGCAACCAAATCATCTTTTCTTGTTGAAAAAGCCATGTCTTCAGCCATTTCTTGAACAAGGCGGTGGGCGCTACAGAGTGTAGCTCCAAGGGGAGTTTATTCCAAGCCACCTTTCCAGGATAAGAAAAAAGTCCTTCCGCCCATTCTCGTGCGACTGACCTTAGAGATCTTTGCCAAGAGGCCATGGGCTGACCACAGGTATCTAGAGGGGGCAAATAAACTGATTCTAGCCCTAAGATAGCCTGCCCCAGAATGGACTAACATTTTGAAGAGAATTCTCTTCATTATCAGCAACCAGTGGAGAGAATACAGGTAAGGAGGCATGTGTGTTCTTGGGGGCAGACTAAGTAGAATGCGGGCTGCCGTGTTTTATACCACATGAAGCTTGTTAACCAGATACTCCAGGAGTCCTAAGTATAGGGCATTTCCATAGTCCAGTCTAGACGTTATGAGTGATGGGATGACCACCTTTCTTGCGGACAAGGAGAGATAGTGTAAAAAAAAAATCTGAGTTTCCAAAAGTCTAAAGCATGATCCGACCACCGACATGATCTGTGGTTGGAATGATAAAGCATAATCAAATTTGATGCCCACGTTTTTGATTATTCCCCCTGAAGTCCGGGTGGTGGGTCATCTTTGGGCCACAGCATCTGCCAGTACGGAGGGTTAGGGCCAAAGAATAAGATCTCTGTCTTTTTTTAATTACATTTTAATTGCTGTAAGGACATCGAGTGAAAGACAGAGGAAAGGCATGTTTTAATAGACTGCCCCACAATCTTCTCTCCCTTCCCATATGTAAACAACAGCTGCATGTCGTCGGCGAATATGTTCACCTTGGCCCCCAGGGCCTTGGCCAACTGTGCTTGAGGGGTCAGGTATGCATTAAACAAGGTGAGGCTCAAGGCCGACCCCGGCGGCACTCCTACTGTCAGCTCAAATTCTTCCGAAGAGTATGGGGAAACCCATACTTCCTGACCTCTGTCCTTCAAAAACGAAGCTACCCAGTGCAGTGTCAATCCACCTATTCTGACACATTGGAGGCAAGCTAGGAGCATAGAGTGAGAGACCGTATCAAAGGCCGCTGAGAGATCTAACATAATCAAGACGGCCCCCCCCCGCGTCCAGGGTACCTCTAAGATGTCAGCGACTTTAACCAATGCAGTCTCAGTACTGCAGTTTGGCCTGGGATGAAGAAGCTCATTAGTTTCAAGATACCAAGACAGCTGTTGATGAACAGCCTTTTCGAGTTCCTAGGAAAATGCTGGCAGTAGTGAGATTTGCCAGTAGTTGGATTGCTTCATGGGGTCTGCTGTGGACCTTTTTAAGAGGGTTAAGATTTTGGCCTGCTTCCATGCCACAGGTACAATTCCCGAAGATAATGACGTATTCAACACTCTATTGGCCATTAGATTGATGACTGCTGCACCCATAACTAATAGGTTAGCTAGGCAGGGGTCAGCAGGCGATCCTGATTTAAGGGCATGTAAAGCCGTCAAGGATTCTTCCAAAGTAATGGGTTGAAAATTTACCAGTGAGGCCAAAGTGGGAGAGACTGAGCTGGAGGAAACGGTCTCCAGCTGACTCTCCTCCGCGTGGATCCCTAGCGCTAAGCTGTCTTGAATAGTTGTGATCGTGTCACGAAAGTAGGCTGCCAGTGGATTACACCATTTTACAGTGGGGTGGTGTGATCTGGCGCAAGCTTCAGGGGACATTAAGTTTTTACCACTCTGAAGATTTCTCTGGATTTATTACCTGCTTCCTTTATCCTCACCTCAAAATACACTTTTTTTGCTGCTCTAACCTTCGCATAGTACTTTTTTAGGGCTGCTTTGTAGATGACTTTGTCATCGTTCACGTAATTTTTTACACCAATGCCTTTCTAAGGTTTTACAATGTTTCTTCTTAGTCCTGAGATTTTCTTAAACCAAGGATTGGAAGGTTTGTTTCTGCAAGGAGTGTGTGAGGAGATTGGAGCTAGCTTATTGGAGGTATTTCTAATCCAGCTATCTAACATGCTGGCATCTTCCTCCACTTGACCTGAGAGAGAGGGGGTACTCTCTTTCAGGGAGCGCATAAATTCCAAAGTTAGAATTTAATGAAATGCCCTCGTGCCAGATGTAATTTTATTTGTCCTGGGTTGGAGTTTAGTCAAGACCGTCCGAAAAAACTTGATTAAGTAAGGTCTGTGCAGACTAATGGCCAAGGTTCTTCAAGATGAAGACTAGTGGTGGAAAACATTTGATCAAGCACATGCCCTGTTTTATGCATGGGGTTAAATACATATTGGGAAAGTTCTAATGATGACATTGTGTCTGACAAAGTGGATACTTCACTATTACCTTTTTTGCCCATGTGCAAATTAAGTTCTCCCAACACTATGAAATGGGGAAACCATATGGCCCACTGAGCCAGTGCATTGGCCAAAGATTTAAGAAAAGAGCCTGCGCTGCCCGGAGGTCTGTAGATTAATACCACAGCCATAGATTAGTGGGGTGTCAGGGAGAGGCAGAAGCCCAGTGCCTCTGCATCTTCCAATTTCTCAATAAGGATAGGAGTACATTAGTATAACTCCTTATGTACAATAGCCGCACCTCCTCCTCTACCCCCTTGACAATTATTCCTGCAGATTTTGTACCCTCTAGCAATGGCCGTGGCTATTGAGGGGCTAGATTATAGTAAGCTTTGTACCCTCATTGATTGAATTTGCATAGAGAGGTAATCTCATTCTGATCATGGATTGGGTTGAAAGGCATGATAGCCGAATTTAGGTTAAAAAAAGACTGGAGGGGAAAACATTCTAAAAGCTGTGGCTATATGTCTTTAACCGAATCCATACATTTTAACTTAAATTGGCAATGCATATATAGCAGCTTGGGAATACAGTAGATCATTATTTCTGCTAGCATGGGAAACTTTACTCTGTAAAATCATACCCCAGTGGAAGAGGTGGTGGAGCTTGGAGCATTGAGCCTGGGACCCCACTGGAGCTGGTGACTGGGACAGTACCTCTGGAGGGATACATTGTGAGGTCAGAAGTAACAGGTTGTTTGGAGTACTACTTCTCTCAGTACTTTGGGCGAGAGGTAGAATTGGCAAATGCTTGGGAGTTTGGGATGTGTGCAAGGCAGGGTCAAGGGCACATTTGCTATTGGCAGCAGCCAGGATTTGGAGGATGAGGGAGTTGATGACCGATTCATTATTTTTACAGTTGACAAGACTACAGGCTACACACCAATAAGTTCAGGGTCACAGAGAGTTTGGAGAAAGACACTGATGTTCAGATTGGGTAAAATTACTTTGTAGAGTGTAAAAAGGCTGCAAAACTGTTGACTAATGTGAAAGTTTTTTATTGTAAATGTTTTTATTGGCATTTGAACATGTAGCAACAGCCAGTCCAGGTACGATACCATATATTAACAACCATGTTGGAGTAGTGCAACCTTATGCACCATCTCCTCCAATCTGAACATAATCAGCAGGGATGAAATCATTTAAAAACAATGAGCCACGAGCATTGGGACTCTTTACCCTTGTGATGCCTCTTTCTGTGTAGTGTGCATGCAATTTCAGGTTACAAGGAAATACAATAAATTCAATAACATTTGCAAATCCAAGGATGTATCCTGTTGGTCCTCCCCTCAAGGCGGTCTCTCGTCACTCTTGGCTTCTAGTTTCAGAACATAAACATCCCACTCAGTGATTGCTGGGTCCCTCCTGCTGTGCAGAAAGGCCAGGGTAATGACATCCGGTTCGGCCAAGGCCCAATTCAAAGCTCTTCCAACCAACGACTCATGGTAGGTGCCACGGAGGCCTTCCATGACATTGTAATCTGCCATTTGAAGAGTACCAGTGCTAGGTCAACGAACGTGAGTATACGCTTTACCCCCTTAGTCCTTGAGCGTATACCCAGTACACAGAACTCGGTGTGAGTAGTATTGCTCAATCCCCATACAGTCTCTGTTACCTCTAGCCAAGCCGGTTGCAGCAGACTGCAGTCCCATACCATGTGCATGAACGCAGCTTCCACCACACGATATTGGGGGCAATCCGAGGAGGCCCCCGGAAACATGAGGCTAATGCGTTTTGGTATAAGGTAAGTGTGGTGCAAGTAATTAAATTGGGTATATCGGAACCATGGGTTCCTAGACATTTCCTTCACCTGTTGTATCGCCCTCGCCCAATGTATGTCAGTTAGTACTGTACGTAATTCTGCTACCCACCTGTCCCTAAGTGCCAACTCTGACAAACACCACTGTGAGAGGAGAGCCATATATAACATAGTTATAGCTTTCTTGGAGTCACCATGTGTCAGTATTGCTTGCAGAGACTGTGATGTGGTCAGCTTAGAAAGTTCTGGTTCCCATTGTGTGGACACAGCATTGTACAGAGTGTTATATGCTAGGAACTGACCGGTGGTATCCCATAACCATCTCGCATAGCCTGAAAGGTCTGCACAATACCGTCTGCATACAGGTCTTCAGCACAACACACTCCAGCTTCCATCCATATTCGGGCTTTGTGGTGTGACAGAGCATCTACTACTGAAGGCAGAGACCAAATAGGCAGCTGGGGGCATATGGGAGATAAGCACTTGCAGTGTAGACATACCTGTTTCAACATCAGCTAGCTATTTTCATCAGTTATGTTTCAAGAGATTGCATCGGGGCAGCCCAATCAACCATGAGAGGATATGTTCTCCACCTAGTACGCCCTGGAGTTCCGCCCTCTATGCATTTGGCACCATCCCCAGCCACTGCATCAGCTACTGTAGTTA
This sequence comes from Calotriton arnoldi, assembly GCA_963921515.1. NCBI lineage: Eukaryota > Metazoa > Chordata > Amphibia > Caudata > Salamandridae > Calotriton > Calotriton arnoldi. Next base: position 256,769 of record CAWUFW010014063.1, read on the forward strand.
TGCTGCTGCAAAATATAGCTCAAAGTTAAGGGCTTCCAACGCCCCCATTCTGCAGGGCGCGTTGCATGGTGACCACTGCGGTTCTTTCCCTGCCAGTGGCCCAGATAAGATCTGATAGTAGTCTATAAAGCTCTCTGAAAAAACGCTTAGGGAGAAACACTAGTAATGCTGCAAATAAGTATATTGGTCGCAGTAATATTAACATTTTGCCTACCATGACTCTGCCCAATGGCGACAGTGGTAGCAACATCCAGAAGGGGAGAGATCGGTTCATTGAAGCAATGGCACCATGCAGGTTGCCAGCAAATAAATCCTCATTGGGTCGATAGATATGTACTCCTAAGTAGTTAAACATATCAAAATGCCAGGAGAGTCCGGTCTGCAATACCCTCTCTCTACCATAATGCGGCATTCGATATAGTAAAAACAGACCAGATTTAGTCCTGGATATCCCTCCAAATTTGCCTAGTAGTGCCATCAAGGGTGAAAGGGATGTGCATGGATCTTGCAAGTAACTAGAGCATCATCCGATCGGCCGCTCGGAGCTGTTGCTCCGTGGCCGCTCGGAGCTGTTGCTCCGTGGTGAACCCTCCTTCCAACTTCCAGAGCGACGTTCCGCCGCACTGTTTTTCCACCTAAAACAACGATTCCACCACCGGAATGCAGGCGGATCACCTGGAGATAAATCTCGCCCTTCTCCGATCGAGCATCGCGGAGATATCAGAGCAGACGGCTAAGATGGTCTCAGACTGATTGAGCAGCGGCTGCCGCCAGCCTAAAACCCCACAGCCATCTGTCAGAATCCGGCCAAATTTAGGGAGCCGACCTACCGACAGCAGTGGAGGGTCATTGGACCCTTGGGGCAGGAGAGATTTGGCCCCGGCGACGGGCTGCACCGAGTTGCACAAGGGAGAGAAGCCACGAAGCCAAAAGCCAAGATGGCGGCTCCCGTGTGCTGAATACGGAAGGAACGCCCAGAGAGACCAGTCCGGACTAGGGCGGGCGACCGAAGAATTGTGGCGGAGTCCGTGACATCGGCGATTGCGGAGGTCGTCTTGTGCGGCCCATTCCTGCTACAGCCTGAGGACACCGGGCGAGTCCCTGGAGTGTGCGGCATCGGAGACGTGATCCCCCCTCCCCCTGGGTCAGCAAAATGATCGGCTAAGCGCGGAGGTGCATCGCGCCAGCAGCAGGACGCGCCTTGTGAAAGCTCAAGATCCTGAACACAGCTACAACGCGGAGGCCCAGAGGATCAGACGGCCGGCATTGGAGCAGACATCAGCCCGGTGAGTGAATCCCCAATCCCTATTACAGTGCCCTGATTGCAGGCCTGGGGCCTCTGGGCAGAGGAGAGCGGATTCACGCGGGCACTCAAAAACTTAAGTCCGCCAGCTGAGTGAATCTCCCGCTGGGCCCTCCGGCTCAAGAAACGTTGAGAGAGGGAACCGGGCGGCTGTGTGGATCCAGGCCTTTGAATCGGCCCCATACGGAGAGCGATCGGAAAGCTGAGGAGAGGCACTGGTCTAAAAACAGAGGCACTGTGGCCCACAAAGTGCGGGAGAGGTCCTCCGGCTTAACGCTGCCCACGGCTCTAATCCCGGGGGGTGGATGAGAGGTCTCTTCACTGATTTGCCTGACCCTGAAATGGCAGAGGTCAGGTAGACTCCGGCTTTGAAGACGGCCTCGTGGCTGAGCATCGAACAGAGCCGGTTACCTCTGTTCGTTGTGTGGGCATCACTTTCCCTGAGGTCTGACCCTGGTGCACGGCCACACCCAGGAGCTCTGCCGATTTTATGTGCCTTTCGCAGTAGACCATCCAGGCACCTACAGGCTCCCATGGTCAAGATGGCCGACATGTGAGGATCTCCGGCCGGGAGTCCCCTGGTGAGGGACTACCTTTCCGGCTCTCAACCCCTGTGTCTTACCCTCTCCCTGAACCTTTGGACTCACCTGAGGCTATTTGTTGATGGTGGCCCTTCAACTCTCTTTTCCCGCGATTTTTGGTTCATGATCCGCAAAGCCACGCAATTTCTGTTACCCTCTCGCCCCCTGTTGAGGCCGGTGACAGTGTCCCCCCTCACTCCCATCAGAGTCAGCAACAGAAGGAGCAGCAGTGATAGGGCGGTGCGCTGCCCCAGGACTAACTCTCCCCCTGGCAATGCCTGAACGGATTACCAACCTTTCCCCAGGGGGCCCTAACGACACATTGAGCTGGCGGCAATACCCCCTCCCCCCACCGGGCCTGCCCCAGATCACGGTGGACCTTCTCCCGATGACCTATGACGATGCCCCCCGGGCGGATACCTAAAAACTGTTTGTTCTTAACACGGAGCACGAGCAACCTTGGCCGATGCCCGGTGGAGCTGTCCTCTGCAGCTATAGAGGAGTCTGGCTCAGGTTCTCCCCCTCGGCCATCACCTACCCAGCCGGACATCTGATATTGTTTTCCCCATCTCCCTGTCGTGTCTCCTTCCTTCCCCCACCTCCTCCTTCCTTGATTCTTTGGCTTTCCGCCGGACTCAATCTGCATCCCTCCCTCCTGTTTACCAATTCCCCCTCTACCCTACTTTACCCTTCAGACATGTTCTCCTGGCTATTTTACACGATAATAACTCGTATTATTGTATAGCCTCATGTTTTCTCTCATATGTCTATACTTGGAACAATGTGTAACTTGTAACTGATGTAACAATGTAACCTCATGTAAAGCACTCTGATACCTCCGGGTCTAGCCAGCGCTATATAAAACTCATCAAATAAATAAATATAAGGACAATGTATGCCAGCCCCTCGCAGCTCTTACACCATAGCTGACTTATGAGGTGTCCCCCCGGGACTACATTTTCAGTGTTATGTAGGTCTCCTTCAGCTTTCAAGAGTTCTCTGTGTAGTGTCTGCTTGACCCCCTCACAAGTTGTGGAGATACAATGCCCATGCATGACCATTTCACAGCTGTGGCAGTGACCTCATCTCATTGTCGTCGAAGTATTGTGTAATGTGGGTTGCTATGTTGTCACGGTATGGCATGTGTTAGATCTGTCAGCCTTAGGGTGATCTTCCCCTAAACCTTTGGCTGCTTACCTCCTCTTTTTGCTGATTCTTTTTGTGGACCTTAGGACTCTGAGCACTTTACCACTACTGACCATTGCTGAAGTGCATGTGCTTTACCCCTAAACATGGTAACAATGGTTTATCCACAATTGGGATATTTAATTTATTCGTAAGTCCCTAGTAGAGTGCACTACCTGTGTCCAGGGCCTGTAAATTAAATACTACTAGTGGGCATGCAGCACTGGTTGTGCCACACTTTCAAGTAGCCCTTTAAACATGTCTCAGGCCTGCCACTGCAGAGCCTGTTTGTGCAGTTTTACTGCCATGTCGATTTGGCTTTTAAAATCCCTTGCCTAGCCTTAAACTCTTCTTTTATTACACATAAGTCACCCCTAAGGTAGGCCCTAGGAAGCCCATAGGGCAGAGTGCTGCGTAAGTAAAAGGTAGGACATGTACTTTTAAGTTTTGCATGTCCTGGAAGTGAAAAACACCTAAATTCGTTTTTCACTACTGTAAGGCATCCTCCTCTCATAGGTTAACATTGGGAATTCCTTATTACCCCTTTAAGCTGTAATTCCTGATTGAGAAGGAATAGCTCTATTTTGTTACATATCATTGGAATGGTAGTAATACATCCTCTTTACTGGTAAAGTTGGTTTTAACATTACTATTTTAGAAATACCACTTTTAGAAAGTTGGTATTTCTCTGCTCTTACAGCCCTGTGTGCCTGCAGCCTGTCTCCAATACACATCTGGGGTGGATGATAGCTTGACCTTGTGCATCCCCTCTAGACAGCCACAAACAAAGGAAGGTTAGGTGTGTTGGAGTGCTCATCTGCATCCTGATGGCTCGTCCTGGACAGGACTGGAGGGAGGAGCTGACACTTACACCTGAATAGGCAGGATCCTGTCCCCGTATAAAGGGTTGATTACCCCCTGTAGTGAGTCTGGAGCCAAGGCTAGGAAGAAGGACCTCTGTGCACTTCAAAGACCCTTCTTTGAAGTCACCCCCATTTCAAAGGCACAACAAGTAATAAGTACTGGGTCTCTGACCCCACCAAATCAGATACTTCTGGACCTGTAAATGAACTCTGTCAGGAAGAAAGACTGCTGTGCTGCTACAAGGGCTGTCACTCTGCTGCACTGCTGCTCTGGAAGAACTGCTTTTCTGCTGTGCTGCCCTCTGACCCTGCTGAGGATGAATTGGACTCTGTTTGAACCCAGAGTGATCTTCAAGGGCTTGTTGGCTTGCCTCCTGTTTCTGAGATACAGGGATATTAAAGTCTCATCCCCTGTTCCTATGCCTGGCCCACTGGAAGTGGACCCAGGTGCTTGCTACAGTTAATCCGACGCATCTCCTGTCTGCTGGGAACAGAACCAACCCATTGTTGCTGTTGCGGGAGCAGAATCGGGGCATCACATTCTGAATCACTACAGCATATCCAGAACCACTGCTTTGGAACCAATGCACCACCACCACTGCATGGAGAGGATTGATGCATTGCCCCGCCAGCGTGGATTAACCAGGCATATTGCCTTTGGAACTGCCACAATTGGAACTGGGGCTTCATTCAACAGAACCGACGCATTGCTACAGTTGGGTGGAGAAATCCGGTGCAACACCCCAACTGCTTGGGGCTCATCGACACATCACGTCCTGTGGCAGGGATTAAGGAACTTTGCTCAGCAGGACCTGCATTGGTCCTGTAACTGGCCTGTGCTCCATCTCATGCGTCCTGAACCCTTGACTTTGTCCCGGTCCAGCGTGACCAACTAACTCTTTGAGTGCTATTTGCTTCTAAGTACTATTTTTGCATTTAGGGCCAGATGTACGACCATGTCAATTTGCGAGTCGCAAATTGCGCTCAATTGCGAGTCACAATTTGCGCTCAATTGCGAGTCACAATTTGCGACTCGCAAAATGAGATGTACAAGAGTGTCAGGGACACTGTTAGCGATTCTCAAAGGGGTAGCAAATTGCATGCCTCATCAATATTCATGAGGCACTCGCAATTTGTGACCCCATTGAGAATGGCTGGCCCTCCCAGGTATGGTGGCCTGCTGGGCTCAGCAGACCTCCATGTCTGGGACTGCTTTTAAATAAAGCAGTTTTTTTTTTTTTTAAATGCATCCCGTTTTCCTTAAAGGGAAAACGGGATGAATTTAAAGAAATAAAAATGAAATGTTTTCGTTTCTGTTTTTTAAGGGCAGGTAGTGATCCCTGGGACCACTGCCAGCCCCTAAAAAATGTTTTCCCCTGCATTTGCAAAGGGGAAGGGGTCCCTTGGGGACCCCTTCCCATTTGCAAGTGCATTACCACCCTCTTGAAGAGGGCGGTAAATTGCGAGTGTTTTGCGACCGCAATTGCGGTCGCAAAACATTCTTACATAGGGTAGCGAGTCGCAATTAGGAAGGGACGCCCTTGGAATGCCCCTTCCTAATTGTGAGTCGCAAATCCTATTTAGCGAGTCGCAAATTAATTGCGACTCGCTAAATAGGGTTTGTACATGGCCCTGTAGGTTTTTGCATTCGCAAAGGAGTCGCAAACCCATTTGCACATGCAAAAGTACATCTGGCCCTTAATCTTTAAAAATTCATATCTCGACTTGTACTTATTGGATTTTTGTCGTTTTGCGCTTATTTTATTTATAAAATCATAATTTATGTTTCTAAACTGGTGTGGAAACTTTTTGTGATATTTTTCTCAGTGTTACTGTTTGAAGTGTTGCACAAAAACTTTAAAAATTGCCTCTTAAGTTAAGCCTGCCTGTTCTGTACCAAACTACCAGAGGGTGAGCACAGGTTAACTTAGGGTGTGTACCTGACTTACCCTGACTAGGATTGTGGTCACTAATTGGGCAGGGTGTATACCTCTGCCAACTAAAGACCCAATTTATTACAGCGTGTTTCGCAATGCATTAGTCCAGATTCACCAGGTTGGGACTTTGGCCTGCAGCCTGCCCTATTGTATATTTAGTTTCAGTGGGCATTGATCTGACACAGTACGGACTAGGTATTCTGGACCCAAATGTGGGAGCAAACTCGTCTCTGCAGAGAAACAAGTCTAGTCAAGTGTGGCCATCATGCACTGGGGAGTAGAAAGACTACTCTCTTTCCATCGGATGTGGCAGTCTCCATACGTCACGCACCCTCCCACTCTCCATCCACTGGTGGACATGTTGTGTAAGCCTGTGGCATGATGCTCCCTCCACCCGTGTGGTGGGCCTGTCCAAGTCTATGTTGGGGACACAGTTGTAATCACCACCCCAGAGACAGAGTTCCAGCGGATTCTGCACATTCGGTGAGTAGATCACCATCAACAAGAGGGGATCCCCATCTAGGTGCCCCTCCAATACCACATATCAGCCCTCAGGGACGATTTTATTGAACCCTTCTGCGCAGGGGACACCTGGGAAGATCCAGATTAGCACCCCCTTTAATAGGCGGAGTATACCGTGCCGAATACCTTACCCATCCACCTCTTGGGTATCTTTTCAATTCAATGGCCACCAAGTGTGTCTCCTGCAAGCACGCGATTATGATTTTGATGGCATCTAAGATATGCATACAAAACATATCTTGAGTGTTGCCATACCCCGAATGTTCCAAGTCAGGAAACTATAAGTTGGGGCTGACCTAGGTGTAGTGTCTCCCATTTATCCCTTCCACAGCGAGCTTCTAGTCCTCGTGAGAGTCCCACAATGTGCCCTGTTGGTGTGTTCCATTGTACACCCCTTAAGTTGCACCCTGGAGCAGTCTCCAGCTAAACAGTAACTGAAATAAAAATGATCCCTACTGCCTTCCCGACTGACACATAGTAATTGCTCCACCACTAAAATCCAACACAATTCTAACTATAGGTGTATAACCATAGGAAGTGAGTAAATGTTCCATACGGTTTGCATGGGAGCATGACGGCACCCCCACTGTGGTCAGGTTAGACTGGTCCCTCCTCTTCTAATGGTCACTCGCCTCTCCAGGATCCCCCCACCACCCCAGGAGCACCACAAGGCCAGTATCGGCAAATAGCTCACCAGTGGTCTATATGTGTACAATGTGCAACCTGTGTCATGCAACATCATATGGCAATCTGGGAGTGAAAGCTGGGCCCTGGTGAGTCTGATCAGGCCACTCCCGCAGGCCCCATCTCGGGTCCGCAAGGCTCAGGGCATGGTGCAGACAGGAATGGGGACCGGGATCTGGGGAAGATGGGGTGATTAAAGCAGGATGGGGGAGGATTAACAAGGGCCGCAATTGGAACTACACGTCTGCTGCGGCTGCCATCTTAGCCATGTCCCACTGACCAATTTGAAAGTTAGACTTGTTATGGCCAAGGTTGATGACATGGCTGACAAAGGGGATAGATTGATAGTAGGCCCAATCAAACAGCTTTTTTTAACTGATGTTTGCTTCTACATTTTTCCTCAACTGAATGTGTTCTCACATGCAGTGTCCACCAGGTTCTATTCTGTCTCCATTTTTATCCAACATATATGTTCTGCTGCTTGCTTTTCTAATTCAGTTGTTCAACTATGATCTTAATGCTTGGGGGCGATACCAAGTAGGTCCTAAAAATTGAAAAATATCGGAGAACTAACACAGTAAATCTCCACCAGTGTTTGACTATGATTGAAGGTTGCATGATCTACAAACAGCTGAAACTGAAAGGTGATTAGAAAGAGATTCTACTTCCTTACGTCTCATCATCCTTTTAGCAATCTCATTGTAGGCCACAAGTACTGGGTGAATGCCTCACCTCAGTGTCTTGTGTTAAAAAACTTAGGGTAAAATTCATGCACTGCTTACTGCCACCTCTCAAATTAGAGCAGTTGTTAAGTTGGATTTTACCATCTACTGGCTCTAAAAAATGATTCTGAACTTTTTCTCATTCTCTCATGAGTTTCAGATTATTACGACCTTCATCTCCTCACAGCTTGTTTAAAATATATGGTTTTATGTAGTAGACCTGAGGCGGAGAGCATTAAATCTTTATAGAACACTCTCTACAAATTCCTCTCTTTGGAATGTACAAAGGTGGTATTGACTAGGCCTCCTAAATTGCATGATGCTCCAGCTTTAAAGGACATGCTGGATGCTGGGGCTATATGGTCTGGGTTATCGCATTACTTTTTCTCCTTCCCCATTCAAGCTTTTGTTCAATAACCTCCACTTCTTACAAGGAAATTACAGTTTTGGGTTTGGAGTGTGAAAACTGGAGATATTTTTGTAGATGGGTGTGTAAGATTGATTACAGGGTTGCGCAAAGTGAGATGTTTACTTTTTCAGAGCTCAGGCAAGCAGTAATAAATACAATGGTGATAAAAGTAGTTACATGTGATCTTAGTGCCTATGAATTGAATATGTGGATGTCATCTGAGTAGTGCCATTTGATCTCACCACCCTACAAACTTTTGAGAGGTAATAAACTGCTACTGTGGTAGTACTAGGAGCCCTGGACCTGAGAGCTATGCAGGACTCAGAAGGGAAGACTATGAAATTAATCTATGGGAGTACAGATAATATTACACTCCATTTATCCATAAGGCTATGTCCTCTGTTAGATTTGAGGGTTGTTCTGGGGGCCGTGTGGGGACAATGCCACTCGGTCCCAGATACTTTGTAGCTTCTTTGGCATAACACAGCTTGGGAAGATGTATTGAATTAACTGGATTTGACAGTAGGGAAGAAGTTGAAAGGGGAACATAACAAATATTAACTCATAACCACTATCTTCCCTGGGGCATCTTACCTAGTGGCATACTCTCTCCTGGCTGCGAAATAGCTTCCTGAGGTTCCTTGGCATCATTAGTAGTATGAGAAATTTTGGGGAAAGTTAGTATTGGAAAGGCTGACACACAAGAGTAATGCATTTTATAAAACATTTCTAGCAACCTGGTGCACATGCTTGAGTATATCGCTTTAGAAGTCAAATGCCTGTGGGTTCGAAGGTGTTGTACCTTAGAGAGGCATACAGGGCAAAATATAGTGTTACTATTGTAAGTTTTAGGGACTTTAGGCATTAAAGTTAAAGGGGTTTTAGGCATTAGAACAGGATCAGAAATTGTTAAATTGTTATTGAAAGTTTTAGCTGAATTTTGATGACAGTAACGACAGTACATAATGAAAGGAATCCCTTAACGTAAGAAGTATGAAGTTGTTAGGCTCCTGGCTAGTTAAAATGCAAATAGAAATATGTTGTATAAAAAACATGTTTCATTTATAATGCAAAATGCCGTGAATAATATTTTTGACAGATTTTGCTCCAGCTTTAATTTGAATTAAAAAAAACACCAATTCAGTAAGGGAAATTGCTAAGAGCTCTGTAATATCCTGGAATTGTTCAAAATAACATAGAATACGATGGTATTAAAATCAGTGCTACTCCTACATCTAGAATGTATCTGAGGAACTTGTGTTTGGATGTCCTTGAAGGACTCAACCCACATTGAGCGTTGGACGTGGCTTTAGGGGCAGATCTTTACTTTTTTGTGGACAAGGTAGTCAGTCAGCTGAGTAAGACAGTCAGTGTCTCATCACCACAGGACTCTTTTGTTGAATATGTTAAGTACCTCAAACCCCCTGGTCTCAGACCTGTAAGATTTGTTTGAAGTTTTTCTTGTAATTCTTTAGTCAGAAATGCTCTATTTGATTCTATGGCTTACCACTTAATCCCCATACCTGGCTATGAGCAGCTCGGTTGCTGCGATGGAACAATGAGGCTGTGTGGTGTATCCCTTTCCGGGACAATGCAGTCGGTGCAATTAGGACAATATCCTGCACACTCTAACTGCATCTCAGTCAGCTGGACTAACAATATCATTTGCAGTTGTTGCGTTGTAGAAATGGAGCACCAGAGGAAATTTTTCCAGTCGGGGAGCTTGCCTAAGCCCAAGATGGCCGCTTAGACCGAGTGCTCCGGCCAGCCGCCGCAATATCCATAATTAATCCTGCATCAGGGTAGTTTAAACTGCCTAACCTACGCCGATTATTGAATCGGAACATTTTACCTCTGGAAAGAGCTGACTAGGGGCCCGGGAGATGGCGTGCTTCCATGGATATTGAGCATCGGCGCGGAGGCCTGTTCTCGCGCCCTGAACGCAGTAGCTGCGACGCATAAAAAGCGACCACAAAGAGCCAAAGCCAGAAAGAACTGGAGGGCGGCCCAGCCTGGTGAATCGGTGGTGGAGGCTACGTTGCGCTCCTGTTCGAAGGGACCGACTGCACCTCTAACGTTTGATCGAGCTGCGCGGTGAGCGGGAAGAGCCTGACTGGATAGCCCTCCGACGACCGGAGACTGTGGCGGAGTAGCTGGACCTCCGGCTGTAAATGCGACACTCGCCGTTGGGCGAGACGCAGGGATTGAGCCTGTGGAACTACTGGCAGCCTAGTGCAAGCAAGCAGGCTGACGAACAGATCGGAGCTCATTGCACGGGCGGATCGCCCGGCCGGGGCCCCGTCCACTTGCACTACCTGGCACTGCGGAGGTCAGAGGTACAGAGCGCTGAGATCACGCTGAACCTGCGCCGCGCAAATTGACAAACCGTGAGGCCTGAGGTGGAAGCCCGGATCGACTGAGGGTGGGGTGGCGGTGAGTCGATCCCCCCCTGTGAATGTGGCGGAGACGCGCTCATTGCCGGTCCCGGAGGGACTGATAGGCCTCAATACTGTGTGCTGCGGGCAATCGAGGCAAGTAGGTTGCCTGCGGAGCTGACCGAAATTATTGCGCTGCAGCGGAGCCTGTCCTGAGGCCTGCGCCAGCTTCCCCCGCCTGACAGTGCGAAAGCTAGCTGAGCAGTGAGTGGAGGCCGAGCTGGGCCTACGGCGACCCCCAAGTAAATAGAAGTGGCATCATTGAGCGGTCAAGAACAAGCACTGACACAAGTACGGCAATTTGGCAGACCGCGTATGAAGTGGGGGACTGGATGGGTCCACTGGAATAGCTACGACGTATTGCTCCCTAGGGCTAAAGCGGGGCCTGCAACTCTATACAAAGGCAGCGGTTTGGACTGGGCCCATACCTAGTGACTAGCTGAAATCTGGATACTACTACTCTCTGGTGCTATACCCGTATAGAAGTGGGTACTGTGCGCACAATTGGGGGATAGCAGGCCTAACCGGGCTTATTGAAAGGCTGTCCAGTGGTTTGATCGAGGATTTGAACTGAGAGCTCTTGCACCCAGCCACTGTCAGAACAGACTGGAATGGCGATACCTGGGCTGTGACTTCAGCAAAGCGCTAACTGGGCGCTGAAGGAGGAATACTTGCACAATAACTTAAGAGCGGTGGTGCTGCAGCCCTGCCTGAGCTCACTTCGCCGAAGGGTGGGTGCAGGCTAGCGGTGCAGACATGGGGAGAGTGGATAAAACCCAGACAAGGCTACAATTCGAACAAAGGAAATCCAGACAGTGGGAACACACGCCCGTAGAAAGTGCCAACTCGCAAACAGATATGCCGGGCCCAGTGGAGGGTGACATTCGCACCGCTCTGGCTGTTATACAAAAGAGCTTGTCCACCATCGATAGTAAAATAGACTCTTTGTCATATCGTATGGATAGAATGATGGAGCGCTTGGACAAACAGGCGGAGCGCATAGACATGACGGAGCGCAGCGTTACGGAGGTGGAAGAGGCCCAGACCGAAACGGACACCATTCAAAACCAAATGGGGAAGGCGCTCCGGTCTCTCCAAGATAAGGCGGAGGACCTAGAAGCCAGGTCCCGAAGAAGCAATATCCACATTACGGGCCTTCTGGAAACTACAAGTGTTGGTAACATGGAACTGTTTGTGGAGAAGCTATTGGTGACGCTGTTGGGTAACTAAACATTCTCCTCGATGTTTGTGGTGGAGCGAGCCCACCGCTCGTTGGGCCCGAAACCTCCTCCTGGTGCTCCCCCGAGACCTATCATCGCAAAATTGCTGAACTACCGAGATAGGGACGCGGCTTTGAAGGCTGCATGGGAGAAACAAACGCTACAATATGAAGGATCCACAATTTCGCTATACCCTGACTTCACGCTTCGAGTTCAGGAAGCACGCAAGCAATATGCGCCACTAAAAAGGCAATTGAGAGAGCAGAACTTGGACCACGCCATGTTGTACCCGGCGCGTCTTCGAGTGAACAGACAGGGAAGATCGCAGATTTTCACAGACCCTAAAGTGCTACAGAAGGCCCTGAAGGAGTGGTCAAGAGACAAACCGAGCAACAGTGAGTTTCCTGGCGAAGAGGGAGCGATGGGGGTAAGTCTGGATGAACAGGAGTAGCTGCTGGGACGCTCAATTTGAGAGATAAGTTTTTGTCTTTGCAAGGCTGATCGGAATAAACAATAAGCAATAATCGTACTCCTGGGGTAGCTGAGTACTAAGGAAGGTAATGTGTAATGTTGCATCAAGATAGTCAATGCAGTAGTAAATGTAGCAACAAGCCGGTAAGAGGGGCTCTAAAACTAGATTGGCATTATTATGCCAGGCTGATATGACAAAGTAAATATTGTTATGTAGGGAAACTGATGCAATAGATGTTCTAGGTGGCGGGTATAACTTACCACAGTTTAGTTTAGTAAGGGCGTAGGCCACATCCGCCCACGAGTGAGAACCACTACTCAAAGTTCAACTACGTTGTGTTTGCTGTTTGAATCACCAGATGAGATTGTTTTCATGAAACATTGGGTTTGTACGGGGGGATTTCGCCTTTGCACAGTTGGGGTATGCTTGGCGTGGGAGGGTGGAGAGGGGGGCACAGAGACAACAATTGTTTGTGAACATAATGGTATATTTACTGAACTTCTCGAGCAAAGCTTATTTAGCAAAGATAGAGCGCAGACAGGCATTAAAACATATTCACTAACGATAACGATGAGACCGAGTAGCACATATGACTCAGACCCAGCATGGTAAAGTAAACATATTAACCTGGAACGTTTGTGGCCTCAACGATTACAGGAAACTTAGGAAGGTCCTGGCTTATCTAACCAGGCACAATATAGATATAGCACTATTGCAAGAGTCGCACCTGCCTCTTAATAGTCCAATGCTCCGTAGTAAAGGGATACAAGGAAACACTCATGTAGCGGGGTTCACAACTCATGCTCGGGGGTGATCACCTGGGTTAATCCAAAATCTGAATTAAAACTGGAACCGCTTGACTCGGACCCGGAGGGGAGATTCGTCATTTCGGGATGCAGAGGAAAGGGAATTGACCTCACTCTAGTTAACATTTACAGCCCTAATTTTGACAATCCTAGATTCTATGCAGGGCTACTGGAGAAAATGCGAGACTACGGAGGGGACATGCAGCTCTGGGGTGGAGATCTTAACTGCATTCTGGACCCACAGTTGGACAGGTCGGGGGGACCAGAGCGACGCATCTCAGCCTCAACTCGGACGATTGCGGATGCAATGACACAATTGGAACTACGAGACGTATGGAGAGAGAGACATTCAGGGATGGGTGGGTACACACACTACTCAGCATAACATAACCTACACACTAGGATAGATTATTGGTTGGCCTCCAGAACACTATACAACCAGACCCGCGACTGTGTGGTACTCCCCAGGACGTATTCAGATCACTCGCCTGTCTTGCTGGTGGTGGAATGCACACATAAGCACATCCCTCCTTTCACCTGGCGGTTCCCCCCATACTCACTCCTGGACCCAGTTTTCAGATCAGAACTTGCGGAAGCCATACACACGTTTTTTGAGTGTAACATTGGGTCTGTTGACACATTCGCAGTAGTATGGGAAATGTTCAGTCTATATCCGTGGGATTGCCATGACCAAACACTCAGGGGTTTTGCGGGCGCTCCGCACGTGACTCTCGCAATTGGAGAATTCCCTCAAATTTATGGAACAGAGGTCCCTAGCCACCCCTGAAGACAGTGTTGGGGAGGAATTTAAGGCACTACTAGAAGAATAGCATGAAGCAGCTGACGCTGAACTCAAACACCTAGGGAAATACGCGACGGCCCGCAGTTATGGAGAGGGAGAACGCCCAGGTTCAGTTCTTGCCTCGCTAATGAAAAAGCGACGGGAGACGACAGGAGTCACGGAAATCAATAGCCAGGAAGGGGTGCCTGTAACTGACCCAACGGCGATTACTGACAGATTCAAACAGTATTATTCGACCTTATATAGCTCGCAAAGCGGGGATAACGAGACAGATATTCTAGACTACCTGACGCATATTAAGCTGCCCTGGCTACTAAACGCGCACCGGGAGTACTTGATGCGTCCTCTCGACACAGAGGAGATAGTGGCTACTCTGGCTGGAATGAAATCCGGTAGCGTGCCAGGCGGGGATGGCTTAACAGTCGCATTCTATAAAGAGTATATGGAAGTGCTAATCCCGCACTTAGCTACTGTATTTGAAGAGATGAGCGAGAGCGGAATCATGCCACCCTCGATGAGGGAGGCACTAATTGTGGCAATTCTCAAACCGGATAAGCAACCTACTGAATGTGCATCGTACCGCCCACTGTTGCTCCTAAATGTCGACGCGAAGATTTATGCCAAGATATTGACGGCTCGCTTAGCGCCGCTGGTGCCGATTCTAGTGGCGCCAGAGCAAGCAGGGTTTGTCCCCAGTAGAAACTTGACTTATAATCTCCGCACAGTATTTGGGGCGATTCAGCATACTAGACGTGACGTGCGGGCATTTGCGGTGTTCCTGGATATAGAGAAAGCGTTTGACTCTGTGGAATGGATGTTCATCAAGCAGGTCTTGTCGAGACTAGAACTGGGTGGGATCTTTCTCCAGATGGTGGGGGTCTTGTACAATTCCCCCACAGCCAGGATAAAAATCGGCAACATCGTCACTGACCCGATTAGTATAACCAGGGGCACGCGTCAGGGGTGCCCGTTGTCCCCGACTTTATATGCACTGGTGGCGGAGCCACTGGCCTGTGCAATACGGGAGTATCATAGCAACAGGGGTATACGCTTCCCGGGATACGAGCTGATTATTTCTACATGGTAAATAGACATAATATCGAAATAAAAATATCGAATGGACAGAATATCGAATCCAAAATATAGAATGGACATAATATCGAATGGACATAATATAGTCGTTAAAAATATCGAAGTTAAGGTAAGTAATATCGATTGTCAAAATATCTAAGTACAAAATATAGGCATTAAAAAATATCGAATTTTTTATAATATCAAATTTTTTCAAAGTGTTTTGTATGTTAGTATATGTGTTAAAAGTTTATATTAGTTTTTGTAATGTATGTTTAATTTTTTTAAAGCAATGATTTTTATGTTATTTAATTTTTGCGTCATTTAATTACGTAGCGGGTTGTGGGTTTATAGGGGAATAGGGTGGGAAGTAATTTAATTGTAATTAAGTAAATATTTATTTTTATTTATTGGTATTGATAATTAATTTATTGTTAATTAATTATTAATTGTTAATTAATTTTTATTAATTGTTAATTAATTTTTATTAATTGGTAATTCATTTTTATTAATTGATGAATTGATAATTATGTTAATTCTATTAATTTATTATTTGTAGCGGGTTGTGGGTTGATAGGGGGATATGGTGGGAAGTAATTTAATTGTAAATAATTAATTATTGAAAATATTTTTTTTGTTTTGATAATTAATTTACTGTTAATTAATTATTAATTGTTTTTTTTATTATTTATAAATTTTTGGTATTGAATATTAATTGGTTGTTAATTAATTATTAATAGGTAAATAATTTTTAATAAATAAATTGTATTGGTATTTATAATTAATTAATTATTAAATATTTTGTAATTGGTAATTAATTTTAATAATAATGTTTATTAGCATTGATAATTAAATAATTGTTATTAAAATATTAAAATATTACTTTCCCTACTGTTGCACTCTTTGGAGTGGGAATAGTCATTGTTACCCCTACGCTATCCAACGCTTTCACTACTGTTGCACTCACTGGAGTGGGAATAGTAATTTTTACCCTCCCGCTATCCAACGCTTTCCCTACTGTTGCACTCTCTGGAGTGGGAATAGTAATTTTTACCCCTACACTATCCAACGCTTTCCCTACTGTTGCACTCTTTGGAGTGCGAATAGTAATTTTTACCCACCTGCTATCCAATGTTTTCCCTATTGTTGCACTCTCTGGAGTGGGAATAGTAATTTTTACTCCTACGCTATCCAACGCTTTCCCTACTGTTGCACTCTTTGGAGTGGGAATAGTAATTTTTACCCCTACGCTATCCAACGCTTTCCCTACTGTTGCAATCACTGCAGTGGGAATAGTAATTGTTACCCTCCCGCTATCCAACGCTTTCCCTACTGTTGCACTCTCTGGAGTGGGAATAGTAATTTTTACCCCTACACTATCCTACGCTTTCCCTGCTGTTGCACTCTTTGGAGTGGGAATAGTAATTTTTACCCTCCCGCTATCCAACGTTTTCCCTACTGTTGCACTCACTGGAGTGGGAATAGTAATTTTTACCCTCCCGCTATCCAACGCTTTCCCTACTGTTGCACTCTCTGGATTGGGAATAGTAATTTTTACCCCTACACTATCCAACGCTTTCCCTACTGTTGCACTCTTTGGAGTGGGAATAGTAATTTTTACCCTCCCGCTATCCAACGTTTTCCCTGCTGTTGCACTCACTGGAGTGGGAATAGTAATTTTTACCCCTACGCTATCCAACGCTTTCCCTACTGTTGCACTCTTTGGAGTGGGAATAGTAATGTTTACCCCTACGCTATCCAACGCTTTCCCTACTGTTGCAGTCACTGGAGTGGGAATAGTAAATTTTACCCTCCCGCTATCCTACGTTAAAAATATTGAATATTTTTTTAATAATATTACGTTAATATATGTATGTATTAAAAAATAAAAATGTATGTTTATTTTTTTTTTTACTTAAATTAATTATTCATTAATTTGAAAGTTATTTAAGTATTTTTAAGTATGTTTTACTTAATTATATTTATTATCTTATTAATTTTACATTACTTTTAAGAGATTTAAAAAATTCGATATTTTGACTAACTATATTTTTTACAACGATATTTTTGATTCGATATTTTTGTACTTACCTGTTTGTAGATAGGGAGTCGATATTTTGGTATTCGATATTTTTAACTCGATATTTTGTCAGGTCAATATTTTCTTCCTCGATATTATGTCAGTGATCCTTTCTACATATGCTGATGAAAAGAAAAAAAGAAAAGGAAATTTTTCCAGTCATAGTGAATGGGATTTTAAGGACAGCCATGCTTCTATTAGAGACTGGTCATCTGAAACAGTGGGGTGGGGGGGGGGTTAATCACTATAAAAAAACAAGTCATCCATTTTAAGTCAGCCCGGTTGTAGTCTAAGTCTAAATACCTTAATAGAGCAACCAAAAGAAGGCAGGCACTCTTTAAAATCTATCAGAAGTGAAAATCATGATATAAAAATATAAATAAAAATAGTAAGGCAAGCAAGATAAGTGAACGTACCTGGAAGTGAGGCTGTGACAAAAAAAGGAAAACTTGCAGCATTTGACCGGAATAACTCTCTCCATAACCAGAGAAACCAGATTTCAGTGGGCACAGGCTTGAAAAAAGTGGCAAGGGGGAGAAGGGGAGGGGCAAGCAAGTCTCAAACATTCCTGTGACAAATTAAAACATACACCCTCATTGAGATAGTTTTTAAAGTGAGCTCAGACAACAGTAGGAAGGGTCTCATAATGGCAGAAGTACAATTGTAACTGGCATTAATTAGAAAGTGAGCTCCAAATCAAAAGTTCTTCACATAAGAATGATATAACTAATGAATCTTCCAGGGGGAGATTACACAACAAGTTATATTCACAACAGTTGAAATAACAAATAGGTTTGAGGCCCTCACTAAGGAGGGTGATGTAGAGATTAAAAGCAATTCTCAGCACTTGGGTCCCTGGACTGATGAAAGTACAGAAGTCAGTGGTTTAGAGACTAATAAAGTAGCACATAATATGGTCCCAGGCGATAGAGTCCAAAAGATGTTAATGTATTTGACACTTCAGATAAAAAGTAGATTTGTAACTTTAGAGACAAATCTGAAAAAGATACATGAGGAATGCATAACACTAAAGGAAAAGATGAAAAATGTAGCTTCCTACACTAAAGCACTGGAAGAAGTGCTGCAGGAACTCGGTACTAATGTAGCAAGGAAAATGGAGGAAATTTGTCATTTAAGGCAAAAGGATAAGGAAAATTTGCTGAAAAATTGAGTAATTGGAAAACCATGCCTGATGAAACAACTTTAGAATTTTAAATATTGCAGATGGAGCTGAAGGGGATGATCTGAAATCAAATGTATTAAAAGAAGATTCAGCTTGTCCATTGAGACTCTTTTAAATTCATCCCCAACCGACAGTGGAACATTTTAATAAACTTATTCTACACATTAAAAGCTCAAATTTTGGCCACTGTCCTGAAATTAAAATCCCTGCAACAACAAGGCTATACTTTCAATATTCGGTCAGACATATGTCACTCCACAGAAGATAGGCAGTGGGAACTGAGGAGTCAGATGGAAGAGCTGAGAAATATTGGAGCAAATGTTCAGTCAAAGTGCCCCACAATGCCTAGAATCATGTGGAATAATAAAACGCACAACATTACAGAGCCATAAGAAGTTAATGAATTAATTAAATACATGTAATCTGTTTCTGTTTAAAAGGGTTAGCAGAAAGTGAGATAAACGTATAGGGCCTATGGTGGGAGCCCTGAAAAGGCACCAGAATTGTGCTCACAGAGTACATAAGTGGTTCCTTGGGATAGTGTGGAACATGGTGAGTATCATGATGGAGAAAATAAAACAATTATGGAAGGTCCTCATATTACATTGGAAATTGTCGGGCCCACTGTTCTGAATGCACTTATCACATGTTTGGTAATTTGCATGATTTTAGGGAATCCTAGACCCGACAGCCTTAGGGTGGTCTTCCCCCCAACTGTTTGCCTTCCTCCTCCACTTTTCTGACCTCCTTTTTGCTGGTTTTACAACTCTGCACACTTTAGCACTGCTAACCAGTGCTAAAGTGCTTGTGCTCTCTGCCCTAAAAATGGAAATATTGATCCATCCCCAATTGGCATATTTAATGTATTTATATGTCCCTAGTAAAGTGGTACTACTTGTACCCAGGTCCTTTAAATTAATGATACTAGTGGGCCTGAACCACTGATTGTGCCACCCAATTAAGTAGCCCTCTAACTGTGGCTCAGGCCCGCCATTGCAGAGCCTGTTTGTGCATTTAAACTGCCATTTCGACCTGGCAAGATAAACCTCTTTTCCAGGCCTAAACCGTCTCATTTTTACACATGTAAGTCACCTCTAAGGTAGGCCCTGGACAACCCAGGGGGCAGGGTGCAATGTATTTAAAAATGGAGGACACGTACCTATAACTTTTACCTGTACTGGTGGTGTAAAACTCACAAATTTGTTTTTCTCCTACTGCAAGGCCTATCGCTCCCATTGGATAACATTGGGATTACCTAATTACAATTTAACAGTGTAATTCCCAATTGCAAAGAGATAGACTTTTCGAGTTTGGTGTCTCTGGAATCACAATTTAAAATTCAAACTTATGGTGAAGTCCGATTTCATGAGAGAGCATATGCTCAGTATCTGTTTTCCTGAGTTGCGCCAACCCCTTGTTGACAGTAAGCTGACTGACCCCAGGAAGCTTTCTGAGGCGACGGACATCTGGGCTAGCAACAGAGTGTCCAGGAATGTTTCTGGGGGGGGGGGGAGAACTCCCACAAAGGTGGCCAGGGTTCCAACCAGAAGAAAGAGGGGGGAGAAAAACTTTAATATAAGGAGTTCGCTAAAGGCCCCCAAAATAATTTTCAAGGGAGTAGTGGTAACCAGTCCCAGTCTGATCCTAAGAAGAAGGGGTTCTTTGATCACAAGACAGGGAGGTTTATACCCCAATGTACAGAGTGCTATATGTATGGGCACTCCAAAGGCAACTCCAAATGTCCCAAGACGGCACAGTCCCCCACTGGTGGGCAGACACCTGGGCTGGTGAGTGTAGCGCTCGGGGAGGAGATAGTCCCAGTTAGCTTTTGGGAACAGACAGAGGTAACTCTAGTTTCCCTGGGGGATAAAGAGATAGTGCCTAAAGCCCATATGCCTGCTAATACTTCAAAGTGTAGGCAGTGGGTCACCATCAATGGGCAACGGGTGGAGGCTCTGCAAGACAGAGGAGTCAGTATGACTGCTGGCAGGGTTCAGCCGGTGTCTTCAGAGCAGCTCCTACCGAACACATTCCACCAAGTCGTAGTCGCTGACAATCGAGAAAGCCATCTACCGATGGCTCTGGTTCCCTTAGAAAGTGAAAATGGCTGTGAGTCCTGCCATGCCTGTCGATTGCTTGTTGGGCAATGACCTGGAGCAACTACCTGGAGATAGGTAGAGCTCAGGTCTCACTTGAAGATGATGGGATTGCCTGAGAGGGTCTGTATGACTACACGGTACATGGCTGCCCGGGAAGGGAGTCAAGGGCATCTGGAGCCTGGTACAATGGCCCATACAGCGGCCAAGGAGAGGGCGTGGGAAATCAGCCCTTGAAATTCCCGAGGTAGAGGTTGATGGGATCCCTGAGGAGGAGGCCCTCGAACCAACAGGGGAGGACACCGCCACCCTAGGCAAGCTACCTCAGCTTGCAGGATGGCAAGTTGAGGGTGGACCCACCAGGGAGGAATACTGCAAAGCGCAGAAGGAGTGTCCCACCCTTCAGGGCTTGAGGCAGCAGGCCTCAACCCATGCAGCAGGTGAAGCCTGTGGTGATCACCTAATCTACTGGGAGAATGATCTCCACTATAGCGAGCCTAAGTCTCCTGGTGCTGACGCAGCCCGTGTACTGGTGGTCCCCCAGTGTTACAGGGACTTCCTACTGGGTTTGGCTCATAATATCCCCCTGGGAGGACATTTATGGCAAGACAAGACCTTAGCCAGGCTTGTCTCCCACTTTTATTGGACCAGAATGAAGACAGCCTCAGATGCATTCTGTTGGTCCTGTCCCACTTGCCAGGCCAGTGGGAAATCAGGGAAAAGGCAAAACGTTCCACTGATCCCATTACCAGTCGTTGGCACCCACTTTGAAAGTTTGGGCATCAACATCATTGGACCCTTGGACCCCAAGAGAGTCTTAGGCAACGTTTGGCCTGGTCTTAGTGGACCATGCCACCCACTACCCAGAGGCCATCCCTCTGAGGTCAGTGACTGCACCTGTGGTGGCTAGAGCTCTGATGGGGATCTTTACCTGTGTTGGGTTCCTCAAGGAGGTAGTATCTGACAGAGGCACTAAGCTCATGTCTACGTACATGAAGTCCATGTGGGATGAGTGTGGTGTAACTTACAAGTTCACCACACTCTATCTCCCCCAAGCCAATGGTCTTGTGGAGAGACTCAACAAGACCTTGAAGGGCATGATTATGGGCCTGCCTGAGTCCATGATGCGTAAGTGGGAAGTCCTCTTGCCATGCCTTCTCTTCGTCTTAGGGAGGTGCCACAGAAAGGAGTAGGGTTAAGCTCCTTTGAATTCCTATATGGCCCCCCTATTAGGAGACCTCTGAACCTTGTCAGGGAGGGGTGGGAGCAATCTCCCAGGAAACCCCCCCAGGATTTGGTAAGCTACATGCTGGCCCTGATGCATCACTTCTGGAAAAAGGCAAAAAGTAATTTGGAGGTAAGGGTGGGCGGTGAACTCCGCTCCGCTGGCAGAGTTCACTGAGTTTTTGTCACTGCGCTCTCCACTTGGAGGGCGTAGTTTGGCAATAAAACTCCGCCGACCGCTGGCAGAGTGGAGTTTACCGGCACACTCGATCACACCCTAAGAGATAATGAGAAGAGCCAGAATTAAAGATTTGTATATGCAGCACAAGGTTTGCAGCATCGAAGGACGAACCTTCTAACGATTAGAACTTCACAACTGCAGTGCTGTGCACCGACGATCAGATGAGCCTTGTAGATCACTCATAAAAAATACATTTGGTGAAGGGAAGAAAGCCGTCTGCCACTAACATGCTTTTTTTTCACTGTTTTCATGGCAGGTTGTAGCGCGTCTAGAACCAGTGGAGCCCGACTGCTGGAACAGAAATGCAGTCTTCGCACTGGCGCAGAACACTGCAGTTATGAGCATAGTGCCATGACCGAAGAGGCTTTTGTCTTTTTTGTCTCATTGTCATTAATAATGGCCGACCTGCAATTCTCCAAAACGAAACTTCGAATCTGGGATGACGTACATTCCTGATGCAAACAGTTCTAGTAGTAGAAGCTATGAAAAAAAAGACATTGCACTCTAGGTAGCAGAAAGTAGTAGTACTTAGTGGGTCCGCATGACCTCTGAGGGATCCAACGAGTGTGTTGCCTTCTGTGACCGTCCCGGCAGTCCGAGAGGACAGAGTGCTGCTATCCAGTCCACGGGCAGAGTCTGAGCCCTTGACAGAGATGAGGTGGACCCTAAGTGAATGAGGCACCCTGAGCGGGATGGAGTCCTGCTTCCTCCACCCTCATTGCTGGTCCGCGGTGCAATGCAATAGCACACAAAGCATTTAGAGAGAGACCTAAATGTTCCCCCTCTTTCAAAATGAAAGGGATGGTCCTACATGTCCATGATAGAGGGAACTCTGTCCACCTGTAGAACTCTGCGGAATTCCACGGAGTTTTTCTATGACTACACGAAATTCCATGTGGTAAACCTCCGTGAGCTCCGCCCAGGGTTATTTGGAGGCCAGTCAAGAAGTCATGACGCTCTGATACAGCCAAACGGCCACTCTGGTGGAGTTTCAACCTGGCCAGAAAGTATGGGTCATGGCACCAGTAGAGCCCAGCCCTGCCCTTATGAAATCAAGGAGCGAAAGGGGGAGTCCACCTACTTGGAAGAACTCCAGACCTTATGAACCCCTTAAGGGTGCTCCATGTGAACAGACTCAAGCCTAACTTTGAGAGTTCCGAAGTGAGCATGCTCCTCCTGACAGATAAGGGGGTGGAAGAGGAGAGCGAACCTGACCTCCTTGCTGCACAGGAACATGATGGGTCAGTGGAGGGTGTCAACCTCTCTTCCACCCTGACCCCAGAACAGCAGAGGGACTGCTATCAGTTGCTGGGACAGTTTGCCTCACTGTTCTCACTCAGCCCCAAACTCGTACATCTGTGTGTCCATGACATTGACACTGGAGACAGACACCTGTGAAGAACAAAATGTACAGGTTGTCAGACAAGGTGAGGGGCAGCATCAAGGAGAAAGTCTCCAAGATGTTGACATTAGGAGTGATGTAGCACTCCAATAGTCCCTGGTTCAGCAATGTGGTGCTGGCATCAAAGGCTGCCCCACCGGGCACCACGCCAGAATTCCGGTTCTGTGTGGACTACAGAGGACTCAATTCTGTCACCAGGACTGACGCACACAACATCACTCAAGCTGATGAGCTCATTGACAGGCTGGGCTCTGCCAAATTCCTCATTACCTTTGATTTGACATCAGGGTATTGGCAGATCACTCTGCCTGAGTGGGCCAAAGAGAGGTCAGCATTTTCACCCGCAGAGGGCCACTTCCATTTTTGAGTGATGCCCTTTGGCTTGAAAAATGCCCCTGGTTCCTTCCAAAGGTTGGTTAACAGGGTGCTCACTGGTAAGAAAGCCTTTTGTGCACCTACTTAGACGACATTGCTGTCAACAGTACCAGCTGGGAAGAACACCTCCATTACCTCCAAGGCCCTGCAACAGGCAGGCCTGACCATCAAGGCTAGTAAGTGTCAAATTGGCATACCCGGGTCACCTGGTGGATGGGGGCAAGGTGCAGCCCCTTCAGGCCAAGATAGATACTATAATGGCCTGGCAACCACCTAAACCTCAGACAGAAGTGAGAGCCTTCCTAGGCGTCACAGGCTGCTACCGAAGATTTGCTAAGGGTCATGGCATCATTGTTGCCCCCTTAACCAAGCTGACTTCCAAGAAGCAGCCCAGATTGGTGATCTGAACAGAGGCTTGTTAGAAAGCCTTTGATACCCTCGAGGAAACATTGTGTACAGCCCCTGTATTCAAGGCATCTGATTTCTCCAAGCAATTCATTGATAAGATGGACGCTTCGGAGCATGGCATAGGGGCAATCTTAGCACAGCTGAATGAGGAAGGCCTAGACCAACTGGTAGCCTTCATTAGTAGGAGGTTACTTCCACGGGAACAGAGGTGGAGTGCCATTGAGAGAGAAGCTTTGGCTGTGGTCTGGGCACTGAAGAAGTTGAGACCATACCAGTTTGGGACTCACTTCCTGGTTCAGACAGACCACAGACCCCTCAGATGGCTAATGCAGATGAGGGGTGAAAATCCCAAACTGTTGTGGTGGTCCATCTCCTTACAGAGAATGGACTTAATAGTGGAACACCCTCCGGAGTCAGACAATGCAAATGCTGATGGTCTCACCAGGTTTTTCCACCTTAGTGAAGTGAACTCCCAAGGGGTTGGGTAGCTCTCCGTATTTTCAGGTGGGGGGACATGTGATACACCTGACGGCCTTAGGGTGGTCTTCCCCCCAACTTTTTGCCTTCATTCTCGACTGTTCTGATCTCATTTTTGCTGGTTTTAGGACTCTGCACACTTTACCACTGCTAACCTGTGCCAAAGTGCCCATGCTTTCTCCCCTAAACATAGTTATATTGGCTCATCCCCAATTGGCATGTTTAATTTGCTTATAAGTCCCTAGTAAAGCGGTACTACATATGCCCAGGGCTTATAAATTAAATGCTACTAGTGGGCCTGCAGCACTGATTGTGCCACCCACTTAAGTAGCCCTCTAACCATGGCTCAGGCCTACCATTGCAGAGCCTGTGTGTGCTTTTTTAGACTGCCATTTAGATCTGGCAAGATAAACTCTTGCCAGGCCAAAACCTTCCCTTTTGTATAGATGCAAGTCACCCCCAAGGTAGGGCCTGGACAACCCAGAGGGCAGGGTGCAATGTATTTAATAGGCAGGACATGTACTTTTAAATTTTACCTGTCCTGGTAGTGAAAAACTCTCAAATTCATTTTTCACTACTACAAGGCCTATCTCACCCATAGGATAACATTGGGATTAACTTATTACATTTTATAAGTTTAATTCCCAATTGTGAAAAGATTGACTTTTCGAGTTTGGTGTCTCTGGGATTACAATTTAAAATCCAAACTTATCATGAAGTCGGATTTTAAATTGCAATTCTAAATATGCCACTTTTAGAAAGTTCAGTTAAAGAAGAAAATGCCACTGCTGATGATCATTTGACACTACCAATGATTTTTGATTTAGTGACCGCACAATTTAATTACTGCGGCCACCGTTTAGTTCCTATTATATTAAAAAAAAAAAAGAATGTATACTAAAATCATACAAGGTAGTCGAATACTCATTTGAAAACAATCAAGAGATATTTAAAAAAAATCAAAAACCACAACGCATTTCACAACACCTCACATCTAACAAAAAACATAATACAATGCCATTTCGCCTGAGTGTAAACATAGAACCGTGTTTATATCTTGGTTCTGAATTGATCTAACCCATAGGAGCTGTAATAATTACAACCATTTCTTAGCTCCTACCTGGAGGGCTTATGCCAGAAGTGGAAACAAAAATTAAATTCCGAGACACGTCACACGGGTGTTTTCATTACACCATGAATCTCATTCACCCTGTGGGCCCAAATGTTTTTTGGACCATGCTCTTTGGGTTGTGACCTTGTTGATGCATTTCGAACCATGAAAGTCTTGGGGTTCTCCTCAGGACTCAGAACACATGGATACTCTTCGGTCAAGGTGAGAATCAATATATTGATCTTCAGAACCACTTCTTGCTGGAATTTTACGTTTTTTGCAGAAATCTGCCAGCCTCTTGTTGCTGCATTCAATCTTCAAAAATATCTAAAATGCAGTGAAATGTATCTTATTCTGCGTGCATTCCTAATTGGACAATGCTACGCACACGCTGAGGGCGAACCCTCGTGGAGCTCCTTCAATTGTTGCTGTGCATTCGTTCAATCTTTCCTTACTAACTCCGATTCAGAACAGGAAAAGAATTACTTTCCTGTTCTGAATTGGCATAAGCCCTCCAGGTAGGAGCTATGAATTGGTTGTAATTATTACAGCTCCTATAGATTAATTCAGAACCAGGATATAAACACAGTGATGCATTGTGAAATGTGTTGTGGTAGTGTCAAATGATTGCCAGCAGTGTCATTTTCCTCTTTAACATGATTTGTGGGGCCTAGCCTTGCTGACTGATATGGACCAAATCCCTGCTTTCTTTATGACACTTTAGAAAGTTGGCATTTTCTTACTTTAGTCATTTGATGCCTGCTGGCTCCAATACACATCTGGGGAGGGTGACGGCAGGACTTTGTGCATTCCCCTAGACAGCCACACATAACTGGAGCTTATGTGTGACTTGATGGGCAATCCTGGCAGGATGAGAGGGAGGAGCTGGACCCAGCCTCACTTGCACCTGAATAGGCTGTGTCCTGTCCGCACACAAAGGGCAGCATACCCCCTGTAGTGAGGCTGGAGCCAGGGAAGGAAGAAAGGACCTCTGTGCACTTCAAAGGCCCATCCCTGAAGTCTCCCCCACTTAAAAATGCACAACTTGGTGTAAGTACTGGACCTCAGACACCACCACTTCAATACACTTTTGGGCCTGTGAAGACTGCCAGGAAATTGTCTGCTGTGCTGCTAAAGGACTGCCACTCTACTGAACTGCTGCTTTCCTGAACTCCTGCCTTGCTGGGCTGCCCTGCTGCATGCTGTTCCCCTGGCTGGGTGAGAAGGACTGGACCTGCATCACTTGAACCCAGAGTGACTCCAAGAGCAAGCAGACTGGCGTCCTGATCTGAAGTCTCAGGGACATAAAAGACTTCCAACCACCCTGCTTCTGTACCTGGACTCATCCATCTGTGAGTCTGCCCTGCCAAGTGGTGTCACCCCAGTTCTGGACCCTTGGAAGTGGGTCTAGGTGTTTGCTCCAGCAGAACCCACGCATCTTCTGTCGAACCAGCGAATCGCTTCTGTTGCCTGGATCAGAACCAGTACATCGCTGCTGTTGCGTGGATCAGAACCGGCGCATCACCCCTGTTGCGTGGATCAGTACTAGTGCATCGCCTCTGCTGTGTGTATTGGACCCGACATATCGCCTTTGGAACCACCACTGTGCAATGCTCTTCCTGGCGCAAGGACCTCGCATCCCTGTCAACTGCAACTTCAACGACGACAGCGAACCTCCGCTTCTCAGCATCCCGCGCATCAGGGACAACGCATAGCCGCCGCTGAGAGGATCAGGATCAGCGCATCGCCGCTACTGCGTGGATCGGCACCAGTGCATCTCCTTGTCTGCAACCCACGTCCTCGACGGAACCAGGATTAAGGTAATTTAGTTCAGCGGGCCTCACTCGGTCCCTGTATCCAGCTCGGGCTCCATCGCGGTCAGCCTGGGCTTTTGTCTTTGTCCTAGACCAGCGCGACCAGATATCCCAAGTAAGCGCTTCTTTCATCTAAGCGCTATTTTACAATTTGTTCTTTAAAAATTCATTACTCAAGTTCTACTTATTGGATTTTTGTAGTTTTGGTCTTCTTTTATTTATTAAATTAAGTAGTATTTTTCTAACCTGACTTGGAATCTTTTTGTTTGGAGTTTTCACTGTTTTACTGTTTGAAGTGTTGCACAAAAACTTTTCACGTTGCCTCTAAGTTAAGCCTGACTGCTTTGTGACAAGCTACCAGAGGATGAGCACATGTTAATTTAGGGTTTACCTGCTTCTTACCCTGACTAGGATTGCTGTTGCTACTTAACTAGCGCTCATACCCCAGTCAATCTACAACTCAGTTTCTAACAGGGAATGAACCCAGAGATTAGTTGGCTTCATTTTTGTCTTGGAATTTGAATGGGTTAAGAACAAACATTAAGCAGCGCTTTATACTAGAAAACTTACATGAGAGTGGTTCTGAAATAATAATCGTAAAAGAGACCAATTTAATTAGTTCTGAATGCAAAGGGCTTATAAAGAAGTAAAGGTGGGTCGAAAAGGTTATTTCTACGGGTCAGATGTGTTGTTCTAAAAAGCTCCACTTGGAATGGTGATGATAAGTCATCTTTACTGGTAAAGTTGAATTGATCATTACTCTTTTAAAAATGCCACTGTTAGAATGTTACTGAAAAAGGGTACCACAATTGGCGCGCCCAGCTGCTGCACTGCTACAATGAAGTGATTCAAGTAAACCAAGTCTTCAATATAATCCAAGTAATCCATAGTGAACCAATCGATGTGTCATTCAAAATTATCCAAATCTTAATATATATATACAATCAATCCGGGGACAGCTAGATTGAGCTGAATACTTTATTCACGCATTTTCAAATGCCTTCTGTTGCCCATCCAGGCTTTTACATAAGCATGTGCTATCAATTATATTTCACACAGGACTCTGATTGTAACCCAATGCATTTCGAACCTATCTGGTTCTTCGTCAGGAGTCGCTGTAAAAGATTGAAAAAAATAAGCTTAACCAACCACTCTAGAGCGCAACCTACTCAACATCTAAAGAAACTAATGTCATCCCTTAAACTATCAAGAAATCGCCTCCCTAACCCACCCTCATAAATACCCGGACAGATAAGCAGTGTAAACAAAAATCCTTTCGCAAGTGCTAAACCTGTTGTGTGTCTGCAGAAACTGATAATCCCTCTGCAGTTACCCAAATACCAAAACCCCTCGTGAATGCACAAAGAAACAAAATGAAATGAAACCCTTTCACATCACAGAAACAAAGCAGAACCCATTTACCTCGTAAAAGCCGAGATCAGCGTTATGACCTCTTCGTACCTCCCTTCATTTTCAAAAGATCATCACACAGCTCCCTCCCTCCCGAGTTAATCTTAAAACGCTCGCGCAGGTGTGCTCAATGAGACCACATGACTCACAAACTCAAATCAAATGCTTACACTTTGTGAAAGAACAATCCCAACTACAAATCCCATAATGCATTCCCCCCAAACACAATAAACCCAAAACGAATTCACCCTGTAACATGAAGAACTTGATGTATAAAACTCAAGACATTAAAATAAAACATGATTACGGGAAGGAGTGCATTCACCATTCATACACTGTTAGAAAGTTGGCATTTTTCTGCTCTTAATCCTGTGTGCCTGCAGCCTGTCTTCAATACACGTCTGGGGAGGGTGACAGCAGGACTTTGTGCATTCCCTTTAGACAGCCACACATAAAGGGCACTTAGCTGTGACTGATGGGCCATCCACATCCTTACAGGTCATCCTGGGCAGGATGAGATGGAGGAGCTGACACACCTGAATAGGCTGTACCCACAAAACGGCTGCATACCCCTGGTGGAGTGAGTCTGGAGCCAGAGCTGGGAGGGAGGACCTCTGTGCACTTCAGAGCACCTCTTTGAAGTCACCCCACTTCAAAGGCACAACTGAGTATAAGTACTGGGTCTCTGACCCTACCTTTTCAGCATACTACTGGACCTGTGAAGAACTCTGCCAGAAGGAAGGACTGCTGACCTGCTACAAGGACTGCCACTCTGTTCTGCTGTGCTGTCCTGCTGTTTGCTACTCTCTGCCCTGTTGAGGAAGGACTGGACCCATCTCACTTGAACCCAGAGTGGCTTCAAGGGCATGCTGGCTTGCCCCCTGTTCTAAGTCTTAGGGACACCAATGACTTTTCATCCACCTGCAACAGCACCTGGACTTTGCTTGCTGCAAGTCTCGCCCTGCCCAGTGGTGCTCGTCCAATCCTGGGCCCTTGGAAGTGGGTATAAAGTGCTGAAGCTGCCAGAATCCACGCATCAACGACATTGCGTCAATTGGAACAGGCTCATCTCCTTCGACACCAACGCATCGCTGCTACCACAACGACCGCATTGCATCGCCAACTGCACGGCACATCGCCTCCAGTTCCCGACACACCGCTTACATCCTGCAGTTTGACAACGATGCCTCCTTGATTTGGGCGGCTCAACAACGACGCAGCGCATACAATCCTGTGCTTTGACGATGACGTATCGCCTTTTGTTTACCGCATCTCAGCCCCATCGATGATGCATCTAAGGTACTTTTCAGTGGGCCAAGACTGGTCCTGTATACGACCCATGCTCCATCGTGGTCGGCCTGAACTTTCAGATTTGTCCCAGTATAGCGCAACCAGATAGCCCTGGTTGGCGCGTTAAGCTTTTAAGCACTATATTTTTATTTGATCTTTAAAATTCATAACTTCGGTTATACTAATTGGGTTTTTGTCATTTTGGTCTTGTTTAGTTAATAGAAATAAAAGCTATTTGTCTAGACAGATGTGGAGTGTTTTTGTGGTGTTTTCACTGTGTTACTGTTTGAAGTGTTGCACAAATACTTTACACATTGCCTCTTAAGTTAAGCCTGACTGCTCTGTTCCAAGCTACCAGAAAATGAGCACAGGTTAATTTATAGTGTGTATCTGACTTACCCTGAGTAAGATTGTGGTTCCTGCTTGGACAGAGTGCATACCTTTGCCAACCAGAACACACATTTCTAACAATGTGAATGTTTGTGCTGGTTTTTATTGCCCCAGCAATACCAACACTGAACCATTAAAAAGTTTGGTTTCTAATCTTCTAAATTATACTTCCCCAGTCTTTATACAGGGTAAATGTAATGCCATGCAAGATAACTGTCTCAATAGATATTCAGGGCGAGCACGCACACATTCTTTTAAACTCTGCATCTCCCTATTAAGCAGAATGAGTGATGGGGCTACGTAATATTTGGCGGATTCCAACAAGCACAACTAGAGATTATACTTTTCACTGTAAGAAGTATGGCCATTATTCAAGGCTAAACTTTTTTTAATTGACAGGCAGATAGTGAATTTAGAAAAGGAAAATTGTATGTTTATCTGATATTTCTACTATTTCCTTTGAGCTTAATCCATCTTGCTAACAATATTGCCCCAGATGGACAACAGATCAAAAAATTCTCTTACGTTATGTTGTTTACCAATTACAGACTATTACTGATTAGTTCTTGGAATTTAATATGGAATCTGCACCTGTTAGTATGGTTGGGACTCCTACAATGCCGACTTGAGAAGGAAGACCAGCTATATTTTTTGGGCTAATACAAAAATGAGAAAGATTAACACTATCAATAAGAGGGGGAGATTTGTGATATTGGAAAAAAAAATGAAAAACTCAGATTAGGAGGGGATCATGAGGTAAGCATTAGTATCTGCATTGGAGGGGCGTTAAAGTAAACTTAAAGTGTGAATAGACGAAAAAGTACATAACCACCGAGAAGCCAGTAGTGTATACCACTCTGAATATGGAGAGAAGTGTGGCAAGTTACTGGCCTGGAAAACGAAAACAGAGTTTAGTCGGAAGTATGCTAACAGGTTATTGGACAAATGTATGGAACTTATGGAGTTAAGTAAGAATCGGAACCTAGAAAATGAACCTGACCCAGACAGTTTAAAAATATGCTTACCTGAAAGACATCTGCCAAAGCTGAGTCTAGATCAGCAATTGTCATTGAATCATGACACTTACGAGGAAGAGAGATGGAAAGTGATAAAGTATCTTAAGAGTGGTAAGGAAGCTGGGCCTGATGATATTCCAAGTGAGGCTTACTCAGTGCTTAATTTGAAAAATGAGTGCCGTGCCCAAAGCGCTGCTCAGAAGCCCGCAATCGGCCCTATTAAATGGCAGCACACATAATACCAAGGCTGCTCAGTCCTAAAACTATCTCGTACCTCTCTAATGCATTGCAAGACACTCTCTGTGACTTTATTTCTCTCTGGCAGGTTCCTGCTTTTTCGCTTGGTGACTGTTTTTCCATCTTTCTCTTCCTCCTTCTTTCCAGGTTGTGTGTTTTTTCCTCTCTTGCTCTCAGTAAATGTCTGATGAGGGAAAATACGTGCTTTTCCCCACAAACGAGGGCCTGTAGCCCACACGGAAAATTCTGGCTCAAATTAAGCACTGGATTTACTTCGAAATCAGCGAGAAAACAATTCCAATATATAAAATCCTATTTCATTCTATCCCATTAAACGGTGCTCAGATGTCTCCATTTTTGGATGATGCCATTATAACAGGGATTTTGAAACCAAACCAAGTATTAATCAAGTGTGAGTTATATTGACCCATATCCTTCCCAGACGTGATTTTAAAGTGTTCTCTAGTATCTTAGTGAAAATATTACAGTTAGTTGCAAATCATTTATAATGAGCTGAAATATATTCTTATTGCATCAATAGATTTGGCCCTAACCTATAATAGACCCGTAGCTGTAAAAACACTTGATGCCATGAAATGATTTGATAGAGTCAACTGGGTGTATTTGGAGGAGGGAGTGGCATACTTTGGGTTAGGGAATGTGTTTTTAGGACACTACAGTCGATCTATATGTCCCTTAAAGCTAGGGCTTTAGCTAACAGGAGTTTGACACCACAATTCAACTTAACGTGATTGACTTCACACAGGAATGTCCGCTTTCCCCTTTACTACTCTATCTTCATATAGAACCGCATACACTGTTTCTTAGGTCCAGTATTAACATCATAACTTTTGTTTGCAAGGATTTGACCAAAAACATAGCTCCCTACACAGACAATTTGATTTTATGCACTTCATATACAGGAACATCTCTCCCCTAAATAGAAGAGACAGTACACAGTTTCGGCTAGCTGTTAGGTTATCAGATTAACGGCTCGAAGTCAGAAATCATGACCTGGAATCATCCTTGTGAAATTAGACCAAAACATGATGAAGTGACATACTCAGGGATGATTGTGGCTCATGCTTTAAACAGAATTGCTGATATAAACCTCAATTATTAATTAACAAAAAGCAGAATCTCCCATTAACCTTGTACGAATGTATGAATGTAATAAAAATGCCTATTCTTCCTAAACTCACAGTCCGTTTTTATAATAGACATTTAATTTAACAATATAAATGCTATTGCTAAACTACAAGGTGGAATCAATAGCTTTATAAGAGCCTCTGAGGGCATAAGAATCTCCTGGTTAACATTAAGAATGAGAACAGCTAAAGGGTTTCCTTGTGCCGGATCTCCAGTAGTATTGCTGGGCTTTTTAACTCAAAAACTGTGGATTGTTGATTTACAGTTCCTATCAGTCAGCTATTAGCTATCTTTTCAAGTAATGGAAACAGACACTTGCAGTGGCAATTCTCTGTATAAATGTGATGCCACTAAATACTTTTAAAAACATGTGGTTGAAGATACTACAGGAATCAGCCAGAGTCTGGTTTGAAGTTAGGTCTAAATTAGGCATTGCATCCTATGACAATCTGGCCCCAATTTGGGGCTCCTCGGTATGCCGGAATAAGTGAGAGATCAACTATGCCTTCCTCTCAGCAAAGTTGGTGTTCATAAATGGGGTCAGTCACTGGATGAGGCAATTTGAATTCTAAGGGTCACCTAATAGGTAAAGCAAGTGGAACCCTATCAAGTTTTAAAAATTTCTCAATTTCAGCGCCTTGAGACCCTCGGGTGAGTAGCCGTGCTATATAAACTCCTGATTGATTGATTGAATTGGCTTCTTGGTTTGCTACACAAGACTGGATGCAGAACCAGTCCTATCAAATGGAATTAGACTTACAAAACATTTCATTAAGGAAAAAGGAAGTTTCAACCTGGTTTCGGGAGCAATGTGCTGCAGCCTCCCAGCGATATTTAGGAAGGATAGCTGCCAATGCAGGAGCTAGAAGATTTATGCCAAGTATCTCTTAGCACTGTTTATTCTGCTGTTAAATCTGCTGCAAATAGGAGGAACCGTTTTTTCACTCTCCACAGAATCTATTGGACCCAGCTGAAACAAAACTAATAAACCTTAGAAAATAAATTGCCGCAATCTGAGAAACTATTGCCAATCTGTAGTTAAGATGTTTACCAGGATTCCCATGCACAAGGTAGATGTAAGCCACTTGTAAGTTTTGGAATTCTTGAAAAGGAATTGAATAAAAGTATTTATTGACTAATGACAAAAATTATTATTTTATTTGATATGCTAGGTAAGGAAGGATGTGTCTAAAATGGATTATGCCTCTTGATTTACATACACAGATTGGCTAAAATCTGTAAAATATATATTTCTTCTAAACCGGCAGTACTCTACAACCAAGAAAGAGAACTGGTCAACTGGTCTCACTAAGATTTGATTTGGCATCTGATGATTACACCTGTTTCCCATACTCCTTTGGAGTATGGGAACCAGGTGGTTTGTGTAGAAATATCTGAATTATCAGAAAAGAAAGGCAATGGGTTGAAAGAGCATCTGTGGAGATGCTTAAATCCTTAAATCACACTTTATAGCTTCAATGCTATTGTGGCACATCTGCAGGTGATATGAGGACAAAAAAAGACAATTGTGATGAAGTACCCTATCCGCCAAACCTACGGTTTGCATGCCCTGTTTAGGATTGGGAGGAACACCAGCTTTCCGTCAATGGTGCCTGTGTTGGCTCTGATGAAAAACTTCCTTCAATGGTGTAGGAGAGTAGGATCTGCTTCACATGGGTACCCCCACTTTTTGCTGATGCTTCACTGTTTTTCGACATTAGTCTGGCTGGGGCCCTGCTAATCAGAACCCCAGCCTAGCTGCTTCCTCTCTAAAATGGTTTCCATGTGCCTTAGGCACATCACTGATTGGAATCTGGAGTGCCCTTATAAGTCCCTAGTATATGGTATACTATGTACCAAGGGCATAGGTACCTCAGAGGCCTACCAGGGGCTGCAGCATGTATTATGCCACCCCTGGAAGGCCATCCAAACTGACACCACAGGTCTGCTACTGCAGCCTGGGTAAGGTGGTGCATGCACCCCTTACTGTGATATAGGTTACCTATATCACTAAATACATACACACATATAAACCTATAAGTCACTCCTAAGGCAGGCCTTATCAATCCTGAGGGCAGAGTGCATGGTTCCTATGTGAGAGGGTGCCCCTGCATGAGCAGGGCCCCTCTGCAGCATTCGGAGACCCTTCTCTGAAGCT
Organism: Calotriton arnoldi; assembly: GCA_963921515.1. NCBI lineage: Eukaryota > Metazoa > Chordata > Amphibia > Caudata > Salamandridae > Calotriton > Calotriton arnoldi. Next base: position 291,842 of record CAWUFW010014063.1, read on the forward strand.
GTTTGTAGTGCAGCCTGACCATATACTCTTAAGCGCATTATAACCTCGCGTTAAATGCTAACTTTGGAATGGCTGCACCTAAACATGTCGTGTTTGGTGTCAAACATCTTGGAATACTACCCCCCGCCAATTCTGGCGGCGGGGGTAGCATTCCACCCTTCTAGAGGGAAAGACATGTTAACTCTGGCTAGCCCGGTAACTTCTTTCTAAAGCCCTGGCATCACAAAATGGATGCTGCTGCCACAGACACGAGTCTGGCCTCCTGCTGCTGGACGAAACTCCGGCAGGGGAGGCCTGGACAATAGGTTTCCTGTCCCAGGGAGGTGTGACCACCTCCCCAGACAGGATAATGTGTATTGGGGCTGGGCGGGAGCACTTTCGGGTGCTTTGAAGTCCTGCACTGGGGGCACATTTGGTGTCCCTGTGCATACCCCAGTTCAAACCGGATCAGGGGCTTGCAGCCCCTGCTTTGGCGTGAACTGGACAAAGGAAAGGGGTGTAGCCACCCCTCTGCCCTGACCCACCCATAGGTGGGGCCACAGAGTTGTCCAACCCCTAAACTTGGTATAAGTATAGGAACCCAGTCCTTAGGACTTTAGATTATCCCTGGACGAAACTCTGAAACAGAATCCTGGACCTTCGATGCTCTACTCAAGATTAGAGGACAGAAGAATCTCCCTTGGGGTCAAGGAGTGACTCCCCTGTTTGGCAGGCACCAAAGACGCATCTGTCCGGTCTGCATTTCTGAAGCTCCCGTCGGACGCCGAAGTCTTTGCATCACCAGAGGTGGATTCTCAGACTTCCGCGAGGCTACCCTGAGTCCCCAGCAAAGCTAAGGCCCGTAGCTATCGTGGGTGATGTGAGACCATGACCCCTGGACACCGAGCACATTTGCAAGTGCATCCTCTTCTGGGTCTCCCACGAAGTCGTGCTTTGGGCTCCGAGTAGCCCTAGCCTCCAGCACCAACTGCACCGAAGATCACTGGCCTCCACTCCACGAGTGTCCTGTGAGCCAGATCCACGTGCGACGTCTCGAGGCTCCTTTGCGGTCGTTAGCCCGTTGGCTAGTAGCCCTTAACGAAGGCCAATATTTTTCTTCCTGGGCATCCTGGTTGCTCCATGCCTGCCCTCACTTACCTTCACTGGGTGAGTTCTCCAGACCTTGCTGGTCTGCACCATCGACGATCTTCATCTTCATCGAGACTTGCCGTTGCCAAGGCTTGTTGGGCCCAATCCGGTCGCCGACACCTCAGCACTCGACAGACATCGTGTACCAGCCCGAATCCTGCTCCTGGTTGCCGACAACGCCTCCTGGACCTCGTGGCTGAAGAGTCAAGACGACTGTCAACGCACCTGAAGCACTCGACATCGGTGGGCATCTGTCCATCGCCTTCCTGGTCAACGGCTAGTGACCCAGACTCTGTCCCCTCTGCTTTCAGGTTCTTCAGATCTCTGATCCACTCTTGGATCCACCCGGACACTTTCCACTTGGTCGCCAGCAGCACTTTGCAGCAGATCGCCGTTCAAATCGACGACGAAACCCGACCCCGAAAGGCACCTATGCACCGGCTTCCCTGGGTGAGGTAACACGAGTACTCCAGTGCTCCCGTGGGTAGAGACTCTTCAAAGTACTAGTTCTCAAAGGGTTTGCTCCAAGTCCTCCTTTAAGTGTCCCTTTTCTTTAATTTCCTGATCGCGACTTTCTCCATAGAAGTCAACGGCGTATCGCGGTTGTGTATTTACACTGCACGCGTCCCCCGTGGGTCCCCTGTGTCACTACCTTGGGTGGTTCCTTGTGGTCCAAGCACTTCTAGAGGCTCTAGGCCTAGTGTCTAGTTCAGTCGTGGTTCTTATACCACTTTATTGGTATATGGTTTGGTACGCCCCTAGGGCCCAAACGTGTATTTGTGCTATTACTGTGTTTAAATAACTTCTAACTTATGTACTTCGAACTCTAGCCTCATAAAGAGACTAGAGGGGTGTGTTTAGCAATAAATACATATATTTTGAATATATACCTGGTGTGGTGCTCTTTCATTTGATCACTCAAGAGATTATAGACTGGTAAAACAAGCTGCTTTACATTCCTTCAAGACTTAGCCTGAAGGCTGCTCTCCATAGCTACCACTAGGATAGCTTTCAATAAGGTTGTCTTTAACCTATCTCCAATAAGGGGTTGTTTGGACTGGTGCAAGGTGCCCACTATAATTAGTGGACAGCATATGCCAGGCCAACTTCTCACATTGGTGTGCAGCGTGTGGGATTCCAGCTTGCTATTGTTTTACCAGATAATCTCAATTGAATTGATCAACTGAAAACCACTAAAGGTACCTAAGGTACATATAATTTAAGCTTAGAATACAGTAAGTTCTACTGAACTTAGAGTTGTGTGTTAAGGGATAGCACACCCTTTCTACAACTCAAGAGAGTTTAGTAGGCCACACTAGAGTAGGTAGTGCATACACCACACCACACTAGTAATGTCTTTAAAGGTAGGATCTAGAGAATCCTTACCAGAAGCCACTGGGCTTCTTCCCTCCAAGTATGATACCCTCCCATTCTTGGAATTGAGAGCATTATGTAACTTGAGGAAATTAAGGACAGGCCAAAGTCCCACCACCCAACACCTTAAAGAGTTGTTGGTGGCTTATAACCTTAGTAAGCCCTTGGGGACTGAAGGGGTAGGAGCTGAGGGTGGGGCAGAAGAAGAGGAAGGGACCAGGGGTACCAATACCCCCAGCCCCCTCTGAAACTGGCCAGGAGGGTGACAATGACCCTGACCTGGATAACCCAATCCCTCCTGTGGAAGATGAAGAGGATGATCAGGATGATGCCCTCTTTGTCCCCCAGGAAGGATTATGAGTGTGCCCAGAAAGTCTAGATCTCCTTCTCAGGAGTCTAACCACTCTGGCACCTCAATAGGGAGCTCTGTCTCATCTCATAGGAGGGAATCCTCTCATGAGAGAAGAAAGAGGCTGATTCAATATGAGGAAGCTCAGCTTGAACTCAGAAGGAAGCAAGTAGCCTTAGACAGGGAGTCCCTAGATCTCTTTAGAGAGAAAAGAAAGTTGGGACTAGAGTCCCATGGTGGCAGCCATGTCCCTAGAGATAGGGAAAGGTCCTATGACCATAGGAACCTGAGTAAGATTGTCCCTCCCTATCAGAATGGGGATGACATCCACAAGTGGATAACTGCTCTAGAGAGGGCCTGTAAAGTACAGAAGGTCCCTCAGGAGCAGTGGGCAGCAATCTTGTGGCTCTCCTTTGCAGACAAAGGTAGAGATAAGCTCCTCACTGTTAGAGAGGAGGATGCTGATAATTACAAGGTCTTGAAGAGTGCTCTTATTGATGGGTTTGGCCTAACCACTGAACAGTACAGGTTGAAGTTCAGAGATACCCAAAAGCACAGACTCAAGACTGGGTAGACTATGTGGATTGTTCTGCCAAGGCTCTGGAAGGCTGGTTGATGGGCAGTAAGGTGTGTGACTTCTCAGGATTGTACAATCTGATAATGAGGGAGCAGATTCTTAATAACTGTCAAAATCAGCTGTTGCATCAATACCTGGTAGACTCTGATCTGACCTCTCCCCAAGAATTGGGAAAGAAGGCAGACAAATGGGTCAGAACCAGGGTGAAGCAGAAAGTACAGAACCAAGGTGGGGACACTAAGAAGCAAGATGCTAAGAACTCTGAAAAGGGTGGGGAGAAGGGTAAAGATCAAAAGTCTTCATCAGGCCCCCAAAAATCTTCTTCAGGTGGGGATTCACAGTCTACAAAGGGAAAGGCCAAAGAAAACCATGGTGCAAGGTCTGTAAGCAAAAGACCCACTGGACCAGTGATTGCACCAAGTCCAAAGACTCAAGTCCAGCACCCACCAATGCCCCTAAGGCACCTGTTCCCCCTAGTACAGTTACAGTTGGTGGGAGTGCTCCAGCCAAGGGTTTAGTAGGGTTCACCCTGGGTACTGAGTTGGGCTCTGACCTAGTCAGAGAACTGACTCAGGCTGTGTTAGTCTGTGATGGAGGCATGGATGTGCCCTCCTCTATGAGTCCCAGTAATCTGGGCAAGTACAGACAACAGCCTTTAATCAATGGACGAGAGGCTTTGGCATTTAGGGACACAGGGGCAAGTGTCACAATGGTGACACAAGACCTTGTGAATCCTGGGCAAGTTATACTTGGTGAGATGTACCAAGTGACCAATGCTAGCAATGTCAGAACAGACCATACTCTGGCAGTTGTTAACTTCTCCTGGGGAGGGGTAACTGGCCTTAAGAAGGTTGTGGTGAGTGCAAACCTACCAGTCGAATGCTTGCTTGGCAATGACTTAGAGACTTCTGCTTGGGCAGAAGTGGAGCTCAGGACCCATGCAGAAATGCTGGGGATCCCTGCAGATGTGTTTGCTGTGACCAGGTCACAAGCCAAAATGTCTAGCACTGAACAGGCCTTGGATTCTGGAAGAAGGGACCAAGTGCCTTCCAAGAGGAGGAGTAGTAGGGTTAAGGCAGTGCCTTCCCCCTTGGCTCAGGAGGAAGATCAGTCCCTTGAGGGGGATGATCTCAGTCCTGAAGAAGGAACTGTCCCAGAGGAACTTGAACCTGACCAGGTTGAGTTCTTGGGGACAGGGGACCTTCTAGGGCAGATCTGAGCCAGGAGCAGCAGAGCTGCCCCTCCCTTGAACCCCTCAGACAGCAAGCTGCTGCTGAGGCTGCTGGGAAAGCTAGTGGTCCCCATACAGTGTATTGGGATGATGGACTCCTGTACTCAGAGAGTAGAGACCCCAAGCCTGGTGCTACCAGGAAGTTGGTTATACCTCTGAAGTTCAGGGGCTTCCTATTGACCCTAGCCCATGATATTCCATTGGCAGGTCACCTGGGCCAGAACAAGACTTGGGACAGAATTGTTCCTCACTTTCACTGGCCCCACATGTCTGAAGACACCAAGGAGTTTTGTCGCTCCTGTGTAACCTGCCAGGCCAGTGGCAAGGCAGGTGGCACTACAAAGGCCCCCCTGATACCACTACCTGTGGTGGGGGTGCCCTTTGAAAGGGTAGGGATTGACATTGTTGGTCCCATGGATCCCCAAACAGCATCTGGGCACAGGTTTATCCTGGTGGTAGTGGATCATGCCACCAGGTACCCAGAAGCTATTCCCCTCAGGACCACTACAGCACCTGTGGTGGCAAGGGCCCTCCTGGGAATTTTCTCAAGAGTGGGCTTTCCTAATGAGGTAGTATCAGACAGGGGTGCTAACTTCATGTCTGGGTACTTAAAAGCAATGTGGAAGGAGTGTGGAGTGACTTATAAGTTCACCACACCCTATCACCCACAATGCAATGGTTTAGTTGAGAGATTCAACAAAACCTTGAAGGGCATGATTAAAGGGCTCCCAGAAAAGCTTAGGCGAAGATGGGACATACTCTTGCCCTGCCTTTTATTTGCATATAGGGAGGTGCCTCAGAAGGGGTTGGTTACAGCCCTTTTGAACTTCTGTTTGGCCACCCTGTGAGGGGTCCACTGTGCTTGGTGAAGGAAGGATGGGAGTTACCTCTCAAGCCCCCAAAGCAAGACATAGTGGACTATGTACTTGGTCTCCGCTCCCGGATGGCTGAGTATATGAAAAAGGCAACCAAAAACCTTGAGGCTAGCCAGGAACTTCAAAAGGCCTGGCATGACCAAAGGCTGTTCTGACTGTTTACCAGCCAGGACAGAAGGTGTGGGTGTTTGAGCCAGTGGCCCCAGCAGCTCTCCAAGACAAATGGAGTGGACCCCACACTATTGTTGAGCAGAAGGGTGAGGTTACCTACTTAGTAGACCTAGGAACACCCAGGAGTCCCCACAGGGTTCTCCATGTCAACAGGTTAAAACCATATGTGGACAGGGCAGACATGGGCTTGCTCATGGCTACTGATGAAGGGCAGGAGGAAGAGAGTGACCCACTCCCTGACCTGCTCTCACAGAACCCTGACGATGGGTCAGTAGATGGTGTAGCCTTGGCAGGCAGCCTCACTACCCAGCAACAAACTGATTGTAGACAAGTGCTCAATCAGTTTAGACATATGTTTTCACTGACACCCAGTCAGACCACCTGGTGCACTCATGAAGTGGACACTGGGGACAGTCTGCCTATTAAAAATAAGATCTATAGGCAACCTGACCATGTCAGGGACTGTATCAGGACTGAAGTCCAGAAAATGTTGGAGTTGGGAGTTATTGAACCCTCAGATAGCCCTTGGGCTAGTCCAGTGGTCCTTGTGCCAAAACCTCACACCAGTGGTGGAAAAAGAGAGATGAGGTTTTGTGTGGACTACAGGGGTCTCAATGCAGTCACTAGGACTGATGCCCATCCAATACCAAGGGCAGATGAGCTCATAGATACTTTGGCCTCAGCCAAATATCTCAGCACATTTGACTTGACAGCTGGCTACTGGCAGATCAGACTAGCTGATACTGCAAAGCCCAAAACAGCATTCTCAACCCCTAGTGGGCATTATCAATTTGTGGTGATGCCCTTTGGTCTGAAGAATGCACCTGCCACTTTCCAGAGGTTGGTGAATACAGTTCTCACAGGTCTGGAAGCCTATAGTGCAGCATATCTAGATGATATTGCTGTCTTTAGCTCCACCTGGGAGGATCACCTGGTCCACCTCAGGAATGTTTTACAGGCCCTGCAAAAGGCAGGCCTGACTATCAAGGCCACTAAGTGCCAGATAGGGCAGAGTCAGGTTGTGTACCTGGGCCACCTTGTGGGTGGAGGCCAGGTTCAACCTTTGCAGAGCAAGATCCAGACTATCATGGACTGGACTGCTCCAACTACCCAGACTCAGGTGAGAGCCTTCTTAGGCCTGACTGGGTACTATAGGAGATTTGTCAAGGGGTATGGATCAATAGTGACACCCCTGAATGACTTAACTTCTAAGAAAATGCCCAAAAAGGTTCAGTGGACAGCTAGCTGTCAAAAGGCATTTGATGACCTGAAGCAGGCCATGTGCACTGCTCCCATTCTACAGAGTCCTGATTACTCCAAGAAGTTCATTGTTCAAACTGATGCATCTGAATTGGGGGTAGGGGCTGTACTGTCACAATTGAATGAAGAAGGTCAGGATCAGCCAGTAGCTTTCATTAGCAGAAGGCTGACCCCTAGAGAGAAACGTTGGTCAGCCATAGAGAGGAGGCCTTTGCTGTGGTCTGGGCTCTGAAGAAGTTGAGGCCATACTTGTTTGGTACACACTTCCTGGTTCAGACAGACCATAAGCCCCTCTTATGGCTAAAACAAATGAAGGGTGAAAACCCCAAACTGCTTAGGTGGTCCATTTCCCTACAGGGGATGGACTTTACAGTGGAACATAGACCTGGGAGTAACCATGCCAATGCAGATGGACTCTCTAGGTACTTCCACTTAGAACATGAAGACTTAACTGGGCAAGGTTAGTTTAATGTCCCTACGTTTGGGGGGTTGTGTAGGAGAGTAGGATCTGCTTCACATGGGTACCCCCACTTTTTGCTGATGCTTCACTGTTTTTCGACATTAGTCTGGCTGGGGCCCTGCTAATCAGAACCCCAGCCTAGCTGCTTCCTCTCTAAAATGGTTTCCATGTGCCTTAGGCACATCACTGATTGAAATCTGGAGTGCCCTTATAAGTCCCTAGTATATGGTATACTATGTACCAAGGGCATAGGTACCTCAGAGGCCTACCAGGGGCTGCAGCATGTATTATGCCACCCCTGGAAGGCCATCCAAACTGACACCACAGGTCTGCTACTGCAGCCTGGGTAAGGTGGTGCATGCACCCCTTACTGTGATATAGGTTACCTATATCACTAAATACATACACACATATAAACCTATAAGTCACTCCTAAGGCAGGCCTTATCAATCCTGAGGGCAGAGTGCATGGTTCCTATGTGAGAGGGTGCCCCTGCATGAGCAGGGCCCCTCTGCAGCATTCGGAGACCCTTCTCTGATGCTGTTTGTAGTGCAGCCTGACCATATACTCTTAAGCGCATTATAACCTCGCGTTAAATGCTAACTTTGGAATGGCTGCACCTAAACATGTCGTGTTTGGTGTCAAACATCTTGGAATACTACCCCCCGCCAATTCTGGCGGCGGGGGTAGCATTCCACCCTTCTAGAGGGAAAGACATGTTAACTCTGGCTAGCCCGGTAACTTCTTTCTAAAGCCCTAGCATCACAAAATGGATGCTGCTGCCACAGACACGAGTCTGGCCTCCTGCTGCTGGACGAAACTCCGGCAGGGGAGGCCTGGACAATAGGTTTCCTGTCCCAGGGAGGTGTGACCACCTCCCCAGACAGGATAATGTGTATTGGGGCTGGGCGGGAGCACTTTCGGGTGCTTTGAAGTCCTGCACTGGGGGCACATTTGGTGTCCCTGTGCATACCCCAGTTCAAACCGGATCAGGGGCTTGCAGCCCCTGCTTTGGCGTGAACTGGACAAAGGGAAAGGGGTGTAGCCACCCCTCTGCCCTGACCCACCCATAGGTGGGGCCACAGAGTTGTCCAACCCCTAAACTTGGTATAAGTATAGGAACCCAGTCCTTAGGACTTTAGATTATCCCTGGACGAAACTCTGAAACAGAATCCTGGACCTTCGACGCTCTACTCAAGATTAGAGGACAGAAGAATCTCCCTTGGGGTCAAGGAGTGACTCCCCTGCTTGGCAGGCACCAAAGATGCATCTGTCCGGTCTGCATTTCTGAAGCTCTCGTCGGACGCCGAAGTCTTCGCATCACCAGAGGTAGATTCTCAGACGTCGCCGAGGCTACCCTGAGTCCCCAGCAAAGCTGAGGCCCGTAGCTATCGTGGGTGATGTGAGACCGTGACCCCTGGACACCAAGCACATTTGCAAGTGCATCCTCTTCTGGGTCTCCCACGAAGTCGTGCTTTGGGCTCCGAGTAGCCCTAGCCTCCAGCACCAACTGCACTGAAGATCACTGGCTTCCACTCCACGAGTGTCCTGTGAGCCAGATCCACGTGCGACGTCTCGAGGCTCCTTCGCGGTCGCTAGCCCGTTGGCTAGTAGCCCTTAACGAAGGCCAATCTTTTTCTTCCTGGGCATCCTGGTTGCTCCAGGCCTACCCTCACTTACCCTCACTGGGTGAGTTCCCCAGACCTTGCTGGTCTGCACCATCGACGATCTTCATCTTCATCGAGACTTGCCGTTGCCAAGGCTTGTTGGGCCCAATCTGGTCGCCGACACCTCAGCACTCGACAGACATCGTGTACTAGCCCGAATCCTGCTCCTGGTCGCCGAAAACGCCTCCTGGACCTCGTGGCTGAAGAGTCAAGACGACCGTCAATGCACCTGAAGCACTCGACATCGGTGGGCATCTGTCCATCGCCTTCCTGGTCACTGGCTAGTGACCCAGACTCTGTCCCCTCTGCTTTCAGGTTCTTCAGATCTCCGATCCACTCTTGGATCCACCCGGACACTTTCCACTTGGTCGCCAGCAGCACTTTGCAGCAGATCGCCATTCAAATCGACGACGAAACCCGACCCCGAAAGGCACCTATGCACCCGGCTTCCCTGGGTGAGGTAACACGAGTACTCCGGTGCTCCCATGGGTAGAGACTCTTCAAAGTACTAGTTCTCAAAGGGTTTGCTCCAAGTCCTCCTTTAAGTGTCCCTTTTCTTTAATTTCCTGATCGCGACTTTCTCCATAGAAGTCAACGGCGTATCGCGGTTGTGTATTTACACTGCACGCGTCCCCCGTGGGTCCCCTGTGTCACTACCTTGGGTGGTTCCTTGTGGTCCAAGCACTTCTAGAGGCTCTAGGCCTAGTGTCTAGTTCAGTCGTGGTTCTTATACCACTTTATTGGTATATGGTTTGGTACGCCCCTAGGGCCCAAACGTGTATTTGTGCTATTACTGTGTTTAAATAACTTCTAACTTATGTACTTCGAACTCTAGCCTCATAAAGAGACTAGAGGGGTGTGTTTAGCAATAAATACATATATTTTGAATATATACCTGGTGTGGTGCTCTTTCATTTGATCACTCAAGAGATTATAGACTGGTAAAACAAGCTGCTTTACATTCCTTCAAGACTTAGCCTGAAGGCTGCTCTCCATAGCTACCACTAGGATAGCTTTCAATAAGGTTGTCTTTAACCTATCTCCAATAAGGGGTTGTTTAGACTGGTGCAAGGTGCCCACTATAATTAGTGGACAGCATATGCCAGGCCAACTTCTCACAAATGGCTCGACAGAGTAGTGGTTGTCAGAGGAAGGGCATCACAACCACCACACTATTTGGGATGGACAGTATGATGCCCTTTTTTCTGTCTGTCACTTCTAGAGTGATAGCAAAAGCAAATAATGACCCTGCCACATCTAGAGAAAAACTGCTTTGGTATGGGGTTCATTGGTTTTTTTACTTTTTCAATAACAAACTGCCTCTTTGGGAGTTTATTTTTGAAAAATAAAACCCTTGGTAAAATTAGATGAATAGCCTTAAAAACCGTCGTGGACCATCCACCAAACATTTTGCACCTTAACAGGAACTGCTTGATGGCCGGCCCTATAAAGGTACAGAGATCACCACTGCACTGGCAGTGATCTCTAATTGTCCGCCACCCTGATGAACTGTACTTTGTCTGCCAAACTCTATATCAGGCCTTCATTTTTGTGTTGTAGTAGTTCCTGGTTCCTTAACTTACTTCCTGTAAAATTATGCTTTGCTGCTGTTTTCTAACAGCATTTTCATCTGCACTCATGTTTTTATTTCTATTGCCCACTGTTGATTTCCTCTGTTGTCTTCTAAAACTTCCATATTGTTGAGGGCTGTGAGTAGAGATGGCATAGACATTTACCTTAATTTTATTCCTAGTGAGTTCTAGGCACAATCATATCCCTAGAACGTATTTCTCTTGGTTAGGATTCTTCACCATCTCTTTTGCAGTGATTGCTTTATATTTCCATCTTTCTTTAAAATTCTCTCACCATTTAGGGGTGGCAGGTATTTCCAATCAGAGTTCCATGACAGAGCTGTATAGTCGTGGGCATAGTATTACAGTGAATTTGGTTGTCTTCCGTATGCGTTTTTTTTCGTGACCTCCTTTTCTAACTCTAAAAAGAAAAGTTAAGGTGTTTCCAGACTCAGTTGGAATGTATGTGCTGGCGAGAACCAGGTTTTTGGTATCTATGCCATCTGAGTGCCCTCTTGCAACTTCGTAGTCTGTTGATCCCTTATGTTGCTTTGTGTTATTTGAGTTGAGGGGAGAGCCAAGGAAGACTGGCAGGCCTCCTGAGGTTTTGATTGTGGCACTGTTCTCGGAGTAAGCTAGTTTGATAACCAAGACCATAGGACGCCCCCCTCTAATTATCTTACAACAATTATGTAAGGAATAACGATATTCTGAAAGCAGCACTTAAAAGCACTCGTTCGCACAATCCTTTCTGGGCCTGCTTTAATATTGCACATGCACAGCTATCAGCAGGCAGGTGCCATTGATCAGCATTAACTGGGCTGACGAGCTCAGACCCCTGGCGACAGTGGGGTGGGGTGGGCTCGGGCCAGCCATCCCATACATGCCAACATTTTAGAACAGGTAAGTAAGTGGGTGACTTTGAAAAATAAATCGGGAGAATTTTCCCTATTGATTAGTACTGAAGTAGAGGCAATTTCAGGCGGAAGACAGCTGAAACAACGCCATTTTGGGCTTCAAAAATTATGTCTCCCCTCTTGAATCGGATCTATTGGCTTGTATGCAAGTCTTACTGATCCCACCTCACCATTGACGAGTTGTGAAAGGGTGGGAATAGAGGCGGCAGGCGCAAGCTGGTTATTGGAGTCTGCGCAGTTTATCACCACACGTTTTGATGACTGTGCAGGCTTCAGAGTCCTGCTTCCGGCGCAGTACAAAAAAGTGGCACCATGCTTATGAGGAAGCACCTGAGAGAACCCAGAGTGGGAGAAAAATAAGAGCTCTTCAGATGTTTATTTTACCAGAGAAGAGAGCTGGCAAACCAGTCAGGCCAGGTGAGCTTTTCTTTTGTTGTTTAACTTTGCTGAAATGTTTCATGGCTATGTGTGTGTGTTCATGACATCAATTATGGGTCTTTCGCAACATCTGGCTGCAGAGCCAAAGAAAGGAACTTGATAAAACATGTTACATGTAGTGCACAAATAAGTGCCCTTTTAATGCGATTTTAAAACGGGGATGCTTGTAATGCATTTTTTTGCCCGTTTCCTCTCCTGAAGAGGGATATGGTGACAGACATAAAAATGTCATAAAACGCATATTAAACACCACGCTTCTTTGACTTCTTCTGGTTTGCTTAATAAAACTAATGACTTTATTCTGCACCAAGGTTACCAGACCAGGCCTGATAAGTGAAAAAATAGCCCGTCTCTCTGCAACGCTTAGCTTCTATTTTCACAAAGGCTGCAGCGTGAGCATGTGCACATGCATATTTAGACTTTCCCTTCCCCAGCTCGCTTAAACACATTTTTTTTCCCTAAGCCTTGACACGTACTATACTCTTATTTAAAAAATTTCTATCTAAATTTAGGATTTATGGACATAAAAAGTAGGAGGATAATATCAACTGCTTAGCTTTAAAATGGCATACCTTATGTGCTTGCAAACATTTGAACTCAAGTTCCCAGTGCTTAATTTGTAAAAGTATGAACTCAAGGGTTCAACCTTTCCTTAGGAGCCCACCACTGGCACTGCCATATGTCAGAGTTGGCAGATATTAAGGCTGCCTCAACATCATTCCAGTCAATGCCTATTTCTTCCACCACCCTACACTTAATGTCTCCTAATTACACTCTTGCAGGTTATTTTTCACTCCTCCTTTCTCCTATTATCAGTGTTTTCTAAGCTTTCTCTTCTGCCTTTTTCTCCCTTTTCTGTGTGCCTCTTTGTTTTGGGTCAAAGGGGATCTTTTAGTATATGGTCTCTGGCCCACTAAACCTCTAGATTGGTGCAGGATGTCATCTCCGCCTTCCCCGGCGGAAGATCACTTGGAAAATTTAGATGTCCCCTACAACATGGCGAGGATTGATTTTACAACAGTACTTCCACTGCCATTTTTAGCAAAACTAAAATACTGCACAACCTCTACACATGTAAAAAATCATTGGTCTTGATGCACTAGGAATTTTCTCCCAGTTACATTTTCTCCCAGTCATTTCTGATGTTTCTAGTTCTAAAACACCAAGGAAAGTCTTGAAAAGAAAACAATGTATTGCAGAACTTTTGAGGTACATTAACCGTTGGCCCTGTGGTAGATGGGCCACTACTCAAAGGTTTCTGATGAGAGTAATACCTTCAAGTAAATTCTAGAAATTAAGTTTAGTATGTGTAATAATGTTGATTTGTTAAAATCTTTGCCCTTTGTCAGCCTTCCATGTGCGCATCCACCTATGCTTGGAGGATTCATGTTGGTCATGTTGTGCCATCACTCCTGGCTCATTACAGTCCTCTTCATTATTTCTGGACTTTAATATAGTTTGGAAATCTTAAAAAGATCCCACTTTTAGGAGTCCAGTACACCACAGAGCAACCTTTGCCTACCCTACCCAAATTCACAATAAAACACTCCTTACAGTTTCAGAGTCACCCCTTATCAGATCAACATAACACAGCTGCCCTCTGTCCACCCCTAGCGCTTCCTGTGAAGGAAACACCAGATATGGAACAGCCTCAAACACACCTGGAAGATTGCAGCAGTAAATCACATATGGCCCAAGGATGTAATGCCTAAGAAACGAGTCAGATGCACACCCTCTTACACACAAACAAAGGCTCAGCAGAGGGCCTGCATTCAGCCCAAGGACAAGATACCAGAGCAACCAGCCAGTTGCATTCATCAGATAAAGCCCAACACTGCCTAGTTGTAAGCGTCAACCTAGATTACAAACACACGACACACCCAGCTACCTGGACCACCTCAGAATGTGACCTCCAGTTGGTATTTATGGCCCCTTCTATCAGGTTTGGATCAAGAATCTTTTACGTAATTTATAGCCAACTGTACCAGTATTTCCTGTCCAAAGGGAGATGAGCTTCTCTTTATTGCACCCGCTGTACAGTAGAAAGCATGCCATGTTCCTAATGCAAGTTGAATTTCAGCACACAACTGTGAGAGATGTGGCTGCTATTACCGGCCATTATTGTTTAATTAAACTTGAACTGTTCCTGATTGTCAAGCCTCGCTGTCCTCTTTTTTGATAGTCAGAACCTGCTTACAACAGAATGTATATCACATATGCAGATTCGTCAGAGTAGTCGAAAGCATCATCAACAAGGCAACTACAGCTTCTATGTATACTTTCTTATCCACAGTATCATGCTGGAAAGTGTCTCATAAATCACTCATCCCTGGGAAGTGAGGTCTGTTATAATAAAGTCAACCTTTATACAGAGGGGAACTCAGTATTAAACCTTCTAGTCATATTGCTTGGCCTGGAATCAAGCAGGCACTGATGATCCACTGAATTGACTCCCATTGCTGCCTGCACCTTTTTCAAAACCAGCTGCATCATTTACAAATCCAGAATGACTAGAACCCTGCTTTTCTTGCTTGCAAGTTCACCGTCTCTGGTGAATCTCGGCACGAAGGCAGCCAGGATACTATCAGAATGGAAACTCAGAAGTGTAATAAAGAACAGAACAACACAGCAGCCTTTTTTTATCCGTGCACTCAGAATGTGGAACAACATTCCTGTGTTCATCACCACTGCTCCAATTAAGGAAAGAGTTGAAGAGGCACCACTTAAAAAAAAACTACTTCATGATGCAGGAACACTATACTTCTTCTCCAATGACCTAGCTACCTCTCCCATCACTTGCTGGCTGTAAGCTTGCCTTTGACTCTGAACATAGCTCTGCTGCTTTTTGACTAAATTTGCACAATGCAAATATCATATGCATGCTTAAATACATGCATACATACATATATCCTTCTCACTACTGTTCTTTTTTAAAACCATTATTACACCCTTATGACGTGGATGACCTTCTTATTTCAGTCACTACTAAATTAAAAAAAAATATTCCTCATCTGAGATATGTTAGTGCCCGGGACAGTGTTTATGGTGCTATAGTACAATTGTAAACAACTAGAGAGTGAGGAAATTGAACGGGACCATGTCCATTTCCCCGAAATTATGCAATAAACAACATGGACAAGTCCCTAGAGGGTTATAGTCATCGTTAGTGACCTATACACTTTTCGGGGGGAGCACAGACAACCAGTGGTTGTTTTAGAAGACCCCTCACCCACCTACCTAGTAGGTGGCATGCTTCATCATCGGTGTCCCAGCTGGATTGCCGAATGCAATCCAGCTGTGCTTCAACGCCTGATTTACAGCGGAGCAGGTTTTTTGTGACAATGTGAAGTGCTATGTGAGATGTGATTAAATGATAAAAATGTCTCAAAGAAGTGCCCTTATAATACGTTTTAATGGAAGGGTCTTAGGACATGAATAAAAACATAGGCGGGATATTTTAGAGGTGAAAAGTTGTGCCTCAATATCCCTACAAAGTGTAGGTCAACTAGTTTCAGGCTTCTGCGTTATTCGTGAGGCTTTCTTCAGGACCAAGAGTGTGAGCGTGGCCAAAAATTAGGCGGCCACTCCAGGTGTACTTATCAGCGCACGTCCTAAAGTGCGCTGTGAGTGTGGTGGGATCGTTTACATACTGATCCTTCACGGTGAGTATTTTAACTCAGCGTTAAGCTGACCTACTGATCCTGCCACAAAGAGGAGCTTCCTGTAATCAGACCTTCGTCTAGGATAGCATCCGCTATGACCTACGGTGTTTGGACAGGATATTGAGGCACAACTTTTCACCTCTAAAATATCCCGCCTATGTTTTTATTCATGTCCTAAGACGCTTCCATTAAAATGTATTATAAGGGCACTTCTTTGAGACATTTTTATCATTTAATCACATCTCACATAGCACTTCACATTGTCACAAAAAACCTGCTCTGCTGTAAATCAGGCATTGAAGCACAGCTGGATTGCATTCGGCAATCCAGCTGGGACCCCGATGATGAAGCATGCCACCTACTAGGTAGGTGGGTGAGGGGTCTTCTAAAACAACCACTGGTTGTCTGTGCTCCCCCCGAAAAGGGTATAGGTCACTAACGATGACTATATCCCTCTAGGGACTTGTCCATGTTGTTTATTGCTAAAGTACAATTGTCAGCTCTGGATCCTGTACATAAGCTCCCCAGAATTCTTGCTTAGACTCTGGAACTTCATGACCTTTATACATTGCCTCTCCTGCCCTCTGCTCACCTCTGAAATGCTTACTTGATGGTCCTTCCTTGTGTACAGCTGTAGTCCTGGTTCAATCGATTATGCTTTATAGATTAGTAGATGGCCAGTGCTGTAATGGCATCTTTCCAGCTTGTGGGTCTTTATGATCTTGGCTAGCGCATATTGTTGCCCTGTGCTGGGCTACATTTGGTGCCACTTGCAGCAGAACCCCATTACTGAAAGAAGAACTCTCATACAGTTGCTGCCACTTCGGTTCCAGGCTTTTGATGCTTACATAGCAATCACCAACCAATCCTGTTGCACCACACACTGCCTGACACAACGACCTTCACAAAAGAGGCAACCAGGAGCCACAGACCAAATGGACAAAGTACACTGGGTAACATGCTTTGTTGGAGCATACACTTATTATAAATTGAAATTGCCAACTGCTCCTTCACTTTCATTATAAAGATCAGAAGGAGAGGAGCTATGACACTCTAGACCGATAGAGAACAAAAGCACCAGTGGTGAAGCGCCATGCCCCATACTTCAGCCACCCAATCCCACGGTCCCCACGCGGAATACTGCAGCCATTGTGATTGCTTGGGAGAACCACCAGAGGATGGGAAGCCTACAACACAACCAGAATAATGTTAATCCTCTTGCCCTACAAAATAAAACGGGGAAGTCTTGTCTTTTGTGGTTCCATCATCTCTTTTCATAAGGACTTATACAAGGCAAATGGACGAAATGGTAACTCTGTACATGATCTAGAAGGTCCGTTCCTTTTGTTCATATAGTCAAATGTAATTTTTTAATTATTCTATAAAAGCAGAAATAAAATACATTTACACAGAAAAAGGCAAACTCACTCTGGGTCTAGGCTGTTGCAGAAGATTCCTCCTACACGGACTCTAGCGTAAACATCCACCATGAGCTTTCTTCCTGGTGCTGTCATTAAAGACACCTTTACATGAACGAGGTCTTTCGGCAGCAGGCTGTAAATTGAGAGACACTCTGTTATAGGGGCTGCTGATTCAATGTGGTGGGTCAGATACTCGTGTGAACACCGACATTCCGTCTAGCACTCAACTGCAGGACAATCAAAGCAATTTTATAGCTTTCCCGGAGTAATTCTTACCAGAAACCTCGTTTGTTAAGATAAGAGATTACACACACATATCTGCGATATTTGCAATTTTTAAAAAACATTTCTCAAACAATCGTTGCAGACAATTTATTTTATTTCACAATCATATAATGAGATGTATGTTACAATATAAGCAACAAAATATGGTGGTATTTGCAACAAATGCACGAATAAACGGACTATTACTACAGTGAAAAGGTCAACATCTAATTTATTACCACAGTAGCTTCAAATTCACATGAGAAATCGTTCCTTACTGTCTCACAAATTGCACTATACATTACTTATCAGGTGGAAACAACCCTCTCCTTGTGGACACCAGGCCTCACTATGTGATTTTAGCTTACTACACAAATGTAATCCTCCACATCCTGGTTTTCCTTAAATCCTTACATTTTTTTAAAAACAAATACATATGAAAAACACAATGGTGTTAAGCATATATGCATTGTGCAGTTTGTAACAAGCTATTTATTACCATTGTTGGCCGTGAAGAGGAGCACCATGACCCGCTCAAGGTTTCGTCTTGTCCGAGGGCCGTCACCACACTCAACAATGCTACTAAATAGCATATTACAAAGCCAAGCATTATAGTTAATTTTAGCTAGGTAAAAATGTCAGTTAAAATGTTACATTTTAAACACAAAAAAAACCTACTGAAATTCACCAGTTATAGTTAACTGGAGTAACTATAACTTCCACCACCACTATCCACACTGTTGTCATCAATTATGTAATTCCAGATGTCACACTGATGTTATCAATGATGTCATAGATCATGTCATGCATGATGTTATATGGAAGGTGATAAGCAGTACATGGTGAGGGCCTGAGACCCACAGGACCTCAACTTTAAAAAATAGTGTTCTGGTTGGTCGAGAGGGCCTTTTTTCCGTTGGCTGTCTCAGTCTCATGGGACCTTAGCAGTTCCGCAGGCTGAGTAATCTGATTGGCAGGCTGAAACCCCAAATTTAAGGAGGTAAAGTAGGGGCCCTCTGGTCCCTTTACTGTTATGGTGGGGTCCTAGAGAGACCTGGCTAGGGGGCAAAATAAGTGAGAGCACAGCAGACACCTAAGACCCATTAAATGGCCAAGCCCCTACTATGCCCAATCTTTGCTTTATATAGGAGTCTTTATGGAAAGCACACTCCCTTCAGACACCAACGGCCTATTAGGCAGCCAACTACCTGCTATTCAACACTTTGTCTCCAGACACCAAAGCTCTATTAGGTGGCCAAGCCTCTACTACGCACAGCCTGCACCTTGTACAGTAGTCTTCATGGAGAGCCCACTCCTTCCAGACACCCAAGTCCCATTAGGTGGCCAAGGATTTACTATGCACAGCCTTTGCCTCCAGACACCAAAACCCCTACAATGGTCAGCCTTACCCTTCAAAAAAATCTTCACAGAGAACTCACTCCCTCCAGACACTTTTCACCCATTAGGTGGCCAGTCTGCTACCATGCACCGCTTCATCTTGTACAGACTTTTTCACAGAGAGCACACACCCACCAGACACCCACGCCCCAGGTGACTAAGACTCTACTACACAATCCTTTACCTCCAGACACTTAAACCTGATTAGGTAGCCAAGCCCCTACTGTGCTCATCCTTCCCCATGTACAGAAATCTTCAAGGAAAGCACACTTCCGCCTGACACCCAAGCACCATTTTTCCTTGGACAGTTATCTTAATGGAGCGCCCACTCCTTCAAGACACCCAAATCTCATTAGGAGGCCAAGCCCCTACTATGGACAGGCCTTGCCTCGTACAGAAGTCTTAACGGGGCGCTCACTCCGTCCTGAAACCCAAGTTTCATTAGGAGCCCAAACCCCTCCAGACACCCAAGCCACATTAGGTTGTCAAGACCCTATTATGCACATCCTTCACTTTGAACAGAAGTCTTCTTGGGGAGCACACTCTCTCTAGACACCCAAGTCCCATTAGATGGCCAAACCCTTACTGTGCACACATTTTGCCTCCATACTGCCAAGCACCATTGGGTTTGCCCATACTATGCACAGCCTTCACCTTGTACAGAAGTCTTCACGCACAGCCCACACCGTAAAGACATCCAAGGCTCATTAGAAAACCATCCCATACTACTATGCACACCCTTTGTATCTGGACACCCAAACCCCTTCTAAGCTCAGCCTTCACCTTGTACAGATGTGTTCATGGAGAGCAAACATAGTCCAGACATACAATGAATGAATGAAATGAATTTGTACTTGTAAAGCGCACTGCTACCCTGAGGCATCCTGGCGCTGAACGCAAACCGCTGTGGAACCCTTCCTGGCTTTTCCCTGTGAAATGTCCACTCCTGGGCACCCCTACGGTGAAGCCAGGCATCCCAGCGCTGGTGGGGCCGTTGTGGAGATTAAGCAAGCTATTGCCCAGAGTTGCAGAGTGGGACCCATGATTAGAATAGGCACCGAGGCGAGAATTATCAGGTCCGAGGAAGTTGAGCCCAAGACCCGCCGAGGCGGGAATTGAACCCTGGTCCCGGGCCAGATCTCTGCATCAGGGTCTGCCGCTCTAACCATTGAGCCACACTTCTCCACAGTCGCCAATCCCCTAGTATGCACACCCTGTGCATCCAAACACCCAAGCCCCATAAGGTGGCCTAGCCCCTACTACTCACAGCCTTTGCCTTGTACAGATGTCTTCACAGACAGGCCCTTCCCTCCAGACACCCAAGGCCCATTAGGTTGCCAGCCCCTACTACGTACACCCTTCACCCCCAGATACCCAAGCCCTATAAGTCGGCCAAGCCTCTACTACGCACAGCCTTCACCTTGTACAGACATCTTCACGGGTAGCCCAGACTCTTCATGCACCCAGTCCCATTGGGTGGCCAAGCCCATAATATATACATAGCCTTCACCTCCATAAACTCAAGCACCTTTAGGTGGCCTAGCCTCTACAATGCATAGACTTTACCTTGTATAGAAGCTTTCACGGAGAGCCCACTCGCCCACACATCCATAGCCAAATAGGTAGCTAACGGTTTACTACACACACCGTTTGCATACAGACACCCAGTCCCTATTAGGTGACAAGCACCTACTATGCATAGCCTTTGCCTTGTACAGAAGTCTTTACTGGGAACCCACTCCTTCCAGATACCCGAGCCTCTTTAGGTGGCCAAGCCCCTACCATGCACACCCTTTGCCTCTAGACACCCAAGTCCTATTAGGTGTCGAAGCCCCTACTACACAATGCCGTTGCCTTGTACAGAGGTCTTCAGGGGGAGCTCACTCTCTCCAGCACCCAAGCCTCACTATTCGGCCAAGCCCCCGCTATGCACACCCTTTGCCTCCATACAGCCAAGTCCCATTAGGTGGCCTAGCCCATAATATGCAAAGCCATTGACTTGTGCTGAAGACTTTAAAGAGAGCAAAATCCCTCCTGACTTCTAAGGCTCATTAGGTAGCCAACTCTCTATTATACACACCCTTTTCTTTCATACACCCAAGCACTTGCCTTGTACAGAAGTCTTCATGGAGAGCCCGCTACTTCTAGAGACTCAAGTCCCGTTAGGTGGCCAAGCTCCTACTATGCACACTCTTCCGTTCTTTACACCCTAGCCCTATTAGGTGGCCTAGCCCCTCTTTTGGGCAGACTTAGCCTTGTTTAGAAGTCTTGACAGAGATTCCACTCGCTCCAGACACCCAAGCACCATTAGGTGGCCAAACCCCTACTACAGCAAAGCCTTGATCTAGTGGAGAGGTGCCACTTACAGAAGTTCCCTCAAGTGTGAAACCCTCACTATACATTGCCCTTATTGTTCCTCAGATGTCCATTTGAAGGGAAGGTTGGGATGCGAAATATATTTTTTCAAATTGATCCCATGGTGCTCTAGCGGTACTAGTTAAATTCCTGTAAAATGGGTTATTTACCTGTTTCGGTCTCGAGGGAGTACTCCACTACTAATAAAATAATACAAAAAATATTTTTGGGCAAATAATTTTTATAACTGAGTCAAAGAGTGGCTCTGAGAGAGCCTTTGTGTTAATGGGGTGTTCTGCACACTTATAGGTAGAACTCGATAGATTCCTTGATATTGTAAAGGAAGATTCTGTTCTCTTTTCCTGTGAAATGGACTCCATTCCTATGGTGGTCACCAAGCATTTCAAATCGGATGTTGTTGTGGTATATAGCATCCATCCCATGGTCACTGAGAAGTGCCAAAATGTTTTTGTTGAAATGTCAGTGATTTTGCCATCTTGGGACAAAATTTGTTTGACCACTGCCACTCTTGCCTTTGACATATTTTAGAAAAGATTAAGACAGTGAAGAGAGTCATTACCTCTGCCAAGGTTTCCTTTATTTCAATTTCTAGAGCTGCCGCTGTGACTGAGCTCAAAATGTTGCACCACAGTACGCAATAAATGCTTTCCACCGTAGGTAAGATTTGAAGCCAGTTCATACCTCTGTGGCCAATCGAAGTTAGTTCACTTAGGCTGATCTGATATTCCTATCAATGCAGTCATAGTTGGCGTGCTCTCTATCCCAGAAGATAAGTGAGTGGGCCATAATCCATACTTAAACTATGATTATGGTGTACTTGCGCAGGACCCAGGAGGAGTCAGCAGCAGAATAAGTAATATTCTGGAAGAGCATGCGATTTGAACAGGGAAAAAAAACATTTTCAGTCTTAGTTTTCTGATTGGTTGCTGTTAGTGAGGTAAAACACTAGATTAGTTATGGCCTGATTTATATTTTGATGGATGGCCCGTTTCTCCACTAGGGCGATGGAGTAAATTACACAGTGAATACTGTCAATGCATTGTAAGTTTGACAGACTGCTCTGTCAACATAGCAGAGCATTACGAAAAACTTACATTGTTTTTCAGTTTTCAAAAAGAAAATCCCAATGCTAATTTGGACGGGCATACCATAATGTTTTCAGGAAGGAAACACCGTTGATGGACAACCATTCATGGTGAGATCAGTCATTACTAACACTGCAACTGACTTAGGTTGCAAACACCTACTACGCATGTACTTTGCTCTGTTTTGAATACTTCATAGTCAGCTAGTCCCTTCTTGGAGAGATAAATTAATATGTATGGGCAAGCATGTACTGCGCGCAGGCTTCGTCCTCTGTAGAATGTGCCATGGAGATTACAATAGTTCAAGATACACAAACACTCTTAAGTCACTTCTGTAACCAAGTTCCCAAATATGTCTTACTTTACTGTAAACCCTATTTTCAATTCAAAGTAATTTTTTTGTGGGTTTTTGGAACTCACGCAAGACTCATCATGGACCTCCATGTGCTCACACAGGAGTCCTGTAGAATCTAACTACAAGTTTCACTGCTTGAAGCTTGTGACTCGGTTCTGCATGACTCCCACAGGAGCATTTGGGAGTCCATACTGAGTCTCACTGGGGGCTAAAACAATATGTC
Organism: Calotriton arnoldi; assembly: GCA_963921515.1. Lineage (NCBI taxonomy): Eukaryota > Metazoa > Chordata > Amphibia > Caudata > Salamandridae > Calotriton > Calotriton arnoldi. The sequence continues at coordinate 314,644 of CAWUFW010014063.1, forward strand.
CTACTTTGAGGCGATAGCCTATGGTCCCACTAATCTACTCTCTTGCCCCCTCATAAGTGAATGGGAGTCAGGGTATTGTTGACCTGCCCTTTTTATGTTATACTTTGAATATTTGTTGTAAGGTCAGGCACGACACGGGTACTTTGGTATATATAGGCTGTATTACACAGAGCTTTGCTGTTGCTTGAAGATTGCTGAGAGGTTACATTAAGTTCAACCAATAGTTGACATTTCTGGTATATTTTTGAAAAAAGCTTCAGTCTGATTGGGTACAAGATTACATTCATGAGATAGGTATATCCCTTGCATAATCTTTGCTAGCTGAGTTAATCTCTGGTGTGCAGGTGCAAGAGGTTGTGGTGCTAGAGGCACTCTTGTGGTCTGACACCCTGTGATGACCTTTGAGTACCATTATTTTAATTGACTTTGGTGTGTTATTTTATCCTCGCCTGAATGTACGATGTCCTGCATGTGCCTTGCTTCTCTTAAAAGTTTATTTCTTGTAATCTTGCAGTCTTTCAGTGGGAGCTGTCACGGAGTAGAACAGCCTTGCCAAGAACAGAACGTGTGGGATGTGCATTTGAAAGCATGAGAGGGAGAGAGAGGTGTGGAATGTACTTTTTGGTCTCAAAGTGCAGTGTTGTGAGCAGTGATGCACAAATGTGCTCGGTGTTGTACTTTGAGAGATGAAGTATGTGATGTTATAGGACATTGAGAGATGAAGTATGTGATGCTATAAGCAGTGTGTTCACAAATGTGCATTGTGTTGTACATTGGAAGTATTATGAAGTTCTTACTATTGGCTTTAACATGGCCTCATGTCATCCTGTTTTCTGACTCTGCGTGGCTTCAGCTTTTTCTGCGTGCACAGCAGCGCTTGCAAGTTGTTTGGGTTAATCACGTTCAACGATTGTTTTTGTGAGAGATTGTTTAATGTACTCTGAAAGGCTTTTGTGAGCTTCGTCAAGATAAAGGCTGGAACATGCGAGATTGGAGAGGGAGCGTGGGAACTCCTTCCTGCCATTGGAATGCTTGCTTGGAAGCTGGCCAGTTCTGGTAAGATTCCTCTGGCCCGGGGGGGAAGTTTTCTCGAACCTTCTAGTGCGAGTTTTGAGATTATAAAGCTGGTGTTTGTTGACAGTTGAGCTGGGCGCTCACTTACAGAATAGACGTATTGCTGTAAGACAAACGGAACTTGAGTCCCGGTCGAGAGTCCAAGCCAGCTGTGAACGGGCCCCCCAGCGAGAATTGGCAAGGATGTCGAGTGAACGATCAGGTGAGGTGATTTGTTTCTGACTAGTGCCATTGTGATGCGTGGTTCCAGTGGCTGTGGTCATTTGAGGTGCTTGAGGTTTGATTATTGCCGTTGTGATGTTTGGCCAGTGGCTTTGATCATTTGAGGTGTTTTCTTTGTGATGTATGAGTGAGTTGAGGTGCACATCCAAAGTAATCATTTGATATATCTAGTGTATATATATCTTTCTGATCTCTTGCAGGGCGTCCAGTATATTATACTTTCTTCAGTGTTATCCCATATTATTTGCTGCTTGTTTATTCATTGTATTACTCATGCATTTAACGGTTGTATTTATCAAGTGTGTAATTATTGCTTGCATATAAACATATATATCTCTTTGTGTATTTGAATGTTGTGCATTTGGCATCTGGGAAAGCCTTTCTGTTAGAGAGCATTGTGTGAAATAAAACCCCAAGCCTTATTCTAAGAGAGAGAGTCTTTGCATTTTGTAAAATAAAACCCTTTTCTAAAGGTGTTGTTTGTTTGGTGTTCAATGTCTTTTGCCTCGCCGAGTGTTGAGCCATCGTGTGGGAGCTGTATTATCTGAAAGGCGAAAGCAAAACAGAGGTGAACTCTCATCTTCTGATCCTCAGAGTTGTCCTATTTTGATTATGTTACAAAATGCTTCATCCATATATTAAAAATAAATATAGCTTTTTTACAGGTAAATGAAGATACAATGATAGTAATTTTTTGTGTATGTGAGTAACCAAATAAATATTAATATGCTTTTAAAAAATGTAACACAAAAATATATATACATTGGGACTGTGCGTGTAGTGTTAATATGGAAAATGTAGTTGTGGTTAATTGATACTATAATTACATTCTCTCATATTTATGACAGTTTTAAAAATGTGCAACAATAGTGATTATTGTTCGTGTTGAAGTATTGAAGTACTTGAATTTTTAGTGCTATACATTGCACTACTATACCTGATCTTGTACTTCAGTTAAGCGTTCATGTGCTATGTTTATGATAGAGGTTTTTTTAATTGGATTTTAAAGACCAGTTTATGCAAGGTGCTAGAGCACAGATATGAATGATGTAGATGAGGAAAAGTATTTTCTTTCTTACCTGAAATTGCAATACAGATTATTCAGTAGAAGGTGCTGTATAGTGTCAACATACTAGGCACTACACATAAGATTTTGTAGTATCTGTGTGTTTAACAGTGCAGCCTGGCAGGCTACGTGGTGTATTAATAGTACTAATTATGCTATGGCATGTTCTAAGTGTTTGATATTTTTTTTAAAAGAAGATGTACAAGCTATAAATATTCATAGAGAGATGGTATCCAATGTAGTTCCTTGCTTTATTAGTGTAATGTGTGCCATGCCGTTCACAATTTTTATTTGAACGTACTCCCTCCATATAAATAACTCCCCTTAGGTAGCTAAGCTCTTACTACATAGAGGGCCCAATTCGCAGTGGTAAACTTAGACCTGAGTCTAAGTTTTCTTCATGAATTGGGCCCAGAGCATTTGCCCTAAGCACTAGTCTTCATGGAGAGGCCAGTCCCTTTAGATACTCAAGCACCATTATATGGCGAAGCCCCAACTCTGCACATGTTTTGCCTTATGCACAGCTGTTTACGGAGAGCCCCTACTATGCACATCCTAGTGCAAAGCTCTCTGTGCAAAGCTCTTTACAGACAGCTCAGCCCCTCCAAACAGTCATGCCCTATAAGTTACTACTATGCAGAGTCCCCTTAGATGAGCAACCCCCTAGTATGCACAGTGGTCGCTCTGTGCACAGTACTTCACAGAGAGCCTACTCCCTCTAGACATTCAAGTTCTGTTAGATGGGCAACACCTATTAAGCACACTGTTTGCTCTTTGTACAGCTACCAGTCTCTTCAGATACACAGAGACCCCAGTCCCTTCAGATAACAAAGCCTCATTCTACACATACATTTCACTCTTTAGATAGCTCTTAATGGACAGGCCAATTCCTTCAGACACCTAAGTCCTATTGGAAAACCAAGCACTTACTATGCACAGACTTCACTCTGTACACAGCTCTTTATGGAAAGACCAGTCCCTCTAGATACCCAAGCCCCATTAGGTGCTGAAGCCAATACTATGCCCACTGTGCAACCTGTACACAACTCTTCATGTGGAGGCAAGTCCCTGTAGAATGTCAAACCACAGTAGCTAGCCAAAAAGCTACTACACATAGTCGTCACCCTGTGCATCCCTGTTCATAGAGGTACCAGTTATTCTGGACTACCAATCCAGATTAGGTGGACAAGCCTTTAGCACACTTTTCACTTTGTACAGACGTTTACGAGAAAAAGCCTAGTAGCTACTACACATAGTCCTCACCCTGTGCACCCCTGTTCCTAGAGAGTCCAAACCCCTCCAGACACCCAAGCCCAATAGGTAGCTAAGCCCCTACTATGCAGAGTCTTCAGCATGTGCAGAGGTCTTCACAAAGAGGTCCTTCTAGTGAAACACTGAGGCCCCATTAGGTGGGGAAGCTCTGAGTATGTGCAGCCTTCACCCTGTGCACTGTTCTTGATGGCACGGAGAGTCCAATCCCTCCAGACACTCAAGACACATTAGTTGGCCAAGCTCATATTACACAATCCTTCACTCTGTTCACAGTTCTACACAGAGAGTAGGCTCCCTCTAGACACTCAAGCCCCATTACCTGGGCAATGCCTACTAAGCAGACTGTTACCCTGTGCACAGCTCTTCACGGAGACACCAGTCCTTCCAGATGCCTAAGCCCATTAGATAGGCAAACACATACTACACACGAACTTCACCCTGTGAACGTCTTCATGGAGAGGCCAGTCCCTCTAGACACCCAATTCCTACTAGTTAGCCATGCACCTACCATGCACAGATTTCATCCTGTGCACATCTCCTTATAGAGAAGCCAATACCTCTAAATAACCAAGTCCAATAGGTGAAGAAGCCTTAGTTAGCGAAATGTGCTCCCTGTGTACAGTTCTTCATGGAGAGGTGAGCACCGGTAGAATCTGAAACACCATTAAACAGCCAAGTAGCTACAACAGATAGACTTCACCCTGCACACTCTCTTCATAGAGAGGAAAGTCCTACCTGGCTTCTGATGAATATTAGGTGGCCAAGCCTCTACTAGTGTTTGCAGTAGGCACAGATACATGTGAAATTAAAGACGGTATACCAATAGAAAAGGAGAAGTTAGTACATAGAAACACAGACGATGTAATTGGGGATGAGATATTACAAAGTCTTCCTACAGCTTCTGTGTACTCTTTGCCTTGTGCAGAAGTTTTTGTGTATAGGCCACTCCCTCTAGACACTCAAGTCCCATTAGGTAGCCACGTCCCTTCAGAGTCTTCGGTCCTGTTTAGAGTCCTTTACAAAGCGGTCAGTCTCCATCTCTCCAAACACTGGAGCCCCATTAGTTAGGAAAGTCCCTTTTACGCATAGCCTTCATCCTGGTCACAGTTCTTCACAAAGTAACTGATTCGCCAAAGTAAACTAACCCTTTTGTGTAAGTTTACGATTTTCTTGGTATTCACAAATTGCAAGCTTAATTTGACTAATAGTAATTTTATGACTGCAGAGACTCTGCGGTTGGGCAGAGAACTCTGCACGTAAAAGATAGGACAGGCCTGCCTTTTTATATGCATGGTCTCTGCCATGGATGTGGGGTCTCCACAGTGGTAAAAATACTATTACTATTAGTAACATTAAATGTGTAGTTTGTGACTACCCAAAAAAATAGTAAACTTACATAAAGGTATAAGTTTATCTTTGTGAATCAAGCTCTTTGTTTCTACACTCTCCAGACACTGAAGCCCCATGAGGTGGGAGAGCCCTTACTACGAACAGCCTTCCCCCTTCGGACAGTTCTTCATGGTGGTCACTCTCTGTAGATGCTCAATCCCCATGAAATGGGCAACACTCAGTAAGTAGAATGTTTCCCCTGTGTACAACTCTTTACTGAGACACCACTCCCTTCAGACACCTAAGACCCTTTAGATAATCAAGCACCTACTCCACACAAACTTCGGCCTATGCACAGGTCTTCATAGAGAGACTAGTCCCTCCAGAAACCCAAGTTCCTTCAGGTAGCCAGGCACATACTACACCTAGACTTCTGCTTGTGCAAAGCTCTTCATGGAGAGTTTAGTCCCTCTACATACCAAAGCCACACTAGGTGGAGAAGTCTCTGTTACGTACAGTGTTCACCCTCTGTACAGCTTTTCATGGAGTGGCCAATTACTGTAAACACTCAAACCCTATTACATGGCCAGGCCTCTACAAAGAGAGCCTTTATCTTTTGTACAGCTCTTCATGAAGAGGCCAGCCTTTGCAGACATTAAAGCCTCTTTAGTTGGCTACATCCCTACCCTGCACAAAGCTATTCATGGAGTGGCCAGTCCCTCTAAACATCCAGGCTTCATTAGGTAGCTAACTACTTATAACGCATAAACCTGTCCCTGTGCACAGCTGATCATGGATGGGACAGTCCCTCTAGACACCCAAGCCCCATTAAATAGACAAGTAACTACAGACAAAAACTCCACCCTGTGCACATCTCTTCACATGGGTCACTTCTTCCAGGCTTCTAATCCACCTTATGTGGCCAAGCCCCTACTTCGCACACCCTGTGCCTTGCACAAACATTTTCATGGAGATCCCACTCCCACTTCTGGCACACATGCTTCATTAGGTGGCTAAGCCCATACTCCACACAACCTTGGCATTTGACAGACGCTTTCATGGACAGTTTGCTCCCTCTAGACAATTAAAACTCATTAGGTGGCTGAGTCCCTACTATGAACACCCTTCATCCTGTGCACAGCTGACCACAGAGAGCCAACTCCCTCCAAACACCGGAGCACCATTGCTTGACCAGGCCACTACTACACACAGGTGTTGCCTTCTGCACAACTGGTCACAGAAATCTCAGTGCTTCCACACATTCAAACCCCATGAGGTGGTAAAGTCCCTATTATGCACAGCCCTTAGAGAATGAAGGTAAAATATTTTAAAAAATGTAAAATGAAAAAATAAACATACTACATAACTGTTGAAACAAACTTGCTATACATAGATTTACTATTTGTAGTAACTGTCTTACCTTAAAGGGTGCTTACGCTAATTTAAAGATATAAAAGATTTCTGATTATTCTTTTGTTCTGAAAAGCTTTTAATATATGACGTTTGTAATGGTATTGAGATTTTTTAGAAACTGTTTCTTTTCATTTCTATAATCCTTGTTCTGCATGTCTTCAAGTTCTGGAAAAATGGCAACAAAACAACAGAAGAGAAAGAAAGTTATATATATCTAGTATGAACAACCACTGAAGGTGATTGAGAGAAACCAGCAGAAAATACTGGAGGGAAAAGTTGGTAAGAGTACTCAAGCTTGTATTGAAAAGTTAGTTGAGAAAAATCCAAAAAGTGATAAGATGTTACTGAGATGCAAGGACTAACAACATCTAAAGCAAGCTCAGGTACGTTAGTAAAAGACGTGAGCATTCTTGTGCAAAGAACAGGAAATTTAAAGTACTTTTGAGCTGATTTGTTTGCTGGTAGTTGGCCCGCCTCTGGCAGAGGTTTTGAATAGACTGTCGGCCCAGCGGACATTTGAAGCATTGACTATATTTCCAGCAAGGTGATATGTGCCAATGCACTGTAACTTTGCTGGATTGCTCCACCAAACAGGATGAAGCCGTATGGCAAAGTTATTTTTTTTTTATTTTCAAAAAGTAAACCCCAAAGTGGGATATTCTTTTTGAAAGAAAAACCAATGCCGTATCGGCAAGGAAGTTTCCTGCCATGGAGAGCGGTCATGCCCCTCAACACCATGTTTTTCCTGTGGGCATTGAAAAACCGATATATGTCCACCCATCTAAATTGAGGTGGGGGGACCTACAGCCAAATCTCCAATGTTTGACCAAGGCAGAGATGGGGCAGTACCCACAGTCATCAGACTATGGTCCACCCAATTCAAATTAGGATGGGCGGACCATAATGTTAGCGGAGAGAGAAGACCACCAGCATTTAAATTGGGCCCTATGTCAGAAGTTCCTGCACAATAGGGTAGTAAATAATATTATGAGGTCCATAAACCAGGTAAAGAGAAGACTAGCTAGGTTAGGGCAGATATAGCTTAAAGAGTGTTGTAGACAAGGCACTTGTTCTAAAGAGGAAGTTGTTCATTGTTATACCTAATAAAATGAGAATGTTAGACAGGTTTGTGACTTCTCTTAAAAGAATTTCCGCCAAAGACAGCATATCAATAAGTCAAACTTTTGTGCCATGTTTGAGGGGGACTGGAAACATACTTCCTGTGCAGAAGCTTAATTTAATGAGTCAAGTTGTTTTCAACAGAATAGTTTAGTGCTTGCAAGTGACACAGATGCACATGTGTATGAAATGAAAAAAGGTACACCAATAGAAAAGGAGAAGTTAGTACCTAAACCACTGAAGATGTAATTAGGGATGAGATGTTACAACAACATCCTCCAGCACCTGTGTTGGAGGGGCAGTACAGGAATATTTGAAACATAAGACAAGAGTCTATTGAAAAACTAAGGTTTTTCTTAAATAAGTACAACAGAGGACCTTTGAAGCAGAAACTGAGACTTTTTACAAAGTCTTGATACCTGCAGATTTAGGAAACCTGCAAATCTAAAAAACATTCTTTGGCTTGCTTATCCAATCAGGTATGTGATAGTACTTTCCACCACATTTGGATGCTGTCTGTTCACCGTACCAAAGGGACATGGCCTTAACAACACAGGCAGAGCCCGCTTACCTTTTCCCCGCAAGCTCAACCACGCATGCCTTACCACGCTCATGCCTTAACCACGCATATGCGTGGTTAAGGCAGTGCGCAGTCTCGATGCTGGGATGGGCAGGCCTAGGAGGAGGAAGGATCGGGAGAGGACGCGGTGAGGTAAGTGGGGCTGGGGACCGGTTTTGGGGGTGGGGGTTGTTTTTAGACCTTAGGGGGGTCGGGCTAGGGTTTAGAGCTTGGGGGTCAGGGTAGAGGTTAGGGCTCAGGGGGGGTATCTGGGTAGTGTTTAGGGCTCGGGAGGGTCAGGGTAGTGTTTAGGGCTCTGAGGGGTCAGGGTAGTGTTTAGGGCTCGGGAGGGGTCGTGTATTATTTAGGACTCGGGTAGGGGTAGTGTTTAGGGCTCAGCGTGGGGGGTTGGGGTGTGATATTTACCACACATCCCTTTACCAGTCATGCTTTTACCACATAATTGCATGGAAAGTTATGCGTGATGAAGAAGCGCTGTAAAGTAATGCATTATTTAGACACATTCGTTGTTGGGGCTGCGTGGTAGAGGTACGTATGGGTTAGCCATGTGTGCCTCTGTCATACAACCCGTACCAAAATGTGCAATCTAGTGAGAAGGTTGAACTTTGTCAAAAGTCCACCTGTTCATTTAGACGCCATGACTAATGCTTTGTTACATGGGACTTACTCAGATGTGACAAGTATCATGGATGATGTTCAAATTACATACTTTGGCTTTGAAAGAGAGCCTGAAGAAAATTAAGTGGTAGTGGAGGTTAGCAATGAAGGAATGACTGTAGAGAACATGTTAGATAGTTTCAGAAAGGAAATTGCAGAATTTAGTGTGGCATCAGCAGAAATTCCTAACAAAGTTTGTGTTTATTGCCTTCGTACAAACTACAAGGCACAAAAATAAAAGGCCGACATTTGTGAAAAAGCTGGTTAAAGATCTAGTAAAGATGTTCAAACTTTATTTATACTTAATAGCTGAGGAACATTTTGATTTATGTATCAGCTACGTTGTGTGCAAGTATTATATTAAGAAACTGAATGACAATAAAATGCCTGCACTAATTTAATCCCCTTGATGCTAGGTTTCCCAGCAAAAAAGTACTCCCTAAGTGAGTTTACTCCATGTCCATGCGATAATCTATCTGAGCAATGTGATCTCCACCTCTTTTTCTTTTGTAACTTTTATAAAATACCGAGATTTGGATATCTTTTATCACTTTTAAAGCGGCACAATTTCAACCAATGTTGAATTGCCATGTTGTTCTTGAAGAAGCTCCATGACCCCTATGCATGTTTCTGAGTAGCCTCCTTTTTGTGGGCTTCTCTGCGCAGGAGGCGTCTTCTATAAGGGAGAAATTTGCTGAACTTAGCCTCTCGTTTACCTGAGCTTGTAATGGTATTGGGAAAAATTCATGTGATTAAGTTTTATCTTGCCAAATTAATTTAAAAAGCCAATTTGTTTTGCAGTGTAGACATATTATCTTTAACTATTACCTATTTATTAATTAATTTTTAGCTGGGTGGATGATTATTGCTGCATGATGAATTATTGCATTTCCAGCATTTATCATTAAGATCAATTTCTGAATTCCTGTGTATTGTATAAATTGTAGGTTATCGTGCAAGGGCTGCTACGGGTCTTTTAAAATGCTGATATTATTCATTCTCTTTTTAAATAAAGATGATTTTGTATGTGTATACTTTTATGATCTATGTTTACTAATTAGATCGAATAAAGTTGATTAGATTGGATTGGCCTGCAGGAGGCATTCACCGTACCTTAGAAATCTCACTAATTCCTGCTGAGCTTCAGTAGCTGAATGTGTATGAGAGTACTATCATCAAGACTGTGCACCTTTTTAAAGTTATAGTACAAATGCAGCCAAAAACCGCAAAGTTACCACCAACAGAAATACTGAAAGGCCTGTAAGCAAAAGTAGTATTTTTTTCCACTAGGCCTGAAGGAGAACATTGAAACTCCTGGTGTAGACCGAGAAGTTGAAGAACCACTCTTGGATTTAGGGAATGGTCTACCAAAAAAGGACAAAAACATTTGGCAGGAGCTGGTTAGGATAGTTAAGGTGAAAAAAGCTTTACAGTATCTGAAAGTAGACAAAAAATTCTACAATGATGTAGACTTAGAACAACATTTGAGTTCACTGGATACAAATCTTCAAAGTCTGAGAGTGGTCAGTTTGAGAGAGTAGATTCTGTTAATCCAGAAGAAATTTATGAAGATTACAACATTCACTGTCTATGCTCTAGAAATGTGATGGGTGATGCGTTAGAGTTATTTTAAATGAAGTATTCAAAAGGAGAGCTCATTATTGTGTGGGGGAGTTTAAGGGCTCTTTGTTTTCTGCTCCTCTTTCCCACAGGAGAATGAGGTCGGAATATTGATCGGCGAGTATGGATTCCTGCTTCAAAGTACAGGTCAACTATTTTTTATTCAGAAGATCCGCAATTCATATAGAGCATTTCATATCTTTTTCATCTTCTGTTTAAAAGTGAAATGGCTATTGTATGCTATGGCATCACACATGTTATCAATACAGGAGCATGATTCCTCAATATGAGTGCCAGGGACTTTCTCAAAAAAGTGTATGGGAAAGATGACATTTTAGAGCGCTAGCTCATACATCTAATGGCATGTGTAAGAAATTGAGTTACTGGTTGAGAAGGATAAAACCCTTTTCAAGCAGCAACCACAATTCTTTTCAGGGTGATGTCACAAGCAAACCTGAAATTAACCTGTGCTCAACCCCTGGCTAGCATGGCAGAAAGCAGTCAGGCTTAACTCAGAGGCAATATGTAAAGTATTTATTCAACACTTAAAACAATAACACAGTGAAATCACACCACAAATGGAGCCCACACCAGAGTTAGAAATATGGAGTAATTTCTAATAAAACAAGGCCGAAACCCAATCAGTAGGACCAGGGATATTCACTTTTAAAGGTTTTGGTGAAAATATCGCCAAAAGGCGTAAAGCGCCAACTGTTGGTAGCTGGTCACGCTGGACCAGGATCAAGTCACAAGTTCAGGCCGACCGCGATGAAGCACAGGCCAGTACATGGAGCCAGTTCGGCCTGGTGAACAAAGTACCTTCAATCCTGGTTTGGGAAGCGGTGTGAGGATCTGCATCAAAGATGCGTTTTGCAGCCAAAGCGATACGTCGATTCCCCAAATTAGGCGAGGCTGCAGTGTGAGGTTCTGTTTCGTCATTATGGAAAATCCGGTCGACGAGGGCCTGCGATGTGAAGTCTGGAGTTGGGGCTGCATCGAGCAGTTGGCATGATGCGTCAGTTCCTATGAGATGTTATGCGGAGTCTGGTGTTGAAGTTGGGGCTGCTGTGGACGAGGGATGTGAAGGGCCTGCATTGAGGATGTGTTGCACAGAGGCTGTTCTGATGCAATGACGGACTGCAATGTGTGGCAGTTATGATCTATGCAGCAGAGGCTATGCATCAGTTGTGCTCAGGATTGTGTCGGACAGCAGGAGATGCTTCGGTTCCGCTAGACCTACAGAGGCTGGCAGAGCACCTTAGGCCTAGGTCCAAGGGTCCAGTACTGGGGTCGCACTCTTTGGCAGGATAAGCTCACAGATGGCAGAGTCCAGGTGCAGGTGCAAGGTTCTCGGAGCCTTCTGTTCCTGAGGCACAAGTCAGGAGGCCAGTCAACTAGCCCTTGGAATCACTCTGGGGTTCTGGGTTCAAAAGATTTAGGTCCAGTCCTTCTCACCCAGGCAGTAGTCCAGCAGGCAGCAAGTCAGCACAGCATAGCAGCAGCACAGCAGGGCAGTAGTCCAGTAGATTTGCAATCCTTCAGCAGCACAGCAGTCCCTCCTGGCAGGGTATCTACAGGTCCAGAAGTGTACTGAAGTAGTAGTGTCTAAGACCCAGTATGTGTACCCAGTTCTGCCTTTGAAGTGGGGGAGAAGCTTCTGGAAGTTTCTCTTTAAAGTCCCCAGGCATCCTGCATTCTCTTTCCTGGCCTCAGACTAACTACAGGGGTATGCAGCACTTTGTGTGGAGGTAGGACACAGCCTTTTCAGGTGTAAGTGGGGCAGTGTCCAGCTCCTCCCTCTCATCCTGGCCAATCAAGGCACACCTAAGCTCCCTATTGTGTGTGGCTGTCTAGGAGGAATATACAAAGTCCAACTGTCAGCTAAACCAAGTCATGTAACAAGAGACAGGCTACAGGAACTAATTGGATAAAACAGGAAAATGCCAACTTTCTAAAGGTGGCATTTCAAAACTAATTTAAAATCCAACTTCAGTATGACTTAGGATTTTAAATTAGGATTCCAGAGACACCAACCATGAACTGGTTACCTATTCCCATTTGGAAATTACAATGATGAAATGTAATAAGGTAACTCCAATGTTCTCCTATAGGAAAGGTAGGCCCCTTGCAGCAGTGAAAACCAAATGTAAGAGTTTTTCACAACCAAGAAACGCAAAGCTTAAAAGCACGTCATACTATTTAAATACAGTGCACCCTACCCTCTGGTCTCTCCAGGGCCTACCCTAGGGGTGACTTATATGTATTAAAAAGGCAGATTTGGGCCTCGTAAAAGGGTTACTTTGCCAGGTTGAAAGAGCAGTTTTAAACTGCACACCGAGGCTACAATGGCAGGCCTGCCAACATGTTTAAAGTGCTACTCAAGTGGGTGGCATAATCAGTGCTGCAGGCCCACTAGTAGCAATGAATGCAGACTATGGGCACATCTAGTGCTACTTTACTAGGGACCTACAAGTAAATTAAATATGCCAATTGGGCAGTGGCGGCTCGCAGAGGGAGTGCTGCGGGCGGGGGGGTGGGGGAGGGGTTGGGTGGGGATGGTAGTGGAGTCGGACATACAACGGGCAGGAGTAAAGTAAGTAAATAAATAAATAAAACTATTTACCTTGCGCTCGCTGCATCGCCGAGTTGGCGATGCAGCGAGGGCAAGGTAAATAGTTTTACTATATAGTGTCTGCTATAGAGTGTCTGTGTGTGGTCAGCATAGTATTTGTGCAGGAAGGAGTCCCTTCTTGCATAAAAACTATCCTTTAAGGCTTCACACTATGTATGTGTACCGTTGTTTGCAGCACACATGGAGAGAGGAAAAAATATTTCTCCTTGTTACGCCAGTTTCCGGAAGGCATAGAATTTCAGTGCAAATCCGTCTACAAGTCTTTTTAGATATGGATTTGCATCAAAATCCATATGTGGATGCACAAGAACACCCATACAGCACCAATGAAATGCCCCCTTGACACAAAGAAATCCAAGGTAGTTTATTGCACTACATTGAATTACCTTTGGTTATAAATAGGGCTACCGGTTTTATGGTATTTATTTTTTCGACATTTCCGTCTGTATTTATCCATATTTATTTTGTGCTAATTTTCTCTGTATTTATCCATTTTTACTTTGTGTTTTCTGTATAAATTAAGCTGAAATGGTTATTTTTCCACGTTTATTTAACTGATAAATGTATACTCGAATTTGAATGTCCAAAAGGTTTCAGCAGTATACAGTGCAATAGCGTTATTTAAAAACACTTGCATTGTAGAATAGCATAAATAACTGTAGCTCTGCACGTAATTAATGTTAATTAGGAAATCTATTATCTTTTTTCATCTCTCCTACCTCTCAATCTGTACACCTACTGACCTGGCACTCATGATTGACAGTAGAAAAAATCCTCAAAAGAAGGCCTATTTTCCGTATTTTTCTGCATTTAAAAATAAATACAGACAGGAAAATAAATAGTTTTCTGTCTGTATTTATCTGTAAAAATCAGTAAAAACGGAAAACTGGGAACCCTAGTTATAAACCAAAACAAGTAGTGATTTTTGTTTGTTTATGAATACCAACCTGAATTGTGTGAGGTCTGCGCAACGTAAACCAGACGCAACATCTTTGAAAATCTCACAGAAATCTGTGTGTTTGGAGTTTACTGACACTTATAAATATAGCCTCACTTATTATTATCATGTATAGACTGCTATAGCAGATGTTACAGTACACTAACATTAATAGACTTATATTACATACAGTACATTTTTCTATTTTTAAACCAGAAAAAGTGGTTCTAAAATGATCTATTTTAACTGTTCAAAAACTAATGTAATTGAACGTCATGAGTGATATAATATGAGGTCATAAGCAGTGCATGGGAGGGTGCACGTTATAGCTTGTTTACAGAACTATAACTGATGAATGTCAATGCTTTTTTTTAGTTTAAAACATCACATTATGTCTGAATTGATCATTTAACTATAATGTTACATTAACTTTATTTAAGTGCTTTGTTTCTGAACCTAACTTTAAACTTTGTTTTTCTCAGTGAATTTCTATTTTGTTTTTTAAGTAAAGTAAGATGTTACTACTGTACCTAAATTTAACATCACTTTTTTTGTTTCTAGTTTTATCATTGTTTTGTTTTTGGTTTTTTTTGGATTTTGATTGCTTCTTAAATCAATCAATCAAAATATCTTTATTCGAATATGGAATATCTATAAAAGCACAATAAAAACAATTCATACATAGCAACGTATTCAAAGCAAATGGTACAGTACATTTATAACAGTGACTAAAATGGACCATAGTTAGCGGGATATGTCATATATTAACATTCAATAGGGTGGTTTTAATAACATTACAATAATATACAGTTCTAACGACCTTCATTGGGCACACATAGTTCTGCGTGACCGTACGGCTGACTTCAGAAATGATCCAACGTGGAGAATTAATTCATCTTCCGCCAGTTTAAGCACTTCCGTGTAGGCTATCCTGAAGTCGAAAATAGCAAGTTTTTTAAAAAAAGGTATAAAAAATCCTTTTGTGAATTTAGAATAAAAGCTACAAGAGAATAAAAAGTGCAACATTGTTTGGTTACTGTGTGCGTTGCAAGGGCAGGGCAATGCGTCAAGATCGGAATTATAGCCCAAAGGGAAGCATAATAAATATTTCATAGTACCTGCCCGTAAGCGAAATAGCAACCCTCTTTCCCAGTGTCCTATAGGTTTTAAAAGGTATCTGGCAGGCAAATGAGAGCAGTCCTCTATGGACATATACCTTACAACTGAGGTTTTCTTGATCTCTCTCCAGTACCTTTCATCGCTATACTTTTTATACAATGCCTCTTGTATCACTTTTTTGTTAGTTAACTCGGATTGAATTGGATTTTAAAAGATGCGCAGGTGGTTTACGCTCTTTAGGCTCTCTTTTACAGCGGCAAGCCATGGTATATCCCCACCCTTCTCACATCTAAGGCAGTCAGTTATTATGTCTCTGGTGAGAGTTGCCGCAGTGTTATTCCAAATTGCAACCCAGAACAGTGCCGGACGGGCCCTAATGTAATCTTCAATGTAGGGCAGTTTCAGTTCTTTGTGGCACACATATACAGAGGAAGAAATCGGTGCTCCCAAGAGTTTCCTGCATAGTCTGTTTTCTTCACATTGAATGCTACTGCATTTGGTGAAGCCCCAGATTTCTGCTCCATAGGTTGCAGTGGGAGCACACTGTAGTTTGAAAATTTTCTTAAGAGCTAAAACTACTTCAGACCTTTTGGGTTGGGGTAATCCCAGAAGTGTATTAATGCTTCGTGACAGCTTACTTCTGCTATGTGCCACGTGATCAGACCAAGAGCCATTTGTGGCGTAAACTAACCCAAGGTAAGAAAAAGTGCAAGTGCTTTGTAAACTTTCCGAGTTAACAATAATTTTATTAATGGGGCGCTTTTTCGGACCACAAGCCATTAAAAACCATTTTTTAAAATTAGTCCTTAAATCTAAAACAGCCGTAAAATCTACAAAACCTCGTACTAAAATGCGTAGGGCATTTGGGGTGCGTGCCATTAAAACCGCATCATCAGCATACAATACGGCGGGGAGTGTATTACTATTTATTCTCGGGACATCGTGGGTGAGTTTTACTAGTGAATCATGCAAATCATTAATATATAGGATAAAAAGAAGAGGTGCCAGAACGCACACCTGTCTGACACCTCTCTCAATTTTAATGTCACTTGATACATCCCCATCCTGGCTAATCCTCACCCGGGCGTGCAGATCTCTGTGCAAATATGCTAAAAAGTGAACTAAAACTTCATCCAGGCCTTGTTTTAAAAGAATGGACCATAAGCGTGACCTATTGACAAGGTCAAACGGAGAGGTGAGGTCCATGAAGGCGAGATATATAGGAGATTTTTTTGCAACAGTGTACTTGCCAATAATCAGATTTAGGTTCAGGCACTGTTCCACTGTGCCTACTTTACTTCTAAACCCCAGTTGACACGGCCTTAAAATATTATCACCCTCGGCCCATGACCTTATCTTGTTATAGAGAATCCTTCCCAGGATTTTCAGGGTGTTGTCGATGAGGGAGATAGGTCTATAGCAACTGGGGTTAGAACGATCGCCCTTTTTAAAAATCGGTACAAGGATGCTCATGGACCACGTACTCGGAATTATATCATAAGTTAAATTATTAAAAACATTTAATAAGAGGGGTGCCCAAAAATCTGTTTTATTTTTAATAAGATCGATGGGCAACCCATCAGGGCCCGGCGCTTTATTACCCAAACTTTGTTGGATTGCATCCTCCACTTCTAGCAAAGTTATATCTATTGGGGTAGGCGCATGATATTCATATGAGTCCTTTATTCCAATTGGGGCCGAATAGATTTTGGAAAAATGAGCCACCCATAAGTCGCTAGTTATATTACAGCTGATAGCAGTCAGGGGATGTCCTAATGTCCTAATGTTTTTAACTGCTGCCCAAAAGCCGTTTTCCTTTTTTGCGGATGCACTACACGCTAAACTATCCCAATGACTTTTTAGGATTTCATCTTTCCTTCGTGTGGTTACTGTCTTGTAATGGTGCCTCAGGGATTTAACGAGTACCCGATCTCTAGGGGTCGTTGACAGTGCCTTGCGGAGCTTTCTATTGGCTAGTGAGCAATCTCTATTAAACCATCTCGGTCCCGTTCGAAGTTTCGTAATAGGCCTTGACAACAACCGTTTAGTACCCTCGCACAATTGGGTGAAAGCACCAATTACATCGAGATTATGATCTTTAAATGACAAGCAGGTATCGACAAGTGGTGAGAAAGCAGTTAACATATTGACAAATAACTTGTTATTATCAATTCCTCGCCAGACTAATCTTAGGTTATCTGTGGAGGATGTCAAATTCCTAGCGCCACACTCCTTGTTGTTTGCAGGCTTAAGGGCAATTTTCAATAATATTTTAATAGGATTGTGATCGCCATGGTGGGTCGGTATAACCTCTGCACTTAACAAACTATCTTCTAAAATGGAGGAAATAAAAACATAATCAATAGTGGAGGCACAACCCCTGCCTCTATATGTCGGTTCGATACGATTATCTTTATCGGGGATGGCAGCGATATCCATAGTATTAATTAGGTTATGGTTGCATAGATGGTCTAATAATTCTATACCCCTAGTGCACCGAGACAAACTAGTAGTCGGGAATATTGGTAAGTTATTACTCATTGGAATCCTAGCATTAAAATCACCCCCCACACAAATGCCGACGACGTTAGTAAAAGCCTTGAGGTTTTGTAGAGTTAAAATAAAATTGAACAAATTATTAAAATTGATATTTGTCACGGAATAAAAATCATTGTTATAAAAGTTAATTAAACATATAGAAATGCCCCTTGTATAGATCAGAGCCTGTATATTATCATTTCTTGTATCCAAAACATTTACAGTACCTCCCGTTAAAATGTTCACCCAAATTGAAAGCCCGCCAGATGGTCGCCCTGCCTTGGGAACCGGCACAACAATATTAAAACATTGAAACCCTTCTAAATAAAAACCCTGAGTGGCCCAGGTTTCCTGCATCATTATAATGTCCAGATTTTCGACTATTTCAATCCAGTCTGGTAAATTCATTTTAGATGCCAGACCGGCAACGTTCCAACTAAGTATACTCAGTTTACGGTTGATGCCGGTCCTAGTTGGATTTGGACGTCCTACCAGTGGGCATACATCAGGTAGACTATTAACTTCATTTAGTGACTGGGCGGGTGCAAGTCAATCTTGAGTGTCTAAAGAGGACAAAGGCAGGAACCTGTTATGCCTCAATAGAGATGCACCATCATTCATTTGTGAGCTAAAAATTGGTTTGTAGAAATATCCCAATGGCAGCAGAAAAATATTACTGGGCCCCGTACATGTATCTTCCTGTACCTTTAGTAGGGATTTCACCATTGCAGGGTTTGAAAGTTAACAACAATACAGTCCCCCTCGATATTTTTAACAGAGGACCCGACCCAGCTTATCCTTCGAACCATAATAATATTATTTGCATCAGCCACCGTGTATCCCTTATGTTTGGATAACCAATCAACGCATTTATTGCGGAGTTGGTACCATGTCTCAGTTTGATTTTTCTTAAGAGCAGGTACGCCTGCAAGTACACAGACAAATGGCAGGATGCAGGTGGGAGGTTCAATATATCTTTGCTGGCTTGGGTATCTATAGTGTTTGCTTGGGTTGGAGCCCCCCCCACATGTATTGAGATCCCTTGGGTTAGGTCTCTCTGTGTTAAAATCTAACCGTGTGTATAAAGTTGTAACTGGCAAAGTATTTAACCCTACAGTATTAGGTATGTTCCCTGAAGTGGCAATAGCCTTTTCTATGAGGCATTCTTTTACCTTCTCACAAGTAGAACATGTCCCAAGTGGTGGTAACAATGGGACTGGTGGGGCAGGAACATTTGGTTGAGGGGCAATGTCAACTAATGTCAGACTAGATTCCACCCCCTCTACTGATACAGGTTTAACATTCTTAAGTTGGGAGCATAATTTATTTGACAAAGTGTCCAGCCTATCAAGCCGTTTCCACAAAGCACAGAAATTAGAGTCAATCAGGTCTTTAATACGCCCAAAGATACTATTGACGACGGTGTCAATAAAGGTCTCACCCAAGCTGTTATACGGAAGAGAGGGCAGTATGGTGCCTGTCTGAGTGCTAACAGAGTTCCTTAGTTCTCCATGGTGTGAAGAGTCAACAAATTCTGGATTCTGGGCCTGAGTCTGTAAAGGCGTGTGTAACCAATTATTCATAACAGAACGAGTAGAGCCAGTACGAGGCGGTTGTTTTCTCTTCAAAGGGGCGGGCTTTACTGTTTTCCTTTTCCTCTTTGCACCCGCACACACTATAGCACTAGCCATGGGGGGATCCTGGTCAATTGCAATGCTAATAGCCTTCGGGCTCTGAGTCAAAATAGCTTCATGTCCAGGGATAGAACCTGGGCTGGGAGTCGATAAGTTCGTCGGATGAGCACTCCGAGCGCTATAAAGCAGAAGAGAGCCAGCTGTATCAACCGATTCGGTCCCTAACATAGGACCATTATGCAATGCCTCAATACCAAGGGACAGTCTCCTCTCTGTTAAATCAATTTCATTAGAGACTATATTCACCGCCCTTTCCAGCATACTATCTATACTTGTAATGACCGGGCGGGCGGTATTATATCTGTTCTCTTCCCCATGGTAGAGGTTTGTTGGGCAGCTGGGATACAAATGTTCAAAGGGCAATGCTCACCTGGTTCAATGCCACCAACGAAAGAGGGATGGCCCAGCCCGGCCTCTGTCGGACACTGACGGGCAAGGACAGGCCCGCCCTTGGCACGGGTTTCGCCCGCGCGCGTCCCGCGCTGCGGTAGGCCGGGTCGCAACTTATCGCGCCTCCTGGCGCCGCAATGACAATGTCAGCAGGCGTCTACCTGCGCCTGCTGGGAAGTGTAGTCCCTTGTGTCCGGTGCCGTTCCACTCACGGCAGGACCTTAGCGCCAATGAGCCGTTCCCCTCACGGCTGGTAAGAGGAGAAGGAGGACTGAAGGAAAGCCATTCCCCTCACAGAAGTATCTGCTGACAGGTAAGCGCATCCCGCACTGCGGGAGGCCGGGTCGCAACTTATCGCGCCTCCTGGCGCCGCAATGATGATGTCAGCAGGCGTCTACCTGCACCTGCTGGGAAGTGTAGTCCCTTGTGTCCGGTGCCGTTCCCCTCACGGCAGGACCTTAGCGCCAATGAGCCGTTCCCCTCACGGCTGGTAAGAGGAGAAGGAGGACTGAAGGAAAGCCGTTCCCCTCACGGCAGTATCTGCTGACAGGTAAGCGCGTCCGCATGTTTTGTAAAATATGATATTTTTTTTAATTTTATGGTATTTTTTTTTTAGCATTGCGAAAGTTCCGCTGTAGTTTTGTGATAAGCTTGTGAGACTGTGTCAGCCAATGGCAAGAGCCTGCAGGAACTCTGATTGAGTTTTACTTCCTGTTCCGAGTATCGCTGTAGTATCAAGAGACCACTATATCACCTAAAAAGTGTTGTTACTATGAAAGAATAGTTTTTATTGAAGTTTAGGCATAGAAGTTTACTATATGGAAGAGTTTTTAAAGATCCCTTGAGTGTTTCTGTGTAAATATTGTCTTCTTTTCACGTTTTGTGCTCCCATGATAGTATTGAGAGAATACTGCGAGAGCATTGCAAGTGTACCACAAGGCCGATGACACACCCATAGAACACTTCTGATTTGTTCCAATCACTATCTTGTTTTATTTACAGGAAGATCCCCCACCATTCCAAAATCATTTTGGTGAAGCACTGGCTGTTGACAGTTACTGCGCTGAGCCCGCCTCTTTTTTTGGCAATTTTCTTGCCTTTTGAAAAAGGAGTTTGGAAATGGCATCTGGTGAGGAGAGAGATGTTCAATTGGTGGAGGAGGTGCCTCAAGTCCATAAAAAAGAACCTTTAGTATGGACATTTTTCACCATAGCATCAAGTGAAAAAAGTGGTTGCAAAAATAGTACAATGCACCATCTACCAGAAAATGATTTCCCGCGGAATGGGCAAAAAATATTGGCATGGTACCATTGGGATGTGAAAGGACATGCAAGCCATTCACACTTGACAACTGGTTTGAGCTTAGAGGGAGAAAAATGTGGTCAGCCATTGACATCAAAAGCACCAACTGTGGTTCTTGGAGACACTTTCCTTGCAGATGTTGTGGACCAAAGACCAGCGATCATCCAGGATTACCAGAGAATGGTTATATGCTGCATGACAGTAGGGCAGTCAACGTCTGCATACAACAAACTTGTAAGGGAACACAAATGTCCCACAAAGTAATTTTTTTATTTGTTGTTTATAACATCCAAGTTTTGATGTCTTTTATTCCAGTTCAGATTCAACTCCCTTTTATTCAAAATAACAAAAATAATTCACAAAAATATGTGTAAAAAGTACAAAAAGTCCAAAAAATATGGCCTACTGTCGCTCAGAAATAGAAAACATTTGTGTTGATTGTTAGTGTGAAACTTTGTGCGTGAGTGTTGGACTTTGTGTACCTATGTGTGTGATTGTGGTTATGTGTGTATGTCAGAGTATCTCTTTATATGTGTGTGTGTTACTCTTTGTGTGTATAAATGTGTCAGAGTGTGTGAGTAAATGTCTATGTGTGTCATTGTTTTTTATAACACTGTCATTGTGTGTATGTGTGTGTTAGTGATTGTTCATGTGTGTATGTTAGAGAACTTTTTTTTATTTTGAACAAACTTTTTTGGCATTTATGAGTTACGCAGACATCTTGTACAGGCATATATACTGGAGTGAAGGCAAATTTCCCTTCCCGCTTCCCCCGTCAACCATGTGAAGGGAGGATAGCAGATCACCAATCTCATGCATCAAGCACTCCATATTTCAGATGAAGAGTATATAAAAGAGGAAGTAACTATGTTACATACGTATTTTCACAGTAGTGATACATTGGCATACATAATTTACCTCTTCATGATGTCTACAGAGACCATGCCAACTTCAACCTACAAACTCCCCCCTCCCTCCCCACTTCTGTTTCAGACCCGGGGCCACGAAAAAAGCTTTACATTGTACATAGTTGTCATAGGTTTCTCATTGAAGCCTAGCCGTTACCTCTGGGCTGTCCCCTCCCAGGACTCTCTGGCGTTAGTAGTGTGTCCCCTTCACCTGTAGTGCTCTGGGTCCCCGAGGTCGGCTCATCCCTGAGCTCTGCCAACATATAAGCCCATGCCCGGAGATCGTCAACGAGCTCTTCATCCTTTCGGACAAATTTCATCCGTATAATTTCCGCTGTTGCCCACTCACACGTCTCTCATCCATTCCTCTACCCGTGGGGGCCTAGGTCTGAGCCATGCTATAGCGATGCAGCATTTTGCAAGTACTATCCCTAGGAGAACAAATTGTCTGCTTAGCTTCTTATGCTTAGGCTTGGGCATTAATCCCAACAATACTTGTCAGTATGTTTGAGAACTTTATGTATGTGTGTGTGGGTATCTATGAGAATGCCACACTGTCTGTATTTGACTGTGCAAAGGCACAAACATAAAACCATAATTGAGGGTAGAAAAGCAGGACTGAGAAGCTTAGCATGGGAAGATCTAGAGCGAGCTGGAGCCCTAAGAGACACTAACAAATTCTGGGAAATTATAAATTGCCCATTATTTACTGAAAAAGCTAGGCAGATAGATTCACTGATCCTGGGAGATGCTTGGGTAGCCCACTTTACTGGCATTTTAACCCCCAACATAAAAGGGTGGAAGAGCATATAAGGGATTTGAACGTAGATTTATTTGCAGCTACCCAACTCAGTCTATCTATTACAGTAACTGAGGCTGAGGAGGCGTTAGCCCTGGGGTCGTGTCTCAAAGCACCAGGTCCTGATGGGGTGCCCCTTGACCTTTTTAAAAATAATCCAAACCTGTGGGCAACCCTGCTGACAAATTTATTTAAGGCAGTAATTATTGGTCCAATGCCCGCATCCTGGAAAGAGGCAATAGTGGTCCCCGTTTTTAAAAAGGTCAATAGAAGTGACTCAGCTTGTTATAGGCCAATTTTGCTTATTGATGCCACAGCCAAGGTATTAGGTAGAGTTCTCCTTGACCATTTGGAGACCTGGGCAACCTCTACAGGAGTGATATCCAAAACGCAATATGGTTTCAGGAGGGGGCTAGGCACGACCAACAATGCCTTAATTTGTCCTTAATTATCAACAAATACGTGAGGGCCAGGAAGGGCTCAATCCACCTGGCCTTCATGGATTTGTCCAGTGCCTTGGGCACTGTTAACCAGGAAGGAGGAATTGTAGGATATGCTGGAAAGTTTGGGTGTGGAAGAAGCATTGGTGTCGTCATCCGTAAGGTACATTTTAATACTTCAGTTTCCATAAGATACGGCACTCAAGGGGAAAAAACTGACCCAATAGCTTCAAAAGAGGGTGTCCGCCAAGGGTGCATCCTAGCCCCTTTTCTGTTTTTAATATATACAAATGGTCTGGAGGCTTCTCTATTAAGTAGGAAACTCGATTTTCCCAAAATTGGCAGTAAATCTGTCCCCTTGCTATCTTATGCTGACGGCACGGTGTTCATGGCCCCGACAGCGAATGGCCTTCAGAATTCCCTTGATACTTTTATTGATTTTATGTTGTCACTTGATCATAAAGTAAATTTTATTAAATCATGTATTATGGTATGCGGCCCAAAGAGTACAAAAACTAAGATTTTCGTAGCACGGGACGAGAGAATAGAAAAGGTTGAGAATTTTAAGTACCTGGGGGAATTTATTTAACAATAAGCTAAGTTGGGATCCACTTGTGACAGCAAGAGCCCACCATACAACTAGGGCTGTGGATGGGCTATTTCGCTTTTCATGCAAATTAGGCCATAAGCCTGTTAGGGAAATAATTACCCTGTACAAATCCAAATGCCTTTCTATTGCAACATATGGCGCAAAGGTGTGGGCACATCACAAAAATCGCCAGCTACAAACAGAGGAAAATAAATTCAATAAAAGGCTTATGATGACGCCTAATAGTGCCCCTAACTGCCTATGTCATGCCGAATTGGGATTAGAGTATATAGAGGACCACATATCTTGTGCCCCCCTACTCCTATGGGCGAAAATCTGGTTATCTGAAGAACTAATGTTCTCACGAGAAATAATTAAAGATTGTCAAAACTTGGCCAATTCCCTAAAAATACCATGGCTTCGTTTTTTGAAAGGCAAGTATTAAGAAATAGGATTGGGGCACTTCTATGATAATCCCAAAAGCATTCCACTGAACACCAAAGCCATTATCAAGGAGGCGTTACACTCCAGGGGAAATATGCGTTATCCTCACCAAGCTGAGACGGGTCCCACGGACTTGCCCCCTGCCCCATTGCAATATTATTTAACATTCACTACTAATCTGCAGATTAGATTTTATTTTACTAGATTTCTCTTAGGTACTGTGCATTTGTTGTTGGCTTTTACACGCCAGAGTGGATGGTCGGATGATCTCTCATCTTGACCTTGTGATAATCTCACAAGCCAAAGCACTTTGCACTTTATCTTATTCTGCACTTTATATAAAATGACAAGGAGTACATTTTTAATCCCACTGTTAAAGAAAATTCGCCCTTGTACATATGCTGATGGTTTTAAATCTTTGTACTCACTGGCTACCCCTGATATTTGTATTGCGGTAGCCAATTATTTAAATGTATCTTTGGCTATTAGGAAAGGTTATGAGTAAGAACTCCATGAGCTGTCTCATGGTAATTACCCTATGCAAAGAGTTGCACATCCCTGGTATTTTATGAATTGTTTTTAACACATTGTTCAGAACTGTAATATGTTATGATAATGTTTATGTAAACCCTAATGGTGTTATGAATTCATACTAGGTTGTTTTTACTTAATTTTAAATAATTTGCACTTTTGAAGGGTATAGATTTTAATCAATTGGGAAATCCTGGAGGTCTGCTTAGCGGCTCTAAAGGCCACTAGAAAAGCACCTTAATTTAGGAATTGACATGGCTCATAGTTTCCTTTCGTAATGTTCTTAAGTGTCTGTTCAGCTATTGTATGTTGGCACTTGAAGCCATCGCGTTTGGCCTAGCAAATGAATTTTAATGAAGTATGTAATGTTGCTGTACGGCCATCTGTCCTAGGCTGGAAATCGATGTTGCTATTATTGATGCACTGAATGCCTATCTGTACTCTTTTATGGCTGGTTAAGCTGAATAAAGATTTATTGAATTGACTGTGAAAATGTGTGTGTATATGTGTGAATATGTATCTGTGTGTGACAATGTGTGTGCATCTATGTGAGAGAGTGTATAAGCTTAAGTGACTGTGCACATATGTATGTGTAAATCAGACTGTGTCTAACTGTGTATTTGTGTCTGACTCTGTTGGCCGTATTTGAGGAAGAAGGGAGTTCCAGAGTTTTGGTGCCAAAAATGCAAAGGAGCGACCGCTACTTTCGGCTCTCTTTATTCTGAGTATTTTAAAGAGCTGCTCGATGGTGGAGCACAGAGTTCTTGTGGGGTCCTAAGCAGTTCACAAACTCTGGGCTAGCATTGAACCCTTCTTATACATGACTCGGTGTCCATTCAATAGAATCCTTAAAGTGAATTCTCTTGATTATTGGGAGCCAGTGCAGGTTTGCCAAAGCCGTTGATACTGACTGACGTCTGGGATTTTCAGTAATGTGCGCTGCAGCATTCTGAATGACTAGAAGTCTTTTTATAACTGCCTTGGGACTACCTAGATATAGGGGGTGTTCCCATAATCAAGTCATGAAAGGACTAAACTTTGCAGGACCACTCTGCGAGAAGTGTCAGGTAGCCATGTCAAAAGCTTTCTCAATCTTAATAAACCAAAACAAGTTCCTGATAGTTTTTTCACCTGTTTTTCCATTGTGAGCTTGTTGTCTAGCCAAAAGCCTAAACTCTTGATCCCCATTTTTGGTGACGGTTGTCCCCCCATAAAATGTGGCCAGTTGAGCTCCAGCCACCTGGCAGGTCTGTTGCCTAACGCCATGGCCTCCATTTTCTCCCCATTGAGTTTAAGACTATTAGATGCCATCCAGTCAACAACATTTTTTAGACAGTTATTGAGCTGGTTGGTAGAGTCTTTGGTTTGGTAGGAAAGAGCGAAAATAATCTGTGTCATCTGTATACGATATTGTAGAGATTTCATGAGCCTTTATGATCTCTGCTAGTGGACGGGCATACAGATTGAACCAGATGAGGCTCAAGGAGGAACCCTAAGGTACCCCACAGCCCATGGAGTAACTTTCCGAAAATATAGTTTCTTCAGACTAGGAAGGGTGTGAGCCAGTTTAAGACCCTCCATACTATACCTGCCTCTTCCAGCCTTTTTATTAGCATTGGATGGGAGACGGTGCCAAAAACCTCACTCAAGTCTAATAAGATTAGGGCCACTGTCCCACCTTCATCCAAAAAGAGTCACAGTTCTTCCGTGGCAGCTAGCAGAGCTGTTTCTGTGCTGCTGCCCGATCTAAAGACAGTTTTCAATGGATGTAAAATGTTGTTAGTTTCTAGATATGATAAGAGGCATCTGTTGACAAGTTTTTTCTAGAATTACTGGAACCTGGGAGAAGGGAGACTGGGCGATAGTTTTCACACTTCATGGGATCTGCCCAGGATTTGTTTAGCGCCTGTTAGCAGGGTTATCACTGCCTTAGCACCTTTGAGCATGATGACTGGAGCGGCTGGGTCTAATAGAGAGCTTGATTTCAGGGATTTGCGGATCTCAAAGGTATCTTCTTGTGTGATTTCTGGGAATGTACTTAATTGATCCTATCTTTGTTGGGGAGTCATATCTGTCTCTTCCACTTCTCCAAGGGTGAGGAAGATATTATTTACCTTTTCCAAAAAGAAATTGTCAATCAGGTTACATCTTGAATTTATGGGAAGGGGGCCAAGTGTGCTTTTTACAGGATTCCTTAGAATGCTCACAAGAATGAATAACTCTTTTGATGCTTTTGCAGCATTATCAGTCTTTGCAGATAAAAAAATAACTCTTGATTCCATGATGGCACAGTGATATTTTCTTACATCCTTCTAATAGATGTCTTTACTAATTTCATTAAAACATTTTCTCTAGTCCCTTTCAAGTTGTTTTGCTTCCTTTTTCAGTAATACAAGCTCTGGTGAGAACCGAGGTGCCTTTTTTCCAGGGTGTTTGAGTTTCTGTTCTCTAAGAGGAGCCAAGGAATTAGAGGCATTCCCCATCCAAGTTTCAAATTTACCATATCTGCTGACCAAGTCTCCCACCGTTTCCGGGGTGGAAATGGTGAGCATATTTTCAAATTCCCTCGTCTCCATTTTTGACCAGTTCCATCTAAGTCTGGACTGGTGAGGTGCCAGGCTTGTGGTATTTGGGACGCAGATCTGGAAGGGAATTATTTTGTGGTCAGACCATAGAATCTCTCTAGGGCCACTTGATGATAACTCAGTCATGTTGGAGACAATTGGGTCAAGTAAGTGGCCGTGCTTGCGAGTTGGGGCAAAGACTCGAGGTGTTAGTTGGACCACTGGAAGGTCCATTAAAAAATTATTAGTGGTTTCAGAGTTGACCTCATCTAGATGAATATTTAAGACCCCTAGGACAGTGAAGTTTGCGGAGAGTAAACTGTGTTCTGCCACAATGTCAGACAAGACCTGTATAAACTGGGTAACTGTAACAGAAAAGGTAAAATCACCTCCACAAAGTGAGAGGACACTAGGACCAACCAGAGCCGCACACGACCAATACCGGGGGTTCACAACCCGTTGCACCAACCACAGCCTGTTAGGGTCCAATTCAAACTCTCACTGGACAAAGACTGAGCAGTCATCAAGGGATATCAGCACCACAGAGACCCACTTCCAGAGTGGCCCAGCAGTCCCGACTTGTGCACCCTCAACCGGCAAGACTGATGACCACAAGGCTGCAGGACACACAGAGCCCAGTCGACCTTTCCACTCTGCACCCTGGCGCCCCTGCCCAGGCACCGACAAACCAGCTGTGCCCCATTGTCCCTCGGCCCAGACTTGTCCCCAAGTTACCCTCTGTAGGCTGTTTCTACATGGCCCGCCTTCTTCTTCTTACCGGCGTAGAGCGCACAGCTACCAACCTGCACAGCACCTCCGCACCCGGCCACCTTAGGGCAGGTAACAAACAACTGCTGGTGGTACTTTGGACCTTGGCCCCCTACGACCCTAAGTCCCGAAGGAGACCCCTAGAAACTGACCGATCTATATTCTATCTATGCCTTTTCTCCCATAGGAAAGCATTGTGCCTTAATGCACATTTAAGTAACTGTTTTACTTACCTGAAAAATTCAAAATGTAAGAAAGTACTTACTTGTTATTGAAGTTCTTGGTATCAAAATGTATATAGAAATACAACTTTTATTTCTAAATTGGTCTTGGATTTATTCTTGAGTGTGTGTCTCATTTATTGCCCCTGTAAATACAACAAATGCTTAGCACTACCCTTTGAGAAGCCTAACTGCTCGCCCACACTACCACAACAGAGAGCATTGGGTTATCATTGTTTCCTCTGTAATCCAACTGGGGTTTGTCTGGACTCTTTTCGCAGTGTACCTCATTTTGGTCCACTATATAAAGAGCCAGCTTCCTACATTGGTGGGTTAGCGGTGGGATACAAGACTTTGCATTTGCTGATACCCCTTTGTCAATAAGTGGCTGTCCCTACTGATCGCATACCATGTCTGAGACAGAGGGTAATGCTCAGGCATTAAACCTGGCTCCTTACAGGAAACTTAAGTTGGCCTAACTTAAGGACCTCTGCAAAGCATGGCTCCCTGCCATGGTGTTTAAACCTAACAAGGATCATTTACATACCCTGCTTGCTGAGCATGGTTGGGCCATGGCAATTGAAGAAAACCCTGAAAATGCAGGGGATGGGGATATCAGTAAGGATGAGTTTTCATAAATTACTCTACTGACAGTACCTCCAAGGGGAGTACCTCTGGTAGTACCCCAGGTGAAGTTGAGGGGGAGAATCCCGAACTTCAGAAACCAGCTAGGAGAATAGCTTTGGAAGCTAAAATCTTAGCCAATAAAAAGGAGAGAGCAGAGATGGGCCTAGCACCCATCTCTGGTGGCAGCAAAGTCTTAAATAGGGAAAAGATTAAGCCTTTGACTCTAAAATCCCCAAAGGCATTGTCCCCAAATATGAGGATGGTGATGGTATCACCCAATGGTTTACAGCCTTTTAGAGGGCTTGTACGATGAGGAAACTCAGCCAGAAGTATTGGGGCTCTCTACTCTAAGAGCTGTTGTCAGGAAAGTGCAGGGACAGACTCCTGACACTGAATGAAGCAGATGCTGAGTTCTATGACCTCAAGAAAGATACCTTGAAAGAGGGCTTTGGACTCATCTTTGAGAAGTACAGAATTAGTTTCAGGGAGACTCATAAAACCTTGAGTCAGACCTAGTTAGGTTTTGTTGACTTCTCATTCAAAACGAAAGGTGGGTGGTTGGAAGGTAACAAGGTACAAGACTACGATGGACTTTATAATCTTATTATGAAAGAGCATCTGTTAAGTAACTGTGTTTCTGAAAATTTCATCAGTACTTGGTGTACCTAGGTCCAGTCTCTCCCCAAGAATTGGGAAAGAAGACTGACCACTGGGTGAAGACTGGGGTGTCCAAAAAGTCCCATGGTGGGAGTGACCAAAAGAAAGGGGTTGCACGGCCCCCCCCCCCCCAAAGGGAACATGTTGAACAGCCTAAAGACAAACACAAAGAGTCTTCTAAAGGCCCCCAAAACCCTGTTCATGAGCGAGGACCCAAGACAAATCACAGACCAAGGGTGGTTACCAGCGTAAGAATTGGGATCCCAAGAAGGTTTGATGCTTTAATTGCAAAGCCAATGATAACAGAACTGGAGACCCAATCTGTCCTAAAAAAGCTCCCTCTAGTACACCCCAGCTAACACTGGGGTGGTGAGTCTCCAGATGGGATCCTTGGTATACCCTGACCAGGTAAAAGAGCACACTGTAGCCACTTTAGTTTCTGATGGGTGGTGGATATAGCCGCCCTGGCTATCTGGCCCCATAATCTGGACAGGTACAGACAACAGCCTCATATTAATGGGATCAGAGTGGAAACACTGAGAGATACAGGTACAAGTCTTACCATGGTGACTGAAAAACTGGTATCTCCAGAACACTATCTGACTGGACAAACTTTTCCAGTCACCAATGCTGATAATGTGACCAAGGTTCATTCCATGGCTATGGTGTCCTTGGAGTGGGACGGAGTTTCTGGCCAGAAGAAGTCGGTTGCATCCTTTGCAATTCCTGTTGAATGCCTGCTAGGGAATGATCTGGAGTCCTCGGCCTGGGCTGAGGTAGAGCTAAGCTCCCAAGCATTCATGCTGGGAGTCCCTGAATGGGTGTGCATAAAAACCCAAGCACAGAGCAAAGCCCAGGGTGAAAAAGCGTAGTTGGAGTCTGAAAGAGTGTCCCAACCCTCCAAGAGAAAGGGTAGGAAGTCTGGGAAGCCAGCCTCTGAGCAGCCACAAGCTCAGGTGCCCTCTCGCCAGGGAGAAGACCTTTTAGCTCCAGAGGGAACTGAACCACAGGAACTTGGGCCTTACACAGCAGAGCTTCTAGGCCCTTTAGGGAAGAGCTGTGCAAAGGACAGATGACCTGCCCTACTCTTGAAAACCTGAGACAGCAAGCTGCTACACAGGAAAAGGGAGATGCCAGGGGCTCCCACCTGAGCTATTGGGAGGAGGGACTCCTGTACACTTAGGCCATAGACCCCAAACCTGGTGCCACTAGGAGAGTGGCAGTGCCTCAGCACTACAGAGAGCTGTTACTCTCATTGACCCATGACAACCCCCTAGCTGGGCATCTTGGCCAGAGCAAGAATTTGAGAAGGCTAGTCAGACACTTCTACTGGCCAAATATGTCGCAGAAGGTGAAGGAGATTTTTAACTTGTGTGTTACCTGCCAAGCCAGTGGCAAAGTAGGTAACCACGTAAGGCCCTCTTAATGCCTTTTCCAGTGGTTGGGGTTCCCTTTGAAAGGGTAGGGGTTGATGCTGTTGACCCCCTGGACCCTCCAACAGTATCAGGGAACAGAATCATACTGGTGGTAGTGAATCATGCCACGAGGTACCCTTAAGCTATACCCCTTAGGACTTTCACTGCTCCTGCCATTGCCAGGGCCCTCTTAAGTATTTTTGCAAGATTGGGTGTCCCTAAGGAGGTGGTATCAGACAGAGGTAGTAATTTCATGTCTGGCTACCTAAAAGCAATGTGGAATGAATGTTGTGTGACTTATAAGTTCACTACCCCCTATAATCCACAACCAAATGGTTAGTTGAGAGATTCAACAAAACCATGAAATGTATGACCATGGGACTCCCGAAAAACTCAGAAGGAGATGGGACGTTCATTTGCCATGCCTTCTTTATGCTTACAGAAAAGTTTCTCAAAAAGGGAGTAAGGTTCAGTCCCTTTGAACTTTTGTTTGGGCATCCTGTAAGGGGACCACTGAGTCTAATTAAGGAGGGCTGGAAGAGAGCTCTCAAAGATCCTAAACAAGACATTGTGGACTATGTACTGGGCCTACTTTCAAGGATGGCAGAGTACATGAGTAAAGCATCCAAAAGCCTTGAGTCAGCCAAGAGCTCTAGAAGCATTGGTTTGACCAAAAAGTTGCACTGGTGGAGTTCCTAGGGCCCTCTAGGACAAGTGGAGTGGTCCCACTCCTATCCTTGAAAGGAAAGGTGAGGTCACCTATCTGGTAGACCTAGGCACTAGCAGGAGCCCTCACACGGTCATCCATGTTATTTATTCGTCTGAAGCCTTTCTATGCAGGGCTGATGTGACTATGCTAATGGTCACCTATGAGGATCACGAAGAAGAGAGTGAACCTCTCCCTGACCTTTCCCTCACCTAACACACCCATTGCCCGGAATCCTTTGTTCCCTCCGGCTTTACAACCACATGCATTCCCCGAGTGGAATCAGGGGAGCGCCGAGTTATCCAGGATCTCTTCGAAGGTGATAAACTTAAATCTTTTGACCAATGCAAACAATCCTTCCATGTCACTGAGGCCAGCAGGCTTCAATATTATCAACTCCGCCACTGGTTGCTTACCCCCAAATACACTCAGAAAGCCACCAGACCGCTTACGCCCTTTGAGTCCCTGGTAAGAACCTTTGAAGGCACACAGGGTCTAATTTCTCGCACTTACCAGGTGTTACAAAACTCGCAACCCCACCGAGTCCATACATACCAAAAACAAGGGCTCATGGATATAGAAGAAGAGCCTTGCCACCAGAACTGGGAACAACTATGGCGCAACATACCTAGGATCTATAGGATCTTTACTCAGCGCGAATCAGCATATAAGCTAATGACTGACTGGTATTACACTCCCACACTTGTACAGAAAATCCTTCCTGGTCTTTCTCCCCTCTGCTGGAGATTCCAGCCAGCAACAGGAGACTTCTTCCATATCTGGTGGAAGTGCCCGCTTGTGAGGGTGTTCTGGAAAGAGATTTTAAGCCACATCAAATACACTGTGGGGTTGCCTATCCCAAACTCCCCCTTGGTATCCCTACTAGGCAAGAGACCAGCACAACTCAAAGCCATGACGCACTCCGATTAGCGCCTTATTATGCTGATGCTGGGAGCTGCGAAACAAACTATAGCCATTCTATGAAAGCAGAGCACCACTGGTTCTCAATTCTCTTTCTACAGAGTTCACTGGAGAAATAACAGTTTTTTAGGTGTGGTTTTACATGTACATGGGTAAGGTCCTAATTTACCAATTCAAAAGGCAAGGTTTGGCTGTGTCATTGAGTGAATTTGCAAATCTGGTCTGTATTTGCGGTTCCGAGTAACTTGTAAAATGAGTAACTTTCTTGAAAAACAGATACATGGGTCCATTTATACTTGTAAATATGTGCATACTGATGTCATTAATAAAAATATAAGGAGGTACATATGTGAACTAATCTTTAACATTTTTGGTGAATCGGCAGGTCCAACTTCGCGGATTCATTTCGATCACATGATCAGAATTAAAAACCCTAGTGTATTTGTGGTCACGTCTATTTGTTTGGATCCGCCCATGTACCGCAGAACCAAAAATGAATTAAAACAATATAAACCATGTATAATTACATTTTGTACCTGATTGCTTTTGATGATATCCCACTGACAGAATCATACAGCCACTCATGCAGCCACTCACACACCCATACAGCCACTCACACACCCATACAGCTATTAAGACATCCTCTCAGACACCGATACAGACAGTCACACAGCCACTCAGATGGCTTAAGTTAGAAACAGAATCACAGAAAGAATAGTAATGTAATTTATGCAGTATCTTAGTATATATCTTTAAGTCTCAGAAACATTTACAAAACACACTCACCGGATGATTTCATCAGTAATGTCATTTGAGATGTTACCAGTGATGCCACTAACCATGTCATGAGTGATGTAATATGTGAGGTCAGAAGCAGCGCATTGCGGGGAAGTAAATTATAGTTAGCTCAGGTAACTATAACTGCTGAATTTCTATGGTTTTGTAAGAGTGACATTTGAGCCTAATTATAATGTCCCTGTAACCTTTGTTTTCTTCAGTCAATTTCTATGCTTTTTAAATTTTATTTCCTAACTATAACGTCCCTGTAGTCTTTGATATTTTTGTTGATTTTTAAGGTTTTTTAAATTCTATTTCCTTACTATAATGTCCCTGTAGCCTTTGTTTTTTTTCAGTGAATTTCTAAAGTTTTTCATATTCTATTTCTAAAGTATTATGTCCCTGTAATGTATAGTTTTGTTAATTCTATGGTTTATTTTTAATATTAAGTATAGTGCTATTTATTTTCATTTTTTACTTAGCATTTTTTTCAACTGCACATATTTTGTTTTATAAATATACTTTGTATAGATTTTAAAAGGTAAAATTGACATACATACTTAATGTAAAATATTTACTGTTTTTGTAGATGTAATTATACATGTTTTATATTGTTTTAATTCATTATTGGTTCCGAGGTACATCGGCGGATCCAAAAAAATTAATTAAAACAATAGGGAACACGGAATCAGCAGTGGTTTACATAAAGCAGGTGCTCTTTGGCTTACTCACATATACACTCTGAATGTCTTTGAACGCTCCAAATACTACTAGATCGTGACACATTACAGGCCCCATTTGTAGTCCTTTCAAGCTATCGGAGGCTCTGCTGCACCCTTTTTGCACCAGTATCCCTTGCCCAAATCCTAGGTTCAGAGATGTGCCTTCACTTATTATACTCCTTCTGTGCTCATCTACTTCTGTCTGCTGAGCAGCTGTGGCCTAAGGTGAACAGGGAAGGATCACCGATCCCCATTCCCTACTGTCAAAACTGTGTTTCTCAAACAAATTAAGAAAGGTAGGGCTATAGTGACTTACTGGTTGACCGTATAATATACAGTTCCTGAGAATAGTCCTCTGTTCCTTGTGGTTGAAATTTCTTCAGGTAGAGGCAGAACAAGATCACGAGGACATTGTTTTCCGATATCTATAACAAAACACAGAGGTTTGAACAGAGCCAGTGAATAAAAATAGATAATGCAAGATTTCAAGATCAAACAAACATATGCTTGGTTTTGATGAACAGCACCACTTACAGTAGAATGTGTCCTTACTGTTAATAGCATGCATAGATGAAATCCTTTTGTCAGACTAGTTCTCTGTGGCCTTTGGATTCAGGGTCAACTGGACAATAGTTGCGACAAATATTGCCTGTTTTCCTTTGGACCACAGGAACGAGGTACCTAAGCATGCTGAATTTCTCTCTGAATTATCAAGTAACTCAATATAGGGATTGACTTTCAAGGAGTAGCAAGGTTAAACAATAAGGCTTATTCTTGGAAAGCTGGTGGAACAAAAACCCATACATTACACACTTTTTAAATTTCTTTTCATTTTAATTATTTTACAGATAAAGTGAGCACCTTGCTCCAATACAATTATAACACAGTAACAATTAGACTCTTAAATAACATGAAATTGATTATTCAGCCAGGTCTTTCACTTACCAAATATAGGACTTTTGGGCCAGATGTACTATAAAGCGGTCTCAAAAAGTGGTAAGAATTCGCATAGACTTTGAGATTACTATTTTATTTTACGAGTCGACCTATGTACTAATAAGTCATTCACAAAGCATCGAGTCACAGGGAGTCACAAAACAGCCTGGCTGCTTGATAATCATTAGACAGTTAGCCCTTTGTGACCCCCTGTGATTGGCTACAATCACTGGGATGGTTGCCTGCAAGGGACAGTAGCTCGCCATCCCTGTGATTACATTCCAAAACAGAAAAAAGTTTCTTTTTAAAGAAGTACAAGTTCCTTAAAGGAACAGGGATGTTTTTTTTCTTCAAAAAAGTGTTCCCGTTTTGAAAACGTCGGTGAATGCAGGAAGTTGTCCCCTGCTAGCAAATACCCTCCATTGTTTGCGTTTCCTTGTGAAGGGGGCTCACCTGGCATTTCAGAATGGACTGTTCCCATGAGAAGCATGGTCAGTATTGATTTGCATAAGGCTGTCCTCCATTTAAAGTTACACAGTAACTAAAGAACAGTGGAGTAGTTAGACCTACTGTCACCCGGGGCAGCCCCTATGTTTGCCTCCCGGTGCAGGTAAGGGGGGGGTGACGGACGACTTGTTCTTGGGGAGACACAGACACATGCCTGTTTCCAGGCAAGAGGCCAGACATTTGGATTTTTCCTTAAATTAAAATGAAATTCAAGCAACATCGAGCTTCTTGCTATGTTGTGTCTGTAGTTTTCTCAAAAGCACACGACACCCAGATCAGTCACAGCGTACTGATCATACATCACCTGATAATGAAAACTCAATATTGACTTTGAATTGGGGGTGAATATAAACTATGTATTTTTAAATGTCCCAAATAATCTCTTAAATTAGGCCTAGAGCATCATTTGAACCATTCAGTATTCTGAATTACTCATACCAATTGGTTTCCCACACTTCTTCCAATTAAATCCATACCCCACACATGGGGGTAGGCCTCCTGGAAATCAATGGACTGTAGGCCCCAGTCGCGGCTGGCAGCACTTGAGAGTGGTGAGGCGGGCAAATGGGTGGTGGGTGGGTGACTGCACACTTGTTGCGGTTTTTATATAGCGCAAACTCGACCCGCAGGTATTGGAGCGCTTTACATGAGCACCAGTTACTTTACACAAGGACACATAATTTTTTTTAGGCATGGGGAGTTAAGTGATTTGCCCAGAATCACAGGATGTTGAGCCGAAGCCGAGACTTGAACTTGGTTTGTCAAATCCAAAGTAGGCAGCTCGCAGCCTCACCCATTCCTCCCCTCCTCCCACATTAAAAGACTTCCTCGAAGCAATAATTGCATTGTCGTTTGTTTTTACTGTGTAATTTCTTTTCTGCTCCCCGCTCTATACCGCTTCCCATTGCGCTCGCTGAAATAAACACAACTAGTAAAATTCTATGAATTAAATGTACTTAACTGTTGGCATTTTCGCAAGATACATGGGTGTGATGTTTGTGGTTTCCATATCCCTGGTCATCTATTCAAAAAAGAGATACCCCATAAGCAGTGCTTAATTTGTAAAATCATAAGTGCTTGGGCTCTCGTCAGGCCATTGCAGCTTGCACCACTCATTGCCCCTGCCAGCGCTGTCAATGACAGTACCAACACAACTACTAACCATCACATTGCTACATGTGTGACAGTTCATACTATTTCAGGGCCCAACAACTACGAGACTGCCTTAGGCGTCATTTATTAGTAATTTTTGGTGTTCATTAAATTCATAAACAACTGTTGTTGTGCCCATTTCTAAACTGCTAACAGCGCCATCATATGGTAAACTGTCATACCTGCTGCTGCTGACAATTAGGTTCTGGTGCCCAGCACCGGAAACTACCGGCTCGAATTAAGCACTGCCCATAAGGAAACTGGAGGAAGTACATTAATACTTATGTTAGGAGAGTGTTTTTTAAACAATTAACATTGATTATAGCTGGAAAGGGCAGCACCCAAAGCGTGAGTTATGTCAACATTTTTGCAAATTTAAAGATCATTTGTCAAAAGCGATCCTCCATAAGAGCCCATCTCCAAATGGCAAGTAATCCGAAAGGGCAATTTGATGGGTATCTCAAACAGCCGGCACATCTTGCCATATCTCACAGGTTCACAGCTTACTTCGAGGATTTGAAGTAGTGGAGGGTGGGGGGTTAGGCAGAGAGAGCGCATCTAAGGAGGAGAGAGGTGCAGTGGGTCGGACAGCTGCCTGGTCGTTCCACAGCAATATTCCAAGAGCAGCTAAACGCCTCTAGTGTGACATCACATGCTTTTGTAGTGCAGTCCCAATCATTGAATGTGGACAACAATTAGGAAGGTGAACATGGATTGCGAGGCGGGTGAATGATTTAAAGGATAATGAGAGTTACCCTCAAAATGAGGGCACATCGAGGTATACTGTATCCTCCCACAAAAAGTGTTTGAGGCTTTGAATTTCCCTGGCTAGCTTGTCAGGGTGTTATATGGCCGTTGTGCTCCTCTTAGCCATATCTTTCTTATCTCCATGCCCTGTCTACAGCCCCTTTGTAGAGAAACAAGCGGTCCCTTCCGAAGGAATATTTTACAGTAACGCACATAGAAGTCAAATAATTTCTATGGCAACAAAAGACAGATAAAATAATTCTCTGATGTGGCAGGGTTAGGTACTAGCGCAAACCTAGGGTATTCCCAAATTATTCCCAAAGATAATGGTGCTCCAAGGGGAAAAGAGCTGCCACTAACACTCTCAACTCGTCTGAGGAAACCTCAGGCTCTTCAAATATATACAAAACCCCGAGCATCCAACGTTACAAAATTGCAAAATCCGTGTACAAAAGTTTCTTTATTCCTTGTTCATTTATTTTCTTTCTTCTTCACATATCAAGGGTTGTTCTTAGTACATTTCATAATCACTCCAATAGCTTCTGTAGCTGACACGTGTTTCGTCAGTTAGGTATGTTATCACCTCTGACTTCATCAGGGCTGCCGCCATCAGTTCTTAATATAGTTAAGCGCAAGGTAAAAATATTCGGTTCATCAGTTATCTCTATGAAGCGTTAATGGTCCTCTCTACCTTTTATCGTGAGGTGAGTTCAAAACGCCAGAGAGTATATTGCATGTATTCCGTTATTTCATTCGAAAGAGAGTACTCCATCCATGTGTGCGTAACAGCGTGAAAAAGACAGGTGAAGTAATACATGGATTTAATATGATTTGGCATGGAGGTGAAAACACCCTCGCAAACTTTGTCAATTGGCTAAATGCCCACTGCAATGGGCTCAAAGTCTCATTATCACTCAGTAGGATGGAAATCCCTTTCCTGGACTCACTTATTAGATCATCCCTTGATGGACGTTTCACATCGTTAATCTGCAAACCCAAGGAAAGAAACACCCTTCTAGCATATACCAGTCACCACCCTCGGGCCCTCCATGACTCTTTACCATTCTCACAATTGCCCCCCCTCTCCCCCCGACTTCGGAGAAACTCTTCCCACAAACAAGACTACTTTACTGAAGCGTAAGTCCTGTGTACCAAATCGCAAAATAGGAGCTACCCACGAAAACTGGTCAGGCAGTCTATGAAAAGGGCTTGCCACTATCCCCGGGAGGTACTATTAACCCCTAAATCTAAAAAAAAATGATGGGATGGTTTGTGTTACCACCTTTTCCCCCAGTATCCAATCATTTTAGAAAGTGCATAGTGAAACACTGGCCAATATTCAATGCACGCGAATTACAATTGGAAAGACCGCTTTTCACATTTCGTAAGAATAAGAGTATTAAAGATCACTAGCTAGCCTTTCCTCAATCAAACCATCCCAAACTTCACCAGAGCTTTGGGAATTACCTCCTAGAGTGGGGCATTTCAAAGGTGGCAATTGTAGTGTCTGTCCATTCGCTTCTGATACTAAGAAGTTTACATATAATCAAGTCAACATTGTGTTGGACCAATTTTCCAACTGTAACACTATGAACGTTATATATGCCATTACATGCCCCTGTGAATTGATTTACATTCAACAGATAACCCACAAAGTATGTATACGAGTCTGTCAGCACAGAAGCCACATTCAATGCAAAGTGAGTGGTGCACCGCTGGTAGATCATTTTCAACTCAAAAGCCACACTGAGGACGATTTGCACTGGCAGGTGATCACGGTGGTCAAGCCCCCACCAAGCAGTGCTGACATTATTTCGCTTCTCAACAAAGAAGAATTGAAATGGATACTACGGTCCAACAGCCTACATAATGGATTAAACAGAGCAGAGTACTGGACAACCCTGTTAAAACCACCTTTTGTCCTTGTGATAGAGTAATTTGCAATCTGGATTTGTTGAGTAACAATATTTTGGGTCTTTTAACTGTACTGTTAGACCATCTCTGCAGCTTACCACGTTCTCTAACCAGTATTTAATATTTTATGGTACTAACCGTCACATTATTCTAATATGCAAATGTCACACTAGTTTAATGATTGTTACTTCAACCCTCTGCTGTAAGAGCACCAATGGTTAACTGTTTATTTAATAATTGCTTACGCTTTTTGTCTATATTGATCTTCACTCCTTTCCTCTATACCCTCTCTTTCTTTCTTGTTTTCGTATTCTTCTTTTAACATTGGGTACTTTTTCCCTTTCACTCATTATCACTCCCTTCTCCAAGATGGCTGCCACCCTGCCCACTTTAGCACTCATTTTCTGAAAGTGCGAATACGCATGTGCAATTACGCTCTCTTCTGGACTATAAAGCCAGCGTTCATGCATGCACTTTGACTGAGGGAGCAGCACATCGGTGCCATTCCCGTCTCACTTGGTAACACAGCTGTGGCTCACACATTGATGCCTGGTTTTCTGCCCCATCCGGTAAGCAATCTGTCACATGCGCTAATGCAGCTAAGTGTTTCTGACCCCCTTCCCTTAACTCATTACCCTTCCTTATCCCGCCAGCCGTCCAGTTACATGTTTCAGTCCGGATTGTGATCCTACCACGCCCTCAGCCCTCGTCACTGACTCATACTTTGTGGGCTGCCCGACGTCCACGTAGGGGACCCTCCTAAGAGGGCGGCCCCTTTAGTGCCACAGGATGGCACATGGGACAACCCAGCGTCGCGAGACCCCTTTGGGGTACCGCTCATCATTTCCAGCCCAGGTGGGGGAAGGGGAGAGGTATAAGTTCCTCCCCCGCCCACCTTGCAGCCTCTTTCTCCTCACCCCTGATGCCGTTGCGTGGTCGTTGCGTGGGGATCCGTCGTCACCGCCGCCAGGTCGTCGTGAGGCTGGTGAGTGTAGGCTCTGCCCCCCCCTCATCCTACAGTGGGATGGCTGCCCGCGTGGGCCCCAGGGCCTTACTTTGCGAGGCAGCTGCGGGCCGGGCAGTAGGGGTGGCCCGTTAGCGGGTCGGGGGAGGGGCAAAATGATTTAAGTTCTTCTTACGGCCTCTCGGGGGCAGGCTGTCCGTCCCACGCAACCCCCCCCTCGCGGGGGGGGCGACCAGCAGGCGTATCTCGGGATCGAACGATTGCATTCAAAGGGGCGGAGGCGCTCACAGAGGCCGAGGCCCTAATGGGGCCTCTGCCATGGGGTGGAGGGGCCCAGGGCCCGATTGTCCGGTCGCTAAGGGGCTTGGGTGGGGGGAGCAACCATTGCTCAATGCTCCCTTCCCGTGCACGAGACACCAGCTGCCGGTGGGATCCAGGTCTCTCGGGGCGTAAGCCCGGGGCTAGTGGGGGGAACTGCGACGGGGGGGCGGAGGGTGCCGCGACTAACCCCCCCTTTTCTCACGCGCGTCTCTCGACGAGGGCCGGGAACGTCGCTGGTGCCCCACCTGTTTTCACCGCAGTTAGGGGCGCCTGCAGCCCTGCAACTTTTTTGTTGCTCTCTCCTCGTCACACCGCTGGATCCAGCGCGTCCCCCAGGAGCGGTACCGCGGTCCACGCAGGGGTTTTCCTGCTCCTTTTCCCGGGTCTGTGGTTGCCTGTCTACTTGTGTTTTCTGTTTCGGTGATGCGTTGTGACTGCCTTTGGGACGTTGTGTTGTGTTTGCACATGTATTATCGTTCCTGCAGTTGAAGGTCTCGCTGCCTACGGACTCTCTACCCTGGCGTGGGTGTGCGGGGGAATGGCGGTCAGCAGGTAGCGCGCTGCTCTCCGTCCATAACTCTGCAATTACGGCATAACCGGAAGGCTCCCACGACACACGCAGGGCTGTCGTTGCGGTATGATCTTGGCCACGTAGGTGGGGGCGTGTGGGGTGAAGGGCGGTCAGCAAGGTTGCGGCCTTCTCCCCCGCTGCTCTGGTCGGCGGAGCCGGTCCGTGAGGTACGTGGGGGCGGGGGCAGCAAGCGCTGCGATGCAGTGGGAGCCACAGAATTGGTCCAATGGGGGGGTGATTTTGCAACAGTACTGGGCACTTCAGGACATGAAAGCACTGTTGCACACCACCCGGTTGTAGTGCTCTGCTGGGTCAAGCATGGCCACTGGCATTGCGCCTGTCTGTGGCCTCCAGTGCTTGGAAGGAGTCAGCTATTGTCTTCCCCAAACATTCCTTCGCATGGCCTGAGCAGTGGGAGGCAGGCGGTGCCCTGCTGGCGCCGGCCGCTTCAGGTCCCCGGGCCTCCAGTTTCGCTCTGTGGGGGGAGGGCCCGTATAGTCAAGGCCTGAGCGGCATACCAACTATGCCAACATGGTGGGTTATCTTACAGGTGATCCAAAGGCAAGCCGCCCCTCGCGGCCTACCACCTGATGGGCCAACTTGCATCGTGGCCTTAGCCAATCGGTGCTTAGCGGTTATGGTGAGGGGATAGCCCCTCCCACCTCCGGTGAACCGTCGGTCCACCCCATTACTCACGCCCACCCCTATGAGGGGCGGAGCGTTCAAGCGACCCCCGGTTGTACAGATTTCCAACCGCCCGTAGGACAGACGGGGCGCCGTCGCACCTCAGGGTCCACCGCGAAGACTTCCTGGGGATATTAGGCCTCAGCACCCTTTGTGCTCCTGAAGAGGGTACCCCTGAGTACCTTTCCGCCTCTGGATCGCCCTGTAACTCCGCCACAGCCCTGGGTGTGACGACCGTCGCAGCCAGGGCCCCCCACCAAGGCCGGCATTCCTACTTACATCCTGCTATTTCCAGGGCCTCCTCCAGGTCCAGCAAGAGCAAGTCCCACACTGGACAGGTGCACCCCATCCTCATAAAGATGCGTTGCAATCCTTCTAGCATTTCGTGCTCTCTACCACCTGTTTCCCAAATTTATGGCACAGCAGCACACTTGCTTAGAAGACCGCTTCCCCAACCAGCCTATATACTATGGCTATGCGGGCGGGGCATTTCATGCATAACCGAAGCAACCCGTAACCTGCCCTGTGAGCAGAGTGCACCTACTTTGTTGAAGTTGACCAGACATGTGCGCAGACCTTTGCGTTTAATAAACCATGGCAAACAGGACTGTTCGCATTGCGCACGCCATTACAGTCACCGCAACCATTTAAAGTGACCTTACACCACCTTCTAGGCTTGCTTAAGTAAGGCCGATCAGGTGACCCATGGAGCTCAATCCAGCCAGAGACCCAGTTCACTCTGTCCTCCCTGGAATGATTACCCTCCCAAATCAAAAACCACCTTCAGCTTGCCTTGTAGTCCCCTTAAAATTCGTGGTGGGACTACATACCCCACAAGACCACGGAGTCGTGTGTATATTACCAATGATACTATTAGAATCTAAGGTTCCCAGTGTCAATTGGTGACTATCCCACCATGGAATATGTGACATTAGGCAAGGGAGTCTTTGTGTACTTGCCATTATCAATAGCCCACTTTGGCTATTGGGGCGAGAAGACTTATACTCAGGAATGTTCATAACTAGAAGTATGTGACAAAGAGCAAGGGTGCTCTCCTGCCCTTGCCATGCATCCCTTATTCCTTATGGGAATTTCGCCCGCACAGCTCCCTCTGTGGTAGAACTCCCTAGGCATACCCGCTTAGAGAATCTGTCTGATTTAATACAGTGCGCACTGTCTGCAATATGGTGCCTAACATTAAGGATTGACTAAGTCCTACTTTACCCCCATCCTAGAATACTCCCAGATAGGGGGGGCGGTTCACACTGCCCACCCTGAGCAGCCCCAGCGGTGGAAAATTACCTGCTCCGTTAAATGTAATTTTTGTTGAACACTGGACGTGTCAAATGTTCTTTTTGCATAGTAGCCTTTTGTGCTTGACCCTTGTTTCCCCATTGGGACAACAGCGCACTATGTTGGCTGACAGCGTCCCCACCCAGCGAGGCTAATATAGCTAACCGGGCGGGGCATTTGAGCTTAACTGTAGGAACATGTTACCTACCCTTGGTTCTGGGGTGCCCTTACTTCGCCCCGTTGACCAGACGGTTGCACAAACCCCTTTGCTTGCTAAACCCTGGTGAACACCTTAATGGTGTCAAATCTGGTTTGAAACAATATATGTTTTGTGCCCACTATTGGCGACGCCTCACCCTTACGTGCGGTGACAACTTACGCAGCGCACCCCGCTTGCTTAACTGCCGTCGTATCACAGATGCACAGTACCTACTGTCCATCTCTGACCCTGGATGCTTTAAACCCGCAAAAGTGTCGGAAACCCAGATTCCCAGTTTCCTGTTTAGCTGCAGTACACCTTCAGTGGAGCCGCTAGGGGATACCCCAAACTGCATTGGTCATGCGAACCTTAAGAAGCACACAATTTTCCCCTGGGCGTACCTCTAAATGAGACCGGCTCCACACAGCCGTAAGGCCACAGACATATATTAAACCTATTTACTGGTTTTTGCCACTTGACACCCTTCTGGTTGGTGATGCGGAACCTCCTACCTCAGCCCTCGTCACTGACTCATACTTTGGTAAGGACGCCTCATTTTTCAGTGGATATATCCTGCCAGACGCCCAGTACCATGTTTCAATTTGGACTGTGATCCAATCACCCCCCTGGCCCCCGTCAACAATGCCGACCCGCGCTTTGGTAAGAACGCCTAATTTTCCAGTGGAAATAGAGCATACAGCTATGTTTATTCCTGGTATTCATCTTAATTCCACTTCCCTTCCCTCCTAGTACAACTGCCCACATATGCTTGATAAGTGTATCCACAGTCTTTGGGCCTGATTCACAGAACTAACTTACGTCAAAAACGTAAAGTTAGTACTTTTAGTATTCACAGAATACACTTACTCATTTTGGTATTCACAGAATGAACTTACTCATTTCGGTATTCACAGAAGTTAGTAGTCCTAACTTTAGGACTCCTAAATGCCTTCTGTGAATACCGAAAGTCTTAAAGTTAGGATTTTTCTCAGTTTAGGAGTAGTAAAGTTAGGACTCCTAACTTTACTACTCCTAAACTGAGAAAAATCCTAACTTTAAGACTTTCGGTATTCATAGAAGGCATTTAGGAGTCCTAAAGTTAGGAGTCCTAACTTTACTACTCCTAAACTGAGAAAAATCCTAACTTTAAGACTTTAGGTATTCACAGAAGGCATTTAGGAGTCCTAAAGTTAGGAGTCCTAACTTTACTACTCCTAAACTGAGAAAAATCCTAACTTTAAGACTTTCGGTATTCACAGAAGGCATTTAGGAGTCCTAAAGTTAGGACTACTAACTTCTGTGAATACCGAAATGAGTAAGTTCATTCTGT
Source organism: Calotriton arnoldi (assembly GCA_963921515.1). Lineage (NCBI taxonomy): Eukaryota > Metazoa > Chordata > Amphibia > Caudata > Salamandridae > Calotriton > Calotriton arnoldi. Next base: position 359,315 of record CAWUFW010014063.1, read on the forward strand.
GAATACTAAAATGAGTAAGTGTATTCTGTGAATACCAAAAAGTACTAACTTTACGTTTTTGACGTAAGTTAGTTCTGTGAATCAGGCCCAATATTCGGAGAGGCCGGCTCTACTTTGATCAGTGTTGCTTCGGTTCCTCTCTCCTACCAAGACGTATCCCATGGTGGATTGCTCTCCTCCACAGGTCAGCAAATTATGCTTTGAGGTCCTTGGTTTAACTCCTCACCCTGTCAACCCACACAGTAGGGCGTAGTAATACTGTCTCACGTATGTACATGCCCCACGCAAGTGCATGCCCCAATGAGGTTGCAAGAGTAGCTTTTTTCACAATTTTCACATTTAGCTGCTACTGGATGCCTGACTTCCTACCACGTACGTGCATGATATGAGAGGCCGTCGATTTCCATTTCATTTGAAAATACTATTAATCTTCTTCTTCCCTTTATCCAACCTCTCCTCTCTGTTTCCCTTTTTACTTTCTCCCTGTACAGCATTTTTGTCTCAGGCATACAAATTTAAGTCCTGATTATGATCCCCAGATTGTAATGAGGGATTGAAAAGTCGTTGACATAGAGTACCATGACTATTGTAATTGTCCTTTATTTTAATAAGATTAGCATTGGTACCTCATAAGATATATGTGCCACTAATTGTTTATTATCTGTGCAGTTACTTTGTAAATGTCTGAGCTGCGTTAATCTAATTGTTCGTTGTCCTGTATTTTTCCCACTTTATATTTTTTTCTCACATTTATTAAATCCATGTATTACTTCATCTGTCTTTTGTTGTCATAGCAATTATTTGACTTCTATGTGCATTACTGTGAAATATTCATTTGGAAGGGACCACTTTTTTCTCTACATCTAACTATACCCAAGGTCCCTGACACAACTTTGGGTTCCCTTGTCTATGAAAACCTGTCTACAAGCCCAGCAGTACGTTTAGGTACACTTGCGGGGAGTGCAGACTCACATAATGTTGAAGAGGGGGGGTCTAGTCTCAGCCTTTCACAGGGATGTCTCTCCCCTTCCCACCCACCAAGCACACCCACCACTCCATCAGAGCCCAGTTGACAAGCTCAGGCATTTCCCACGGTACGGAGATGTTTCCCCATCTATGCTTGCTTCCACCTCACTTCTTTGCAGCAGACTCAAGCTTACACCCAATATCGCTCCTCTCTGCTGAACCGTCATCTTTCATCTGCACATTAAACAAAGAAAAGAAATAGCACTTACGCCCCTGTCTGGTAGGCCCAAGCACGCTACAGCGAAAAGTGTAAGAAAGAAGCTTTAAAGCAGGTTTAATTTTGGAATGTGAGCAGCTTCAATATTTAGGCCCGGGGTTAGACGGCGCCTGGGAAACACTACCAACTCCAGAAAGTTCTGAATATTGTACACATGGGCAAGTCCAGGTTGGTAGGATTTGTGTGGATGTCTTCACATATTCTTACTCAGAAAGTCCTGCAAATGTCAAACTTCAGAAAAGAGAATTCCCTGGCATCTCTCTAATGGAAATGTCTGGAATTTGTGATGAACAGCAAAAATAATATCACACTATGGGCATATTAGCAAGAACCTCGTTAAAATTATCGCCGTTTTAGCGGCAGGAAACTGCCGCTAAAACGGCGATAATGGGCTTGCTAATATGCGTTATAGAATTCCAATAGAAGCCCAGGTTAGATGTCCTGCACATCTAACCTGGGCTTCTATTGGAATTCTATAACGCATATTACCAAGCCCATTATCGCCGTTTTAGCGGCAGTTTCCTGCCGCTAAAACGGCGATCATTTTAACGAGGTTCTTGCTAATATGCCCCTATGTTTCCACCAGCCGTACCTCACATATGTGTCTGGGCCTATCATAATGAAAAGGAATAAGCCAAAACTGGCACTATGTGAAGTCAGTGCAATGTCAATGTGATCGTCACATGGCTAATGCTTTGTCCTATTCCTGTCCCATACAATAGACCCATCCACCCATACAGACAAGGTACTCTATTTATCAGGAGAAGCCAGGGGATGTTCGATGATGGGACTTTTGCCACAATTTCTTTAATTTGCTGTCAATGTAAAGTGAAGTCATTGTGATTCTTTTACCCATACTTTAACATTTGTATAGCATTCTGGATAATCAAATGTGGTCACACTGTTGCACGCCGCATCACCCTTAGTTCACATAGGTCCCTACTTTTTAGAGATGTCTGGAGTTGGTAGGTTTTCCTGGGTGCTGCCAATCCATAGATCCAAATTTTGCAGGCATTCCCTAAGGAAGGTCTCCCATCAAATTTCTTGGAAACTAAGCTAGTGTCAAGCCTTCAAAAGGACATGTTCTTTTGCGAGAGAGAGAAAATTATTACATTTTGGAAAAAATGCTAAAAATCTACAAATGTTAAGTTCACTGTAATCTCCCAGCCAGCCAATTCAGGCTGAGGGAGGCATTCCATCCAGCACTAGAGACCTTAGTATGTTATATGTTAAAAAAAGAGTTATATGTTTCCATGCAGGCCATACCAGTGACCGAATAATAGGTATCGTAAATTGGCATTTCTCTTTCAAATGCTATCCAAATATCCCAAACACACTGCACCCATTTTATCTCCAGCGAGCCCTCCAAACCTATAAAAATTCCATGCATTTCTGGTACCCTCAAGCTCAGGAAACTATTATGAACACAACATGGGGAACGTCTGGGCAGGGATATGGGTCTGCGCATGAGAGATTTGAGGGCATTACAATGATTTGGAAAAAAGAGTATGACCAATGTCATGTTCCGTGCAATCTCCCAAGCAGGAGATGAGAGTGAGAGAGTTCGGACACTCAGTGATAAGAACCCTATGATGTGTAAAAGTTGTGTGGGGCATATTACCAAGCCCCTATCGCCACCACAACGTCACTTTTTGTGACGTTGTGGTGGCGATAGGGTCAGCGCCCTATTACCAAGGCAGCGTTCAACCACATAACTTGGCTAAAAGCCACGTTAAGTGGCTTAACGCTGCCTTGGTAATAGTGCCCCTTTCACGCTAAACTTAGCGTGAAAGGGGCGTGCAGTGGGTGTTGCGGTGGGCGTTCCCCTACAACACCCATTTACTTCGACGCTGCCACCTATTATCAAGAGAGGCGATAATAGGTGGCAGCGCCGAACTTAAGACCAGGAAAATCCTGGTCTTAAGGTGGCGATACGAGGAGAAATGCTTCATTTCTCCTCGTTTTTGCTTTTTCTATGTGTGCTGCCTTGTGCAACACACATGGAAAAAGCAAAATGCCATGGTATGTTTATGTACAGGAAGGTGTCCCTTCCTGTACATAAACAAACCTTTTTTTAAAATGCCATTTTGTAACTTACATGTGTGCTGCATGAAGCAGCACACATGTAAGTTACAAAATGGCATTTTAGGTTTGTTTATGTACAGGAAGGGACACCTTCCTGTACATAAACAAACCTCCCTGCTCGCAGACACCTTTGCACTCTGGTGTGTTTTATTTAACCCAGGGGCCATATCTCTAACCAATGACAGGCACCATAAACCAGCATTTCTCTTAGTCTTGCTAGCCACATTTCCCAAATACACTGCACCCAGTTTATGGTTTGTGAGCACCCTGAACCCATAGAAATCTCATACATGTCTGGTACCCTTACCCCTGGGAGGTCCATTGAAATAAAGATGAGGTCAAGGCTTGCCAGGTATATGTTCCTGTATGAGGGAGACCAGAGGGAATTACTATGTTTTTTGAAAAAAAAGCTAACCATCTGACAAATAGCAAGTTCAATGCAATCTTCTGGGCTACCAATTTGGATGAGGGCGGTCTGGTACCCAGCACTAGAAGTCAAAGGATGTGTAGATGTTAAAATATTTGGTTCTGGTATGTTTCTATAAAACACAGGGGTCATAGCTGCAACAAAAAACAGATATCGTCAACCAGCATTTGGCTTTCAGTTGCTTTCCAAAATTCCCAAGTGTGACAAACCCAGGGCCATATTTATCAAATAGTACCACAGAGCGGCGCAGCAAGTCACCTTGCCACACTACATTACAGGAAAAGGCCAGGTATGCCCCGTATTTATCACAATACAGTGAATTCCTGCCATTTCCCAATGCTGGTGCAAAATGTGCTGCCTAGCTCTAACACAGGCACTCTTGCACCATGGTGCAAGTGTGCCTGTGTTGTAAGCCAGATTATTTTTTTACAGGAATGCAGCACACATTGAAAAAGGAAAAATGAGGAGAAAGATATTTCCCCTTGTTATGCCTCCCCTGGGAAGGCGTAGCATTTTGGCTCATTACCAGGTCTACCAGTAATGGTAAATCTGGGAATGTGTCAAGATCCATGGGTTTTGCTTGGGAACATCATAGAGGTGGGGGATGCACTCCTGCTTCAAACCAACTCATCCAGTTCAATAAATCGTACGCTGATGCGTGCTCGCTGGTAAAGTGCCCTGCCCGGACGGCACTTGAATCCAAAGGTACTTCATTGATGTTGGGGTGACATTCCACCCCAAAACCAGTAGCACAGCCTTATGTGCCTTCTTCAAATTCTATAAAGTCTTTATAACCCATATTACTCAATGTCATCTACTGTTTCAATTCGTCTTTCACTTTAATCCAATGTTAACCACACACAGGGTAATGCAATTTCCAAAAGTTTCTCATATTCACGTTGTGCCCATCCGGACCTCTCTTCAAGAATACGTACAAGCGCGTTGTTCATCCAAAGCAGTTTATTAAAAACCCAATGCATTTCGGGCTGCTGGGGCCCTTCATCAGGGGTAACTACAAATGAACAGTGAAACATACATTACACATCCATTGACCAAAGTATGTTATGCTGCAACAGTTAAAACATTCATGTAAACATTAACTGCTTCTCGGTCCTCCATAATTATCACAATCCTAATAATACCATTAACAATATAATTCCACCCCGTTGTGCAATAACAAGAACCTCTATCAAAGTGGAATCCCACTTATTTACATCCATTACGCCTTCGCGTTCCTCTCCCAATTACTCTCACTTTTACTTAATCGCCCTAAACACACACTCCTCCTCCCCAATTGTGCCGTCGTCCTTTCTTCTATGTGCTGCACCCTCTTGTTGAGCGCAAAAGTACCCTCAAAATCTTTGACCTCATATGTCAACCTAACCAACTCGACCCCCTCACAGTATCCCACCTGTCCTTAACCTTTCACACAAACCCTCGTGGTGTTTGTTTAAACTGAGTGCGCTACACTGCACATTATCCATCTCCATGCTAGCAACTGCTTTTAACATGTTTTAAACAACCACCACCATCTCTCACTCGCTGCTAACAACCCCATTCCTATCCCATCCTCGTTCTTATTCACCCCAATTCCAACGCCCAATGTTCTCTACTCATTACTGCGCTCCATGTTGACTACAAACCCTGACTCACGTACCTGCTAAAAACCATCCATCCTGAACTTTCTTGCACGAAAGGATTTCGCGTTGCTTACTCCCGCCTGTATTTAAACCCCACACCTGTGTTTAGAACCCACCCACTTCATTAATCGCTAATCAACCGCCCGTGTGACCCTCTCTCTCGGCAGACCCTGCCCTTGATTATTGACTACTACGATTCCCGTGATGCAGTATATCCGCTCAATATGATACCGCAATGCTCTTTATTAAAGATACATATTCGTGACTTTTAATGCGGCTTCCACATATCAACCAGATTTTAAATGTTCAACATACGATGCGAATATTTCACTGTTCACTATGAAACACTCAATAAAAAATGCTAGGTGAACACGATGTTCTGCCATGTGTGTGGAAAAAACCACTGTTCCCAAAGCTCCAACTTAAATGCTAATCTCTGCTGCGGGTGCAAACCCCGGTTCGGGCTGAATTTTGTGTTACATCATAGAGGCGGGGGATGCACTCCTGCTTCAAACCAACTCATCCAGTTCAATAAATCGTACGCTGATGCGTGCTCGCTGGTAAGGTGCCCTGCCCGGACGGCACTTGAATCCAAAGGTACTTCATTGATGTTGGGGTGACATTCCACCCCAAAACCAGTAGCACAGCCTTATGTGCCTTCTTCAAATTCTATAAAGTCTTTATAACCCATATTACTCAATGTCATCTACTGTTTCAATTCGTCTTTCACTTTAATCCAATGTTAACCACACACAGGGTAATGCAATTTCCAAAAGTTTCTCATATTCACGTTGTGCCCATCCGGACCTCTCTTCAAGAATACGTACAAGCGCGTTGTTCATCCAAAGCAGTTTATTAAAAACCCAATGCATTTCGGGCTGCTGGGGCCCTTCATCAGGGGTAACTACAAATGAACAGTGAAACATACATTACACATCCATTGACCAAAGTATGTTATGCTGCAACAGTTAAAACATTCATGTAAACATTAACTGCTTCTCGGTCCTCCATAATTATCACAATCCTAATAATACCATTAACAATATAATTCCACCCCGTTGTGCAATAACAAGAACCTCTATCAAAGTGGAATCCCACTTATTTACATCCATTACGCCTTCGCGTTCCTCTCCCAATTACTCTCACTTTTACTTAATCGCCCTAAACACACACTCCTCCTCCCCAATTGTGCCGTCGTCCTTTCTTCTATGTGCTGCACCCTCTTGTTGAGCGCAAAAGTACCCTCAAAATCTTTCCCCTCATATGTCAACCTAACCAACTCGACCCCCTCACAGTATCCCACCTGTCCTTAACCTTTCACACAAACCCTCGTGGTGTTTGTTTAAACTGAGTGCGCTACACTGCACATTATCCATCTCCATGCTAGCAACTGCTTTTAACATGTTTTAAACAACCACCACCATCTCTCACTCGCTGCTAACAACCCCATTCCTATCCCATCCTCGTTCTTATTCACCCCAATTCCAACGCCCAATGTTCTCTACTCATTACTGCGCTCCATGTTGACTACAAACCCTGACTCACGTACCTGCTAAAAACCATCCATCCTGAACTTTCTTGCACGAAAGGATTTCGCGTTGCTTACTCCCGCCTGTATTTAAACCCCACACCTGTGTTTAGAACCCACCCACTTCACTAATCGCTAATCAACCGCCCGTGTGACCCTCTCTCTCGGCAGACCCTGCCCTTGATTATTGACTACTACGATTCCCGTGATGCAGTATATCCGCTCAATATGATACCGCAATGCTCTTTATTAAAGATACATATTCGTGACTTTTAATGCGGCTTCCACATATCAACCAGATTTTAAATGTTCAACATACGATGCGAATATTTCACTGTTCACTATGAAACACTCAATAAAAAATGCTAGGTGAACACGATGTTCTGCCATGTGTGTGGAAAAAACCACTGTTCCCAAAGCTCCAACTTAAATGCTAATCTCTGCTGCGGGTGCAAACCCCGGTTCGGGCTGAATTTTGTGTTACATCATAGAGGTGGGGGATGCACTCCTGCTTCAAACCAACTCATCCAGTTCAATAAATCGTACGCTGATGCGTGCTCGCTGGTAAAGTGCCCTGCCCGGACGGCACTTGAATCCAAAGGTACTTCATTGATGTTGGGGTGACATTCCACCCCAAAACCAGTAGCACAGCCTTATGTGCCTTCTTCAAATTCTATAAAGTCTTTATAACCCATATTACTCAATGTCATCTACTGTTTCAATTCGTCTTTCACTTTAATCCAATGTTAACCACACACAGGGTAATGCAATTTCCAAAAGTTTCTCATATTCATGTTGTGCCCATCCGGACCTCTCTTTAAGAATACGTACAAGCGCGTTGTTCATCCAAAGCAGTTTATTAAAAACCCAATGCATTTCGGGCTGCTGGGGCCCTTCATCAGGGGTAACTACAAATGAACAGTGAAACATACATTACACATCCATTGACCAAAGTATGTTATGCTGCAACAGTTAAAACATTCATGTAAACATTAACTGCTTCTCGGTCCTCCATAATTATCACAATCCTAATAATACCATTAACAATATAATTCCACCCCGTTGTGCAATAACAAGAACCTCTATCAAAGTGGAATCCCACTTATTTACATCCATTACGCCTTGCGTTCCTCTCCCAATTACTCTCACTTTTACTTAATCGCCCTAAACACACACTCCTCCTCCCCAATTGTGCCGTCGTCCTTTCTTCTATGTGCTGCACCCTCTTGTTGAGCGCAAAAGTACCCTCAAAATCTTTCCCTCATATGTCAACCTAACCAACTCGACCCCCTCACAGTATCCCACCTGTCCTTAACCTTTCACACAAACCCTCGTGGTGTTTGTTTAAACTGAGTGCGCTACACTGCACATTATCCATCTCCATGCTAGCAACTGCTTTTAACATGTTTTAAACAACCACCACCATCTCTCACTCGCTGCTAACAACCCCATTCCTATCCCATCCTCGTTCTTATTCACCCCAATTCCAACGCCCAATGTTCTCTACTCATTACTGCGCTCCATGTTGACTACAAACCCTGACTCATGTACCTTCTAAAAACCATCCATCCTGAACTTTCTTGCACGAAAGGATTTCGCGTTGCTTACTCCCGCCTGTATTTAAACCCCACACCTGTGTTTAGAACCCACCCACTTCACTAATCGCTAATCAACCGCCCGTGTGACCCTTGCTTGGGAACACCCATGCACCACCCATTGAACGCCTCCCTGGGGCAGAATAACGCATCGCAGTGATTTGCGCTGCATTGTATAACTCCTGATTTATCAAGCCACACAAGGGGGTCTTGCGTGCCGTGATAAATTGCATCTTAGGGGTTGTGTCACTTTTTAACCACGGTGTGTGGTGAAAAAGCGACGCAACCCCTTGATAAATATGGCCCTCAGTTTTGTAGCCTGTTGGCCACTTAGGGTACACCACTCAAGTCAAGCCCACAGGCTTCAGAAAAATGCAAAAAGCAACTTCCTGAACACCATTTACAAATTGCTATTTTACAGCGGGAGGTTGTTGTCCTGTGTTGGAATATCACAGGATGACAACCTGATAGTGCTGCAATCAACACCTAGAGGAGCACCTTCCAGTAGGCCCAAAATGGATTCTGTGATCTGGACATTATTTTACATTTCCAACTGGTCAAAAAAAATCATACGTACATAATTTCAGAAAGTAGTTAAATGGTCCACTCCTGGGCTCAAAAACCTGCCTCCACCACTGGAGGGAGGTTTGGCACCCATCGAAAGAAACCTTAGGATGTGTAGATGTTGAAACTGTATGGTTGTGTATGTTTCCATACAGTTCAAGGATGACCCTTGTGACTAAAGACATGTATCCAAAATCAATGTTTTTTTTCAGTTGCAATTCAAACTTTTCAAATGCATTCCACCCTGCTTATCACCGGCGGGCACCTTAAATCCATAGAAAACCCACATATGTCTGCTACATTCACATTCAGTAGACCTATGGTCATCAAGCCTTAGCAGGGATATCTTCCTGCTAGAGGGAAACTGAAAGGAATTACCATCTTTGGGGGGAAAAATGCAAACAATATGACAAACTTCATGTTAAACATGTTCTATCAGCCCATCTCTCGCAGATACACCGATAGATTTCTTAGGTTTGGCAGAATTAGAAAATATATAGTTCTCATTTTGATATTTGTTGTCAAATGAACTGTGCACCATAAACTCCATAAACTCTACTTCTGCCACAATTTAGTGATCTAGGATAATATTACATTATTGATTGTGCAGACTTCATTCCCTAGAAAAATCTACACATATTTGGCATTGCCAAACTCTAGACCTTAAGTGCAGTATTTCATTGGTTAGCATTCAGTGATTTATGTTTGTCCATTTGAAAAATGCATCAAAAAACTGAACAAATTTGTTAGAAAAATGAAAATGTCTTTATATGTCTCAATATATATCTTCAGAATGTAATGATGTGTTGATTCTGGATTCACACCCATACATAGACCTTAATTTGCCAAAAAACATATAATTGGTGAGGGTGCACTAAGAGACCAAAGAGGTACTTGTGCTTAAACTACATTATGACAATTTTTTTTTTTAAACTCCACCAAAGTGTTGTGCAAACACCCTGGCAGAGAAAGGAGTTAAGCATTGAACTTTATTTAATGGTGAAAACGAAATTTATTCTGGCCGAGGACTCTGGAAATCTCAGTAAAGTCTTTGTAAAAGCTTGGACCGATAGTTAATGCTGCAGTGACTGGTGCCCCTAAGTCCCCTCTGACCTCTTTAAGAAGAACAAAACATTTTGCTGGTGTCTAGTAGTGCATTCCCGTACATTTCCTCATTTTGGTTGTGTGTTATGTGAATTTTATTGACTTCCCTTGAATGGCTGGTTAGGTTTTAAAATCTGCAGCATGGCTCACAAAACTCTCTTTCTATCTAATCCTTACTCCTTGACCTCAACTATGATCGCTTCTGAAGTTTTTGAGAATTCTAAGATTCATAACAGTATTCAACTTAAGACACCCATGGCCTGAATATGAGAGCCCTAAAAGGGATTTAAGAATTAAATCTGAATAAGATAAAATCTGATACCACTAGATTCAGAGTTTATTGTGTGAGATGAAATTTGACTATTCTGACATTTTCTGACATTTTCCCGTCAATGGGTCATAACGTGCATCCTGGTTTTTTTGGACCAAACTCTGCATGTTGACCTTTTTCCCTGGTGAGTTTCTGCAATTTTGGCCTGCCAAATGTTATCAGGGGTACAGCCTTTATCATACCCAGTAATTATAGGCATAATAAAGTCTGCATAATCTGTAATTGCCACCCCTGAACAAACAGGTGTTTGCGCAAGGGGTCCCAATTTACTGGGGCTCTTCTAATCAGGCTCCACGTTTTTAGGTCGAGCCTCTACATTGCTTGCGCTGTCTGCAAGACCTGTTGTATCTCTTCTATGAGCTTTCGGCACAACCACTGATTGCTGTAGGGGGCGCGCTAACCTAAGGAATAGTATAATTTACTATTCCAACACCTTCCCTACTGTTGCGCACACCGGAGTTGGAATAATAAATTATACGATTCCTAAGTCCAGCGCGCCCCCTACAGCAAGTCGATGTAACGACTTGCGTTGTAATGTTCTGCGATGTAACAACGCGGTCGTTGTAACAACCGCGTTGTAATCGCTTGCGTTGTAAACGGATGCGATGTAAGGGGCTATATTCTGGCACATGGTATGTAGGGTAATCCTGGGGCTCATGATGTATATATTGTCCCCTGGGGGAGCCCACATCAGGTGGAGGGACCGTTGATCGCCAGGGTCCACTAGGAAGCCACGCCCATCAGTAGTCCTCGCAGCTGGAGCCCCCCCCCCCAATAACTCACTGAGGCAGGTAGAATATTATTGGGGGCGGGTCAGTGAATTGGGATGACATCAGGGAGTTGATGCTCTAATATTGAGTGCCGCACCCATAGCTGCCAAGCTTTCAGATTGCTAATGTGTAGCATTCTCATGGTTTCGGGGCATTTATGAGTGACAATCAGTCCCAAATGTGTGACACTTAGAGTGGCACTCTCTTGAGAGTAAACCCAAGCAATGAAGTGTGTTGAAAGATATAAATAACAGAAGTTCTACCCTTTTGACTAATGAGAAGCTCCAACAAGCATTTACAATACAATTGGTCGCTCATTTGTGAAAGTTAGAGCTATTTGTGTTGTAAGTGACAATGTTTTTTACTTTTGTTTTTAGGTCTCGCCTAGGCAGCGATTGCGCTGTCTCTTCAAGATATGATGTATTTAGGTAAAGATTTTAAGCTCTGCCCATTTTCCGGCCCATCTTTTCAATTGGCTCCTCTTACTGTCCTTTGTAAGTGGTGGCTTTTGATCCGTGAATAGGCTTAGTACTCCCGCCTTTTAGATTTTGTGTCCTCCCATGAGGACTGCCCCTGCTACGTGTTCTTACTTTCACGTTTATTTATGATGCTATGTGAGGATACTTTTCTTATGAGGTCTCACCTAGTTTGGTGGCTAAGCTGCTGCTCGTTTTCTTTCATGACAAGAACACACTTCTGCTTTTCTTCATTTCTGCGCAGCGCTGCTTTCACTTTAAATTTAAGGAACGGCATAGCAGTGCACCTTTCTTTATTTTTTATTCACAGCACCGCTTTGAATTCAAATGTAAGGAGTGGCAGAGGTGTGCGCTGCGCTTTAAATGGACCTGTGCCTTTATTTATTTATAAACGGCTCTGATCTGACTTTAAGCGCACCTTCATTTGTTTATGAATGGGGCCGCTTTCACTTTAAGCACGCCTTTGTTTATGTACGCCGCTGCTGGTTTCCTCCACAAACCACCACCGCGTATTTTCATTTCTTTATTTCAGACAGGCAAACCAATGTATTGCCTTTCCAAACGCGCTCAGCCGACAGCTGGTTCTTCTCCTGTCCCCCATCGCCGCCCTCCCGCTGTTCACTGTTGATCAAATTTGCTTTCCTGTCCCAGCCTATCATCTCCCCACCCCTCCTTCATGCTCAGCCACTTCCCATGCCGCTGTCTCCTGAGCGGCGCTCGCTTGTTTTTGTTGGTGTCTCTTGAATTTTATGTCTGAACAAATACATAGGTTTCCTGCTCAATAGAACTTTCTGCATCACTGGCTAGCTGATAATCTTCATACCTACCTTCCTGATGGTAAGCTGTTCCTTCGCTCCACTCCGTCCGTTTGATATTTCTTGAATTGTTCACTGCCGCTCTCTGTACTCCGAGAGTGTTTAGGGGAAATTGTATGTCATTCTCATTCACTTTTCTTTCTTTGAATTAGCACAGGCACTTTGCCTGGGGAATAAGAACAATTCATTCAGGTGGCGGGGGTCCTCTACCCTAATGTCCAAGGCTGCAAAGCATTATGCAGCAAGTGTCCCCTGCTATACAGTACTGTCTAAGACTGCAAAGTATCTGTGTGCGTTGCGATTTATCTCACTTCCCTGTCTTTGATCCTTAATTTTGATATCGTTTGTTAACAGTTCCTGTTACAATCGTTGTGCGGGCGCCAAACTGAAACTGAAACTACCTTAAGGTGTCCTCCACACACGATCTCTCAATCCTCAACTCTACTCTCTACTCTATTCAAAACTGGATGTTAACTCATCAACTCATTCTGAATCCCTCCAAAACAGAATTCCTCCTCCTCTCAACCTCTCTCTCTCCTCCTCCTGTTCAATCTTGGATGGATCAGCTGAATCTACTTAACAATAAACCTATCGTTGTCAACAGCGCAAAATCCCTTGGTGTCTTACTCAACAAATGCTCAATCTACTCTCCCACATCAACTCCATTGCAAAGAATGCTCGATACCAACTGCGCCTTCTTTGGGGGATTCAACGCTTCTTCCCGGAGCAAGACCTTAAAACCCTGGTCCAATCGCTGGTTCTCTCTAGATTGGACTACTGCAATTCTCTTCTTACTGGCCTCCCCAAATCCCACCTTTCCCCTCTTAAATCCGTTCTCCATTCAGCAGCTCGTTTTATAGTTGGGGCCAAAAGAAGTGATCACATCACACCCATTTTGTCTTCCCTCCGTTGGCTTCCCATCGAGGCAAGATCAATCTACAAGATGGCTTGTATCGCCCACAAAGACTTGCACACTTCCTCCGCTCGCTACCTGGCCAATAAACTGAAAATCTCTGGAGGCTCTAGACCGTCTTGTAATGTGGAAAAATTACTGCTTGAGCCTCCCACTTTCAAAAGGGAAAGATCGATGGCTCAATCCTTCTCAGGCAATGCAGTGAGAATCTGGAACTCGCTTCCGCCGCAGCTCCGCACCACCACCTCTACCTGGACTTTCAAAACTGACCTCAAATCTCTTCTCTTCCAAAGACACTTCCAGAACTAATACACGCCCTTTCAAGTCCCTCAAGGAAGTTCTTTCACTATTGTAAATTTTGTATTCTATGCCTGTACAAGTGTCATCCCAGTGTGTTTTTGAGTGACTGTCTTCTATTGCTGTTTTATACCTCTTCTTGTATTTCATTTGCTTCTGTAACATGTACATTTGTAACATTCTCCTCATGTAACGTAACTGGTCCTACTGTGAAGCGCTCTGACACCTTTGGGTAAAGTCTGCGCTATATAAAAATGCATAAATAAATAAATAAATACTTATGAGGGGTTGCCCATTGTAAATAGCGCTGTGAATAGTAAAGGAAGATTGCATCCATTCAATATTTTGGGAAAAAGATCATCATGAGTTTAATTCCCACATGATTGTTTTTTGTGGTTGATGAACAGGGATTCAGCTCTAGTTTAAGTCAGAGTTCTGTCAGGAAGAAGGGGCAATTGTGCACTTTCTCTGCCACAAAATTGGATGACATGACTTGAGCAGCAGCAATCGGCTTCAGACTTAGGTCCTAGCAATAGCTTTTTTCATCAATTATTCCAGATTACAGTGGCGTGTTCTTATGTTCAAATCATGTCTTGAAGTTATTCTTGCTGAGATATTTGTTTGTGGTTCAAGACCTATTTTTGCATGTGGGCAGCTGCAATAATGATGCTTTAGGTACCCCCAGCCACCTCATCATGATCGCTCCGTCTCCACAATTCTTTGTGCAGCTTTTTTCACGGGGGTAGGCACCCTAGTGCAGTCTGAACACTTCCTTCAGTGAAATGCACCCCCTTCCTCTGACATTCTGGCTCTGCAATGACAAGCCTGTTTCATTCTGGGCTCCGCAGGAGCTTACATTTTACAGATACACAGTGGTTATGACCAGTCTATGGAACTCTCTTCCGGTTAAACTTCGCCTAATCCAATCGGGATCGGAGTTCAGAAAAGCGCTGAAGACCTGGCTATTTAGCCAGAGCTAGACTCCAGATATTTTATCTCTCCTGCTTGCCTGCGCTAGCGCCGGGACACCTCAGTCAGAGGTAGCTGATGCGCTTTATAAATGTATTTATTATTATTATTATTATACTCTTGAATAACATAGCGAGTAATGAGCTAAAGCTGCACTCTGGGGAAAGCAACAAGGCACTTCTCCCTCTGTCAGAGCCTCCCTTGCATTAATTTCCATGTATCTTTCCCCTTCTACCCTTCCCCTTTTTTCTACCTCTCTTCATCCTCTATTCACTTCCCCCTCCTCTGCCTCCTGACGCTTCCATCACTTCCTGCTTCACCTGCCCTTTTTCAACTTTTCCTTTTTCCTCTTTCTTCGGCCTACTACTGACATCATCTACCGCCTTCCTCTCTTTTTCCCATGCATTCCCTCTAACCCTTTGCCTGGTACTTCTTCCACCGCAATATACCTCCTTCTCTCCTATCATCTTCCTCTTCCCTTTCTCGTCCTCTACTCTTGCTCGGACATCAGCCTCTTTCTCTTACCCTCTCCGTCTTTTTCCATCCTCTAACTCCATCTTCTCCCACCTTTCATTCTTTCACCTCTACCTCATTTTCCCTTTTTCACACCATCTACCCCATGCATTATATTTCCCTTACACCTTCTCGTCCTGTGTCGCCATCTTCATTCCTTATTTTCTTTTCTCATTCCAGCCAGTCATTTTTTCATCACAATTTCTCTGCCTCCTAACTCCTTCCTCTCTCCATTTTAGTTATCTACTCTTGGCTTCATGGACCGCCAGTGCACTGGAATACGATCCACAGCTCTAGTGGAGCCGATGTGGGTCGTGTTCTAATTCCTCCACCTCACCAGCATTACTAAGAGACAGCAATTTGCACACTTAAGGCTTACTTGGAGAGAGGCACGGCAGCACACAGTAGGTGCCATGCAAAAATCATCTTTTCGTTTTATTTATTCTTTAGTTATGCTAATGAGGCATTTCTATGCTGAGGGAATACTTTGTTTTAGAGGGGACATAAGGAGGCTACTAATTTCTTACAGTGATGCAATGTAGGATCAGCCTTAGTGGCTTGAAAACAGCTGTCAAAGAGGGCGCTACACTATTAGGGACACGGACAGTCCACCTCACACTAACCACGTGCACAGATGAGGGGTTCACAGGATGTTGAGCCAACGCTAAGACTCGAACCTGGTTTCCCAGTTCCAAAGTTGGTAACTCTGGTCCTAGCGCAGTCCTCGTCAACAGCAATCTAAGGCCGGCAGACATCACTGAACAATATAGCCAGCTGATGCAGAGTGCGCCCCACACTCAGCTGGCTTATGAAGACAGCAAGCATCCAACTCCACATAACTCAACACAACGCCACACAATTAAGTTCTACACAATTCCACAACACACAAATGCACAACGCATAATTCCACTACACAGCACATTTCAGCATCTCATTAATTCCATACCACACAGTTCAACTCTACATCATCCCACTACATGCCACATAATGACAATCCATCAAATTCGACTCCACAAATTTCCAGTCCGTTCCATGCCACATAATTCCACTTCACATCACTCCATGCAACATAATTCCATTACACTCCAAGCAACACAATTAAACTCCAGATAATTCCACTACACATAATTGTACTCCAACCAACATAATTACACTTCACGCCACATAATTACACTCCACATATATCCACTCAGCTCCAAAACACATAATTACACTCCACAAAATTCCACACAATGCCACACAAAGCCACACCACACGATTCAACGTCACACAATTTCATAACTCACAACATAATTACACTTCACTCCATACCACATAATTACACTCCGCATAAATCTACTCCATGCCACATAGCAACGCTCCCCCTAATACACTCCACACCATGCCACATAATTCCACTGAACATAATTACACTCAATGCCACACAATTCCACACAACAGAATTCAGCTCCACATAATTTTATTCCATGGCACAAATGACACTCAATACCTGCCACTCCATTACACACAATACCACGACACATAAGTCCACTACACTTAATACCACACAATTACTATCCACATAATTCCATTGCACACACACGCACTGATCCAGCATTTCTCATATTGGTTCACTTCAGGTCTTTCAGCACAGTTTCTTTGCCATAACTTTTTTTAAAAATCCAAACCGCAAACACATACTCTCCTCTCTTCTTTTGGTGTCTTCTGAGAACAAAGGCACAGCCTCTTTATGCGCCTATAACCTTCTCTCCCCTTCATTCTCTCTTTCTCACACAGTCCTTCTACTACTGTCATTAGAGTTCATTCACAACTTCATACACAAACTATGTATCATTCTCAATTTTACGTTCTATCTACTCTATACAACTCTCGCCCCTACCTACTCATCATTCCGCATAATTCAAAAATACAAATACACTACACACCACACAATTCCACCCTACACAATTCCACAACTAACAATTCCAATTCAAACCACAGTAATTCCACTACAAACAACATACATCCACTCCACTACAAACATTAAACATAAGTAAAAAACAATATCATTTACAATGCAAATAGCTCTAACTTTCACGAATGCAAGACCGATTGCATTGCAAATGCTTGTTTTCTAAGTCTTTCTCAGGGATTGGAGGCCTCTGGGTGCATCTATCTTTCTCTAAACATTAGAGCACTTCTGGTGAACCTGTTTTTCAAGAAGCATAAATATTTTCTGGAGAGGGAAGGTGATAAACCAGAGTGTGAGCAAGTCCTTCTTGTTTCAAAAGCAGTAACAACTCCTACTTATAGCTTGTTTATTTTCATGTTGCAACAGTAGTTTCAAATAAGTCACATGAAGTGAGTTTCGTTGTATATATCATGCAGATACAGATAGAAAAGTTTATTGTTCAGTTAATTAAAACTATTCCAATAATAAATACAATAACATGATACAAAAAATAGTAAAAGTGTCAATAATGTCAATAATGTCAAAAAGCCAGTTTGAGCGCAGGACAAGACCTATGCACAAGTTCAGTTTGTACTACATTCACAAACACCACGAAGCCCAAAAACACTGATTCAAGCCTTCAATTTAGACTGTGATGATACGCAAGGCAGTCGCTGATGTCATTGAGTGAGTGAGGCTTGCCGGGGGGCAGTTGGGTCTGCTAATGCTGTCAGATATTAGTGATCCTCTGGCTGTGTGAACTTCACAAATCTTGCCAAAAGATGATCATCATTACAGTCAAAACACTTTTCGACAGTCTCCCTACCTGTTTTCACACCAGGTCATAGGAACGCTGGCTTCAAAAAGTACTTCAGTCAGTTTCAGGGCCGAGCAAAGACAAAGACAGGGAGACACTTGGATTGATTTAGTATTGCACAAAATACATTTATTGCACAGTATCTCGTGTTTCCAACTGTGGCCGATCTCACAAACAGACCAAATGAATTAAAAAGATTTTCTTAAGGCAAAAGCAAGGTATAGTTGGCTCTTGAAACTTGTATAGGAACTACCTACCCAGATAAACACTTTGCAGCTGCTAAACCTATGAAGATCCTATTTGACGCATAGATGTTTCACAAATCTTTTCGATACCCTTATAAAATGGTTACATGGTAGCCCTAGGTTGCAAATAGGCCCCATGCTTAGATTTATGATGCAATATTCAGAGTTTGGTACCAGCTCTTATGAGGTGCAATTCTTCTCTTCAGATAAAATAGCTTTTAAAGAGCAAGGGGCGGCAGGGGATAGCTCTCGATTGGTTGGTCAGCTTTCTCGATCATCGCACGCAGACCATCAATCTAGGCCCTTTTCGATCCCAAACTATGAAGCTTAGTAAGGGGGTACCCCAGGGCTCCTGTCTGAGCCCTACTTTGTTTAACATCTATGTGGCCCCCCTTGCTAAAGTAATCCGAAAGTACGGCTTTACGCCGTTCTCCTACGCTGACGACACACAATTACTCCTGTCCTTCGATAAGGACACGGAGTTCGTCGATCAGCGCTTTGCTAATGGCATGTCTGCCATAGCAGAATGGATGACTGAACACTTTCTGCAGTTAAATGCGGCCAAAACTGAGATCCTTCTGTTTGGTGCTGCATCAACTTCCTGGTCCCCTGAGTGGTGGCCGACAGTGCTAGGCCCCGCCCCTCTAGCAACTTCGGTGGCAAAAAATCTAGGTGTCAGGTTAGATGCACATCTATCGATGAAGGATCAAGTTATGACCACTGCCGGGACCTGTTATCATACCTTGAGCCTGCAGCGCAGAGTGTTCCGGTGGCTACCCCTAACTGTACGCAGAACCTTAATTCAGGCTTTGATTATAGGTCGCCTGGACTATTGTAATGCTTTATTGGCATCGGCGAATGAGTCTTCTCTTAGCAGACTGCAGATTGTCCAGAATGTGGCTGCATGCCTAACTCTTAACAAACCACCCCGCACCTCCCCCAGGCCATTATTGAAAACTCTCCATTGGCTCCCAATTCGCCAGAGAGTAAAGTTTAAGCTCTGTTGCTTTGCTCACAGAGCTCTTTATGGCACTAGCCCGAGTTATATGGCGGATAAGTTCAAAGTGTACTGCCCGAATCGGTGTCTCAGATCGGAAGGCAAAAAGTTATTGGTGGTCCCTCATTTTAAGAAAAAACGATCCGGAGGCAAAACTGTGGCCTATCTGGCGCCAATATACTGGAATTCTCTGCCAGAGGATTTACGCAAATGTCCTAGTCTTCCCCGTTTCAGAAAACTCCTGAAGGCGGAATTATTCAAGGCTTGAGCTATGGGAATCTGTGCCTGACTGACCTGTTTCTATGTTTAGCGCGGAGATACCCCTTCGGGGGTGATTCCTGCTCTCTATAAATTCTCTACATACATACATATTTGTTCCTGTATCAACGACGTCATATTGCAACTTCTACGACCCACTGTTCATTTATCAGGCACATTCTAACCTTATCTGTGCATGTAGTGGTGAATGTGGAAACAAAAATAATCGCCTATATAAATTGCAGGGGGCGAGGCCTAACCAGGAAGTTATCCTGACATGAAAAACCTTGTCGCCATAACTTGGTGCTGGCGGAAAGGTTGCCCTTGTTATTTCCAAAATAGGGGCGGGAGAGGGGCCTCTCAACTCAGTAGGTAGGTGGAACAAAGCAGCTGGCAATGATTTTGGTTTCAACATAAATAGATAAAAATGATGACAACCTCACTCAAGAAGGCATACGCCAAGCAATTTATAACCTGTAACCCTGATAATGGAGAAACCCTTATAGCCATGCTTATTATGCCTTCTAGTTAAAACTACTATATTCCTTTTAGGTGATTCCCAATCAGGGAGTTAGTATAGCGATAGGCCTCCAATGATTTAAAAAGGTGTTAAAAGCCAATGGCAATCTTATCTAGTAGGACAGTGTAATTGGCATTGTGTAAGATTGGAACTAAATTGTCACCTCTCCCTGAAGGGCAAGACCTGTCATTCCTGAAAGCTGGGCCCAGGTCTGCCACATACAACTTAATAAATAAAGTGAGTAACACACAGCCTTGCTGAAGGACTCTATTTAATTTCATTGAGTTTGAAATATATCTGCTCATCTCTATTTTGACACAAACCAAGGTCTCAACTTCTTCAGGGACCAAGCCACAGCAAAGGCTTCCCTCTCAATGGCACTCTAACACCACCTTTGTAGGAGTTGTCTACAAATAAAAGCAACTGGTTGATCCTGGCCCTCATCATTTACGTGTACCCAAAGTGCCCCAATCCCATGTTCAGTAGCATCTGCTTGAACAATGAACACCTTGCTACAGTCAGGTGCTTTTAAGACAGGTGCTGACCACAAAGGCCTTTTTACACTCTTTAGTCAAAATTACTTTTTTGAGCTGTTTCTTGGACGTGAGTTCTGTCAATGATACCACAATGGTACCATACACCTTCACAAACCTTCTACAGTACTCCATCAGGCCAAGAAAAGCTCTGACCTAGGCCTGAATCATTGGAGTAAGGGTGGGCGGAACTCGTGGAGTTTCACTCGGCGGAATTCTGCAGAGTTACATAAAAACTCAGCAAGATTCTGCGGAGTTCCATGAGCGGGAGGAATCGGCACATCACAGTGATTTTTAGCATCGGGAGCTTGTTCTGCACTGCAAAATCAGCACAAATGGCACATTGTGGTGCGCCTGAAGGCGCTGCTTCATTGTTGCTGTGCAAGTAGATTTCCTACTCGAGCGGCAGCTTTCTCACTGAAAGCGACAGCTTTCTCACCACGAATGGCCGCTACTGCCTGTGACCGTCCGCGTTGAGAAAATCTCGCCGGGTGCCATTGTAGCGATTGAAAATCGCACTAGGCAATGCCAATTCTTGCTCGCGCTCACCAACTTAACATTGGCGAGTCACACTTGAGAAAAATCTCTGAGCCATGCCCTATTTGGTACTTACTTGCCTTAATAGTCAGTCATGCCTGCTGCAGGGCCTGAGGCACTTTCTTAAAGTGGCCTAGGTGCTCCTCCAAGGTTAAATTAAATACAGCGATATCATTCACATTTGATGCACTGAAAAGTTCATGATATGATAGGACTCTAGTCACCAACATTTGGATGGTGGTAGGTGCATTTTCAAACCAAATGGCATCACTTTTAAAGGAAAGTGACCTTCAGGGGGCAGATGTATTAAAGTGTCACCCAACGCAGTGCAGCAGCCAAAAATGCTGCACTGCGTTGTGTGACAGGGACGGAGCAGGAGAGTGCCATCTACAGAGATATGGCTATCTAGCCCCCCCCCCCAGAGCCGGCACAGGATTTTGCTGCAGTGCAAGATGCAGACACCATTGCGCCACAGTGCCAAGGTGTATGCGAGAGTCTAGCATAGGTTTTGTACAGGAAGGGTTCCCTTCCAGTACAAAATACCATGCCTAGACAACATTTAACACTTTTCCAACTTTGTATGTGAGCAGCACACATGGAAAGTCAAAAGGAAAGGAGAAATGAAAACATTTCTCCTTTTAACGCCTGGTTTCAAAAGCGTTTTTTTTATGCAAAGCCCTGTCTCACACATTTGGTAGATAGGGTTTTGCATCAAAAGGTGTGGGCTATTTCATGGCTTCGCATTTCTTTGCACTACTTTTAGTTAATTTCAGCGCAAAACAAGTTTTGCGCTGGAAAGTAAATAATAAAAAAACATTTTTGCTGGTTTGCGTCACTTTTATGAGGGAAAGCCAGTGCAAAATGTTGGTAAATCATCCCCCTGGTGTTGAAAATGCAGACCTCTCCTTGGGTGAGGGCAATCTGCCAGTAACCTGAAGTTAAGTCTAATGTACTTGGGTACTATTCTGCTCCCAGCTTGTCAATTAGCTCATCAGGACTTGGTATGGGGTGAGCATAAGTCTTAGTAATTGGATTTAAACCTCTGTAGTTCATGCAAAACCTCTTCTCAGGTTTGCCAACTTTTGTATTAGGTTTGGGAGCCAGCACCACTGGGCTGGCCCAGAGACTGTTAGAGACCTCAATCATCCCAGGCTCTCGCATTTTGCCAATCTCAACCTTAATGCTAGCTTTGACCTGGTCTGTCAGTCTGTAAATTTTAAACTTGACAGGCAAGCTGTCACCTGAGTCCACATCAAAGACACACCAATTAGTCAGAGCTGGGTCAAGGAAAACAGACTAACAAATTGTCTCAACCAATTATAACCATATCTCTGCTGTTAAAGTAGAGAAGAGCACTTCTACATCCACTGAGATACCTTGGCATTATTTGACAGTAAGTCAGGGAGTGGTTCACTCCCTTCTTCCTCTCCCTCATATGTCACCATGAGCATGGTCATGTCAACCCTGTCATGGTATGGCTCCAGTTTGTTTACATCAATCACCCTGTGAGGGGGTCCTAACGTGCCAAGGTCTACAAAGTAGGTGATCTCCGCTTTCTTCTCTTAGATTGGATAGGGTCCAGTCCATTTGTCTTGGAGGGTCCTTGTTCTGGCTTGTACTCCACTAAGGAGGACTTCTGACCATACCATGCTAGAACGCGGGCCTAGCACATAATCCACTATATCTCAATTTGGTTCCTTGATGGGGTTTTCAAACCTTCTCTCACCAAACTTAGTGGATCCCTCTCAGGGTGGCCAAAAAAAAGTTCAAATGGGCTACATCCCACTCTCTTTTGCAGCACCCCCTGTAGGCAAATAACAATCATCATAGTAGGACGTCCCACCTTCTTCTGAGTTTCTATGGTAAACCCACTATCATGCCTTTCATGGTCTTGTTGAACCTTTCAAATAGACTGTTAGTTTGAGGTTCATGGGGTGGTGAATTTATAAGTAACACCACATTCATTCCACATAGCTTTTAAAAATGCATGCATGAAATTAGTAGTGCAATCTGAAATCATCTCCTTAGACAAACCTACTCTGGTAAAGATGCCAAGTAGGGTTCATGTCACTGTGGGTGCAGTGACTCTCCTACTGCCACCAATATAAACCTATTCGCAGATGCGGTCTGAGGGGTCCATCACTATCAATCCCCACCCTTTCAAATGGAGTCATAACCATAGGTGGTGGTATTAAGGGAGCCTTCGTCTTGCCCCTGTCTTGATACTGGCTTGATTGTGACACAGGAGTGACAGAAGTCCTTCACTTTTTCTGAAACCTGAGGCCAATAAAAATGGTTGACCAACCGTTCCCAAGTTTTAGTTCTCCAGATGTCCAGACACGTGGATGTCATGGGCTAGGTTGTGGAGAAATTATCTGTACTGTTGGGGGCCTATCACTCTCCTAGATGCCCCTGGTTTGGTGTTTCTTGCCTCACTGTACAGAACTCCCTCATCCCAGTATACCCTGTGGGTATTACTGTCATCCCCCTCTTTTGCCTTTTAGCTAACTGCCTAAGGCCCTCAAGAGTGAGACAGATCCTCTTCCCCTGGCACAAGTCCTCCCTGGAGTGAACCACCTGCTCCCTAAAGCTCTGTCATCTCTGGTGTGTCTCTCAAGGGGACTAACTGGCACATGCATCAAGCTAGGATTTTGCGAGTCCTTAATAGCGAATATTAAGGATTCGCAATTAAGGATTCGCAAAATCCTATGCATGTAGGAATTGCTATAATAATAGCGATTCCTTCACATTCCTTATTTGCGACTCGCAAATTGCGAGTCGCAAATAAGGAATGGCTTCCCATTCATTCCTATGGGCCTATAGGCCCATAGGAATGAATGGGAAATTATGAGCGCTATTTGCGAGTACCAAAAGGTACTCGCAAATTGCGCATGCAATTTCAAGGGTGCAGGGGTGTCAAAGGACACCCTGTTGCACCCCTGAAATTGATCCGTGCACATATGTTGCGCACACACATGTCCCAAGGACGTGTGTGTGTAACCTTCAACTTTGAAAAATGCACTTTAGTGCATTTTTCAAAGTTTTGCAAATTACCATGAAGTTCAACTTCATGGTAATTTGCGCCCCTAGTAGCGAAATCGCTAATATTTTTACTTTGTTGCATTGCATTTAAGGAATCTCAATTTGCGATTCCTTGAATGCAATCGCAATTTAAGTAATCGCAATTTAGAGATTACTTAAATTGCGATTTTTGCATTTGGGATGATGCATCCCAAATGCAAAAATACCGGTCGCAAAGGGGCAGATTCTGAGAATCTGCCCGTTTGCGACCGGTTTTTCTTTTGATGCATGTGCCTGATCCTTCTTTGCAGACACCAGGTCCTTCCCCTCAGGGTTAGACTTCCTCTGGGTCTTATGACTTTTTGAAGATGGCTGACTATACTTCCTGTCCTTTCTCTTGCTCTATGGGACCTGAACCATTTTTCCAGGTTTCAGATTCTCTTGACTCCCCTGTAGTGCTGTTTGTGTTCTTGTGGCTACACACACCAACTCAGGTAGGCCTAGTATTGCTGCTTGAGCCCTCCTTACCACACCTGCCCAAGCAGACATTTCAAGGCCATTCCTTAGCAGACGCTCAACTGGGATGACAGGGGTTACAGCTACCTTCTTCAAGCCAGCACGCCCTCCCCACTCAAAGTTTACCACTGATGTGGAATGGAACTTTGTCTTGTTGTCAGCACTGACATACTGGTACATCTCATCAGGGATGATTTGGTCTGGGAAAACCAGCTTGGAAATGTCCATGGTTGTCTTGGCACATGTGTCCCTCAGAGCCTTGAGCTCAGTCCATTGATCTTTGTCCACTGCCTGTATGTCTCCTTAGTTTGAAGCCAGGTGACCAGTGTGTTAATTTCTACCCCACCTACTGATACTAGAGTGACCTCAGTATACCCATTGGAATCTTCAGGGACAACTTACTCTCCCCATCCCTACACTGGCAATGCCTTTGGGCTGCCCACCAGGAGGGGTCTTCTTGGTGTAAATAGAATCATCTCTTTTGTGCCTGGTTGATGACTATCAAAACACACCCTAACATTCAAGGGGTCAAAAAGTTTGCCCTGCTATCCTGTCCCCTTGGAAAGTAAAGGGTCTCGGGTTTCCACCATTGGGCATTTTTTAGGGGTCCTTTGAGAACTCTTTCTTTTTATCTTTGTTGGCCACACCTTTCCCCTGAAGAAAGGCCTGACTCCCTTTCTTAGGATCACCTGCATGGGACTTCTAGGGTACCCTAGTGGGTACCCACTCATCTGCTATCTTACCCAGCTCACTGGGGCTAGATATCTTTGAGTCTACCAGATGCTGGTATAACGTCCCTGTAGGAGAATTTGTAAGAATGTGCTCTTTCACCACTAAATTGTAGAGCCCTTCATAAGTGTCTACTTTGTTACACTTTATCCAGCCATTCAGTACCTTTAATGAAGCATCCCCAACGTTCCCCCATTTCTGATGTGCCCTCTTGTGTGAGTTCCTAAACTTCTGTCTGTACTCTTCTGTGGTATGACCAAAGAACTCTGCAAGTGCTGCCTTCATGTGTCGGTAGGACTCTACCACCTCACCCTCTGGGTCAAAAGTCTATCTCTCCCCACCACTGGTACTAGCTCCCACAGCAAGGACCCCCATTGCTGGGCACCCCCTTTCCTCATCCTTGGAGCCCTCTCATATAATGCCAGCCACTTTTCAATGTCATCCCCTTCAACAAATTTCGGCACAATACTTTAGGGCAAACCTGGTCATGAGCGTCCCTTGCAGGTACCTCAGTCAGATTTCCATACTTACTGGACTGCAAACCCAGCTTGACCTTCATCTCACTGAAGGCTACTGCTTTTTTCCTTCAGGGCCAGTCTCCTTTCCTCCAAAGCAAGGAGGCTCATGCCCCCTCTCTGTAGTTGAGCTCCTCTCACTTCCAGATATTGAAGGGACTCTGGCACAAGTGTAGGTGGCCGGTGGTCATTGTCCCCCCCATCCTCCTCTCAAATGACCTGTCTGTCACCATCCTTTTCTCCATTGCCTGGGGCAATTTCATTTCCCGGGAGTGCTTGGGCTCTATGAGCTTCCTCCCAGGCCCTAAGGGCCTTCCCAGATTCCTTTTTTAGCTGACAATTAATCTTTTTTGTCCTTACACAGAGCCCTCAGCTTGCTGATTTTGAGTGTGGACAGGGGGGCCAAATCGATCTCTATGCTTCCTGAATTTTGCAGCAAGTTTTGTAAACTTTTCAAAACTTTTGAAAAACATCTAAAAACATTTTCAAAGTTCTGTAACTTCTGGAAGTGGTACATTTGAGACTTCAGAACTTGATTCAACTAAGCAAGTATGATTAGTGATCAGAATTACTTCTTGTCAGGTGTCGATTTGGTGGATTTGTACATTATCTAAATTACTAACTGGTGGACTCCAAAACACAATTTCTGGATCCCACCGCTAAGCACCAATCATGAGGAAAGTGGTTTATTATACGGTGTGGTTGCGTGATCACACCGCGTGAATATGACACAATTCTGTATCAGATTCAGCCAGGTTCATTTGTAAAACCTTAGCTCAGTCCTGTGTAGCTGTGGCTCAGAGCAGTCAGGATCTATCAAAGGAATAAGTGTAAAGCATTAAGACCTACCAAAGCAGTTGAATAAGAAGAAAACACAACACAATAAAAATCCAGCACCAATTTATAAAAAATAGTTTCTATTTTTATCTTTAAATAAACACGTCAACAACAAAATTCCACCGGAGGGTTCCAGAGATATGAGTTAAAACACAAAAAACAATAAATCACAGCTTTCCACTACAGGCAATACATCTTTGTAATCTACTGTACCCGCAGTTTAATGTTACCCACAACAAGTAATTCAAAAATGGCTGTATGGGCACACTTTTGGAGACCAACTGTGATAGGGAGCCAGTCACAGGGACCAGTCAGGTCCGGTTGGACAGTTACCTGTCACTTAAGAGTCTCCAGTCCAGTTCCAGGTCCTATCGGCAAACTGTCATGGAAGTGGTTCTGATACACGGGATACAGGATGCTGAATGTTAGGCCTGGCACTGGCATGTTTTTCCCCTGTCTTTTTGCTTCTGACCTCCTGTTTTTGACTGTGTGTTGCATTTATTTTTTGCTGGTTTTAGAACTCAAGGCACTTTACCCCTGCTGATCAGTGCTAAAGTGCAAGTTGTCCCTGTGTAAATTGTGGGGCATATTATCAAGAACGGCGTTACAATTATCGCCGCTTTAGCGGCAGGAAACTGCCGCTAAAGCGGTGATAATGGGCTTGATAATATGCCCTTGAGAATTCCAATAGAAGCCCATGTTCTGCTGTGATCCTGGGCTTCTATTGGAATTCTCAATGGCATATTATCAAGCCCATTATCGCCGCTTTAGCGGCAGTTTCCTGCCGCTAAGGCGGCGATAATTTTAACACCGTTCTTGCTAATATGCCCCTGAATTTGTAAATTGTTATCCATGGTTGGCATATTTTATTTATTGGTAAGTCCCTAGTAAAGTGCACTGTGTGTGCCCAGGGCCTGTAAATCAAATGCTACTAGTGGGCCTGCAGCACTGATTGTGCCACCCACATGAGTAGCCCTGCAACCATGTATCAGACCTGCCACTGCAGTGTCTGTGTGGGTAGTTTTCAACTGCCATGTCGACTTGTCAAGTGCACCCACTTAGTAGGTCCAAACCTTCCCTTTTACTACATGTAAGGTACCCCTAAGGTAGGCCCAGGTAACCTCCATAGGCAGGGTGCAGTGTATTTAAAAGGTAGGACATGTGCTGGTGTGGTTAACATGTACTGATAGTGAAATACTGCTAATTTCGTGTTTACACTATTGAAAGGACTATCTCTCCCATAGGTTATCATTGGAGCTGCCTTGTAACCTCTTACAAATGTAACTTCCAATTGGGAATAGATGGAGATGTGGAGTTTGGGTTCCCTGAACTCACAATTTATAAATATATATTTTAGGGAAGTTTTTTTTTAATTGCGTGTTTGAAAATGACTTTTAGGAAGTGGGCATTTTCTTGCTTTGCTATTCTGGGCCGCCGCCTGCCTGTGGAATCCACATCTGAGGGAGGGTGACAGTTGGACTGTTTGTGCATTCACTCTAGACAGTCACACAAAGGGAGCTGAGGTGTGCCCTGCATATCCTGATGGCACACCAGGCTGATTGGCCTTCCTGAGCTGGTGGGAGGAGTTGTCACCTACACCTGAATAGAGCGGTGCCTGTACTCACACAAAGCTGTCTCCACCCCATGTAGTGTTTCCAGAGCCAGGTCAGGGAAAGGCAGGGTCTTGTTGTAGGAGAGCAGGATCTGCTTCACATGGGTACCCCCACTTTTTGCTGATGCTTCACAGTTTTTCGACTTTAGTCTGGCTGGGGCCCTGCTAATCAGAACCCCAGCCTAGCTGCTTCCTCTCTAAAATGGTTTCCATGTACCTTAGGTACATCTTTGATTGGAATCTGGAGTGCCCTTATAAGTCCCTAGTATATGGTATACTATGTACCCAGGGCATAGGTACCTCAGAGGCCTGCCAGGGGCTGAAGCATGTATTATGCCACCCCTGGAAGGCCCGCCAAAATGACACCACAGGTCTGCTACTGCAGCCTGGGTTAGGTGGTGCATGCACCCCTTACTGTGATATAGGCTACCTATATCACTACAATTGCACACACATATAAGCCTATAAGTCACTCCTATGGCAGGCCTTAACAATCCTGAAGGCAGAGTGCTTGGTTTTTATGTGAGAGGGTGCCCCTGCATGAGCAGGGCCCCTCTGCAGCGTTCGGAGACAATCCTCTGATGCTGTTTGTGGTGCAGCCTGACCATATACTCTTAAGTGCATTATATCCTCGCGGTAAATGCTAACTTTGGGATGGCTGCACAGAAACATGTCGTGTTTGGTGTCAAACATCTTGGAATACTACCCCCGCCAATTCTGGCGATGGGGGTAGCATTCCACCCTTCTAGAGGGAGAGACATGTACAGACTGGGCTACCCGGTAACTTCTTTCCAGAGCCCTGGCATCACAAAATGGATGCCGCTGCCACAAACACGGGTCTGGCCTCCTGCTGCTGACTGAAACTCCGGCAGGGGAGGCCTGGACAATAGGTTTCCTGTCCCAGGGAGGTGTAACCACCTCCCCAGACATGATAGTGTGTATTAGGGCTGGGCGGAGCACCCTCTGGTGCTTTGAAGTCCTGCACTGGGGGCACATTTGGTGTCCCTGTGCATATGCCAGTTCAAACCGGTTGCAGGGGCTACCTGCCCCTGCTCTGGCATGAAACTGGACAAAGGGAATGGGTGTAACCACCCCTCTTCCCTGACCCTCCCATAGGTGGGTCCCCAGAGTATGTCCAACCCCTAACTTAGTATAAGTATGGGACCCCAGTCCTTAGGACTTTAGATTACCCTGGACGAAACTCTGACACCGAATCCTGGACCTTCGACGCTCTACTTCAAGATTAGAGGACTGAAGAATCTCCTTTGGGGTCAAGGAGTGACTCCCCTGCTTGGCAGGCACCTAAGAAGCAATTGTCCGGTCTGCATCGCAGAAGCTCCCGCCGGACACTGAAGTTTTTGCATCACCAGAGGTAGATTTCCAGAATTCCCCGAGGCTGCCCTGAGTCCCCAGCAAAGCTGAGGCCCGTAGCTGTCGTGGGTAACGTGGAACCGTGACCCCTGGACACCGAGCACATTTGCAAGTGCATCCTCTTCCTGATCTCCCACGAAGTTGTGCTTTGGGCTCCAAGTAGCCCCCGCCTCCAGCGCGGACTACACCGAAGATCACGGGCCTCCACTCCACGAGTGTCCTGCAAGCCAGCTCTAAGTGCGTCCACTTGAGGCTCCTTTGCAGTCATTAGTCCATTGGCTAGTGGGCCCTCCTGAAGGCTCCTCTTCTTCTGCTTGGGCTTTCCTAGTTGCTCCAGAGGTGCCCTGACTTACCTTCGCTGGGTGAGTCCCCCAGACCTTGCTGATCTGCAACATCGTCCTTTCTTTGTTTCTTCGAGACTTGCCGTTGCCAAGGCTTGTTGGGTCCAATCCGGTCGTTGATACCGCAGCAATCGACAGACGTCGAGGGCAGCTCGAATCCAGCTCCTGGTTGTCCTCGACGCCTCCTGGACCTCGTGGCTGAAGAGTCAAGACGACCGTCAACCTACCTGAAGCATCCAACATCGGTGGGCATCTGCTCATCGCCTTCCTGGTCACTGGCTAGTGACCCAGACTCTGTCCCCTCTGCTTTCAGGTTCCTCACATCTTTGATCCACCTTTGGATCCACCCGAACACTTTCGACTTGGTCGCCAGCAGCACTTTGCAGCAGATCGCCATTGAAAACGACAACGAAACCCAACCCCGAAAGACACCTATGCGCCCGGCTCCCCTGGGTGAGGTAACTCGAGTACTCCGGTGCTCCTGTGGGTATAGACTCTAGAACCACCTAGTTCTAAAGGGGTTTGCTCCAAGTCCTCCTCTAAGTGTCCTTTTTCTTTAAAATTCCAACAGCGACATTCCCCATAGAAGTCAACGGCGGCTCGTGGCTGTGTTCTCACACTGCACGCGTCCCCCGTGGGTCCCCTGTGTCACTACCTTGGGTGGTTCCTTGTGGTCCAAGCATTTCTACAGGCCCTAGGCCTTGTGTCTAGCTCAGTCGTGGTTCTTATACCATTTTATTGGTATATGGTTTGGTACGCCCCAGGGCTCAAACGTGTATTTGTGCTATTACTGTTGATAACTGACTTGTAACTTATGTACTTCGAACTCTAGCCTCATAAAGAGACTAGAGGGGTGTGTTTACGACTAAATACATATATTTTATATGTATACCTGGTGTGGTCCTCTTTCATTCGGTCACTCAAGAGATTATAGACTGGTAAAACAAGCTGCTTTACATTCCTTCAAGACTTAGCCTGAAGGCTGCCCTCCATAGCTACCACTAGGATAGCTTTCAATAAAGGTTGTCTTTAACCTATCTCCAATAAGGGGTTGTTTGGACTGGTGCAAGGTGCCCACTATAATTAGTGGACAGCATATACCAGGCCAACTTCTCACATTGGTGTGCAGCGTGTGGGATTCCAGCTTGCTATTGTTTTACCAGATAATCTCAATTGAATTGATCAACTGAAAACCACTAAGGGTACCTTAGGTACATATATTTCAAGCTTAGGATACAGTAAGTTCTACTGAACTTAGAGTTGTGTGTTAAGGGATAGCACACCCTTTCTACAACTCAAGAGAGTTTAGTAGGCCACACTAGAGTAGGTAGTGCATACACCACACCACACTAGTAATGTCTTCACTGCCAGGAACCAGTGAGCTCCTACCATCCAGATATGACAACCTCTCATTCTTGGAATTAAGAGAGTTGTGCAAAGTTAGGAAGCTGAAGACAGGCAAAAGTGCCAACACCCAACGTCTCTTGGAGATGCTTCTGCTTGATGATCTTAGAAGACCCATAAGGTCTGAAAGGGTAGGCAGAGAGGGTGGGGCAGAAGATGAGGGAGGGGCCAGGGATGAAAATGCCCAGGACCTGACCTCTGAAACTGGCCAGGGGATGACAATGATCCTGACCTGGAAAGTGCAGCTACTCCTGAGGATGAGGAGGAGGCCCAGAATGACCTCCCTTTGTCCCCCAGGAAAAGTTGTGAGTGTGCCCAGAAGGTCTAGATCTCCTTCTCAGGAGTCTAACCACTCTGACACCTCATTAGGGACCTCTGTCTCCTCTCATAGGAGGGACTCCTCTCATGAGAGGAGAAAGAGAGTGATTCAGTATGAGCAAGCCCAGCGTGAGCTCAGAAAACAGCAGTTGGCTATAGACAGGGAGTCCCTAGATCTCTATAGGAATGTATGACAGAATATCGACGGACAGAAAATCGACCTGCAAAAATATCGACACAGAAATATAGAAGTCAAAAATATCGAAGTCCAATCTACATAAAGGTAAGTACAAAAATATCGAAAAAATATATAGTTGTCAAAAATATCGAAGTTAAAAATATCGTTTTTAAAATGTTTTAATAATAATGTAAAATTAAGTAAATAATACATATAATTAAAATAAATATAGTTAAAAATATTAAAAGATATATAAAAATAATAACTAATACATTAAATGTTAAAATAAATTAAACATATACATATAAATTAATATATATACTTACTCCACATACTGCAACAGTAGAGAAAGTGTTGGATAGCGTAGGGGTAAAAATTACTATTCCCACTCCAGAGAGTGCAACAGTGAGGAAAGCGCTGGATAGCGTAGGGGTAAAAATTACTATTCCCACTCCAGAGAGTGCAACAGTAGGGAAAGCGTTGGATAGCGTAGGGGTAAAAATTACTATTCCCACTCCAGAGAGTGCAATAGGAGCGAAAGCGCTGGATAGCGTAGGGGTAAAAATTACTATTCCCACTCCAGAGAGTGCAACAGTAGGGGAAGCGCTGGATAGCGTAGGGGTAAAAATTACTATTCCCACTCCAATGATTGCAACAGTAGGGAACGGGTTGGATAGCGTAGGGGTAAAAATTACTATTCCCACTCCAGAGAGTGCAACAGTAGGGAAAGCGCTGGATAGCGTAGGGGTAAAAATTACTATTCCCACTCCAGTGAGTGCAACAGTAGGGAAAGCCCTGGATAGCGTAGGGGTAAAAATTACTATTCCCACTCCAGAGAGTGCAACAGTAGGGAAAGCGTTGGATAGCGTAGGGGTAAAAATTACTATTCCCACTCCAGAGAGTGCAATAGTAGGGAAAGCGCTGGATAGCGTAGGGTTAAAAATTACTATTCCCACTCCAGTAAGTGCAACAGTAGGGAAAGCGCTGGATAGCGTAGGGGTAAAAATTACTATTCCCACTCCAGAGAGTGCAACAGTAGGGAAAGCGTTGGATAGCGTAGGGGTAAAATTACTATTCCCACTCCAGAGAGTGTAACAGTAGGGAAAGCGCTGGATAGCGTAGGGGTAAAAATTACTATTCCCACTCCAGTGAGTGCAACAGTAGGGAAAGCGGACAACGTAGATGTTAAAAATAACATACTTATAAATGAAATAAATATTGTAATTAAATAATGATTGATTAATAAATTTAGAAAAAAAAACCCTACAAATATATCAAAAATAATAATTACTTTAATAATATTAAATACTTCCCACCCTATTCCCCAATAAACACACAACACACTCCACATACATTTTCACACAGTTAAATTAATTTTCAATTAATCAATTAATAAAAATTAATTTGCAATTAATAATTAAATAAAAAATGTCAATAACAATAAATAATATGTAATAAAAATTAATAACCAATTAATAATTAATTAACAAACTAATTAATTAGCAATACCAATAAATAATATTTAATAAAAAGTAAGAACCTGTTAATAATTAATTAACAAAACAATTAATTATTGATACCAATAAATGATATTTACTAAAAATTAATAACTAATTAATAATTAATTAACAAAAAATATCAATACCAATAAATTATATTTAATAAAAATTAATAACCAATTAGAAATTAACTAACAAAAAAATTAATTATCAATACTCAATTTTTCTTAATTAATTACTTAATTACAAATAATTTACTTACCACCCTATTCCCTAAAAACACACAACCCACTCCAATAATAAATTAATACAAATAAAATAATTATCAATTAATAATAATTAATTGCCAATTAATAATTAATTAACAATAGATTAATTATTAATAACAATAATTAAAAATTAATAATTACTTAATACAAATTAAATTACTTCCCACCCTATTCCCCTATAAACCCACAACCCGCTACAGAAATAAAACACAAAATTTAATTAAAATAAATTAATAATTCCTAAAAATTATTATTTAATTTACTATAATTAAATTACTTCCCACCCTATTCCCCTATAAACCCACAACCTGCTACAGTACTAAAACGCAAAATTTACTTTAAAAAAAATTACTAATTTCTAAAAAATTTATACATACATTTAAAAAAACAGTACAATACTTAACAAAAAATATAGAACACATACATATTAAATACATACTAAAATACATAACAGTCATATAAATATCGATATTATTAACATCGATAATTTAACTATCGATATTACTAACATCGATATTTGCAACATCGATATTTCTTACCTTAACTTCGATATTCTGGTTGTAGATATTCTTGACTTCGATATTTTGTCCCTACGATATTTAAAACTCAATATTACTGTGCTTCGATATTTAAAAATCGATATTTTGACTGTCCACCCTCTAGAAACAGAGAAAAAAGATGGGACTAGAGTCCCATGGTGTCAGCAATTTCCCCAGAGATAGGGAAAGGTCTTATGACCATAGAAACCTGAGAAAGGTTGTCCCTCCCTACCAGAGTGGGGATGACATCCACAAACCGCCCTCCTCGCCGCAACAGACGACATCCGCACCCTACTGGACAAAGGAGAAACAGTAGCCCTCATCCTCCTCGACCTATCAGCAGCGTTCGACACAGTCTCCCACCGCACCCTAATACGCAGACTCTACGACGCAGGAATCCAGGACAAGGCCCTCGACTGGATCCGCTCCTTCCTCTCCGGCAGGATGCAGTGGGTCAGACTCCCCCCTTTCCTCTCGGACCCCACACCTACCACCTGCGGAGTCCCCCAGGGCTCCTCCCTCAGCCCGACGCTCTTCAACGTCTACATGGCTCCACTTGCCCCCATCGTCAGAACCTACGGACTCAACATCGTGTCATACGCAGACGACACCCAGCTCATCCTCTCCCTATCCAACGAGCCCAACACCGCCAGATGCAACTTTCGAGAAGGCATGGAAGCCGTCGCCAAATGGATGAAAAACAGCTGCCTACAACTAAACACCAACAAAACAGAAGTACTCATCATGGGCCCAAACCCCGATGCCTGGAGCGACACCTGGTGGCCCCGCGCCCTCGGAAACCCGCCAACCCCCACGGACCACGCACGCAACCTGGGAATCATCCTGGACTCCGAGCTCAAAATGGACCGCCAGATCAACTCTGTCTCGTCTTCCTGCTTCCACACCCTCCGCCTCCTTCGTAAGACCTTCAAATGGATCCCCTCGAACACCGGAAGACCGTCACTCACGCCCTGGTCACCAGCAGACTCGACTACGGCAACGCACTCTACGCCGGAATAAACAAGAACCTCACCCGCAAGCTACAGAACATCCAGAACGCCGTCGCAAGACTGGTCCTCAACCTGCCAAAACACTGCCACATCTCCCAGCACCTGCGCACACTCCACTGGCTCCCTGTCGAGGCGAGAATCACCTTCAAGATGCTCACCCACGCACACAAGGCCCTCCACGGCACCGGACCAGCATACCTGAACAGCCGACTCAAATTCCACGCACCCCAAAGGACCCTACGATCAGCCCTGCTCTCCTACGCCGTGGTCCCCCGCACCAGAAAGACCAGATCGGGAGGCCGCTCCTTCTCCTTCCTCGCGGCCAAAGCATGGAACGCCCTTCCGCTCCACCTCAGACAGACAACATCGCTCCCCATCTTCGCAAGAAACCTCAAAACCTGGCTTTTCGACAGACCCCCTCCTTGATGGATGGAACCTGCACCCCCCCCCCAGCGCCTTGAGACCCTTACGGGTGAGTAGTCGCGCTTTAACAAACCCCTGATTGATTGATTGAAATGGATAACTGCACTTGAGAGGGCCTGTAAGGTACAGAGGGTCCCCCCGGAGCAGTGGGCAGCAATCTTGTGGCTCTCCTTTGCAGACAAAGGTAGAGATAAGCTCCTCACTGTTAGAGAAGAGGATGCTGACAATTACAAAGTCTTGAAGAGTGCTCTGATTGATGGGTTTGGCCTAACAACTGAACAATACAGGTTAAAGTTCAGAGATACCCAAAAGCACAGACTCAAGACTGGGTGGACTTTGTTGATTGTTCTGCTAAGGCTCTGGAAGGTTGGTTGATGGGCAGTAAGGTATGTGACTTCACAGGATTGTACAATCTTATCATGAGGGAGCAGATTCTTAATAACTGTCAAAATCAGCTGTTGCATCACTACCTGGTGGACTCTGATCTGACCTCTCCCCAAGAATTGGGAAAGAAGGCAGACAAATGGGTCAGAACCAGGGTGAGGCAGAAGGTACAGAACCAAGGTGGTGACCCTAAGAAGCAAGATTCTAAAAACTCCGATAAGGGTGGGGAGAAGGGTAAAGACCAGAAGTCTTCACAAGGCCCCCAAAAATCTTCTTCAGGTGGGGATTCACAGTCTAACAAGGGAAAAGGCCAAAAGAAACCATGGTGCAAAGTCTGTAAGCAAAAGACACACTGGACCAGTGATTGCACCAAGTCCAAAGACTCTATTCCAGCCCCCACCAATGCCCCTAAGGCACCTGTTCCACCTAGTGCAGTTACAATTGGTGGTGGGAGTACACAGGCCAAGGGTTTAGTAGGGTTGACCCTGGGTAGTGAGATGAGCTCTGGCCTAGTCAGAGAACTCACTCAGGCTGTCCTAGTCTGTGATGGAGGCATGGATGTGACCTCCTCTGTGAGCCCCAGTAATCTGGGCAAGTACAGGCAACAGCCATTAATCAATGGAAAAGAGGCTTTGGCATTTAGGGACACAGGGGCGAGTGCCACCATGGTGACACAAGACCTTGTGGATCCTGGGCAGATTATACTTTGTGAAATGTACCAAGTGACCAATGCTAGCAATGTCAGAACAGACCATACTCTGGCAGTTGTTAACTTCTCCTGGGGAGGGGTAACTGGCCTTAAGAAGGTTGTGGTGAGTGCAAACCTACCAGTTGAATGCTTACTTGGCAATGATCTTTAAACTTCAGCTTGGGCAGAAGTGGAGCTCAGGACCCATGCAGAAATGCTGGGGATCCCTGCAGATGTGTTTGCTGTGACCAGGTCACAGAGCAAAATGTCTAACACTGAACAGGCCTTGGATCCTGGAACAATGGACCAAGTGCCCTCTAAGAGGAGGAGTAGTAGGGTTAAGGCAGTGCCTTCCCCCTTGGCTCAGAAGGAAGATCAGTCTCTTGAGGGGGATGATCTCAGTCCTGAGGAAGGAACTGTCCCAGAGGAACTTGAACCTGACCAGGTTGAGTTCTTGGTGACAGGGGGCCCTTCCAGGGCAGATCTGAGCCAGGAGCAGCAGAGCTGCCCCTCTCTTGAACCCCTCAGTCAGCAAGCTGCTGCTGAGGCTGCTGGGAATGCTAATGGTCCCCATAAAGTGTATTGAGATGATGGACTCTTGTACTTAGAGTGTAGAGACCCCAAGCCTGGTGCCACCAGGAGGTTGGTTATACCTCTGAAGTTCAGGGGCTTCCTATTGACCCTAGCCCATGACATTCCTTTAGCAGGTCACCTGGGCCAGAACAAGACTTGGGACAGAATTGTCCCTCACTTTCACTGGCCCCACATGTCTGAAGACACCAAGGAGTTTTGTCGCTCCTGTGTAACCTGCCAAGCCAGTGGGAAGGCAGGTGGCACCACAAAGGCCCCCTGATACCACTACCTGTGGTGGGGGTTCCCTTTGAAAGAGTGGGGATTGATATTGTTGGTCCCATGGATCCCCAAACAGCATCTGGGCACAGGTTTATCCTAGTGGTGGTGGACCATGCCACTAGGTACCCAGAGGCTATTCCCCTTAGGACCACTACAGCACCTGTGGTGGCAAGAGCCCTCCTGGGAATTTTCTCAAGAGTGGGCTTCCTAAGGAGGTTGTATCAGACAGGGGGCCAAACTTTATGTCTGGATACTTGAAGGCAATGTGGAAGGAGTGTGGAGTGACTTACAAGTTCACCACACCCTATCACCCACAATGCAATGGTTTAGTGGAGAGATTCAACAAAACCTTGAAGCATGATTAAAGGGCTCCCAGAAAAGCTTAGGCGAAGATGGGACATACTCTTGCCCTGCCTTTTATTTGCATACAGGGAGGTGCCTCAAAAGGGGGTTGGCTACGGACCTTTTGAACTTTTGTTTGGTCACCCTGTCAGGGGTCCATTGTGCTTGGTGAAGGAAGGGTGGGAGTTACCTCTCAAGCCCCCAAAGCAAGACATAGTGGACTATGTACTTGGTCTCAGCTCCAGGATGGCTGAATACATGAAAAAGGCAACTAAAAACCTGGAGGCTAGCCAGGAACTCCAAAAAGCCTGGCATGACCAAAAGGCTGTACTGACTGTTTACCAGCCAGGATAGAAGGTGTGGGTGCTGGAGCCAGTGGCCCCAGCAGCTCTCCAAGACAAGTGGAGTGGACCCCAGACCATTGTTGAACAGAAGGGTGAGGTTACCTATTTAGTCGACCTAGGAACACCCAGGAGTCCCCACAGGGTTCTCCATGTCAACAGACTGAAACCATATGTGGACAGGGCAGACATGGGCTTGCTCATGGCTATTGATGAGGGACAGGAGGAAGAGAGTGACCCACTCCCTGACCTGCTCTCACAGAACCCTGATGATGGGTCAGTGGATGGTGTAGCCTTGGCAGGCAGCCTCCCTGCTCAGCAGCAAACTGATTGCAGACAAGTGCTCAATCAGTCCAGACATATGTTCTCTCTGACTCCAAGTCAAACCACCTGGTGCACTCATGAAGTGGATACTGGGGACAGTCTGCCTATTAAAAAAAAGATTTATAGGCAACCTGACCATGTCAGGGACTGTATCAGAAGTCCAGAAAATGTCGGATTTGGGAGTTATTAAACCCTCAGATAGCCCTTGGGCTAGTCCAGTGGTCCTTGTGCCAAAACCTCACACCAGTGGTGGGAAAAGAGAGATGAGGTTGTGTGTGGACTACAGGGGTCTCAATGCAGTCACTAGGACTGATGCCCATCCAATACCCAGGGCAGATGAGCTAATAGACACTTTGGCCTCAGCCAAGTATCTCAGCACATTTGACCTAACAGCTGGCTACTGGCAGATCAGGCTAGCTGATGATGCAAAGCCAAAGACAGCATTCTCAACCCCTAGTGGGCACTATCAGTTTGTGGTAATGCCCTTTGGTCTGAAGAATGCACCTGCCACTTTTCAGAGATTGGTGAATACAGTCCTTACAGGTCTGGAGGCCTATAGTGCAGCATATCTAGATGATATTGCCATCTTTAGCTCCACCTGGGAGGATCACCTGGTCCACCTCAGAGATGTTTTGGAGGCCCTGCAAAAGGCAGGCCTCACTATCAAGGCCTCTAAGTGCCAGATAGGGCAGAGTCAGGTTGTGTACCTGGGCCACCTTGTGGGTGGAGGCCAGGTTCAACCACTGCAGAGCAAAATCCAGACCATCATGGACTGGGTTGCTCCAACCACCCAGACTCAGGTGAGAGCCTTCTTAGGCCTGACTGGGTACTATAGGAGATTTGTCAAGGGGTATGGATCAATAGTGACACCCCTGAATGACTTAACTTCCAAGAAAATGCCCAAAAAGGTACAGTGGACAGCTAGCTGTCAAAAGGCATTTGATGACCTGAAGCAGGCCATGTGCACTGCTCCCATTCTCCAGAGTCCTGATTACTCCAAGAAGTTCATTGTCCAAGCAGATGCATCTGAATTGGGGGTAGGGGCTGTACTGTCACAATTGAATGATGAAGGTCAGGATCAGCCAGTAGCTTTTATTAGCAGAAGGCTGACCCCTAGAGAGAAACGTTGGTCAGCCATAGAGAGGGAGGCCTTTGCTGTGGTTTGGGCTCTGAAGAAGTTGAGGCCATACTTGTTTGGTACTCACTTCCTTGTTCAAACAGACCACAAGCCCCTCCTATAGCTAAAACAAATGAAGGGTGAAAACCCCAAACTGCTTAGCTGGTCCATTTCCCTACAGGGGATGGACTTTACAGTGGAACATAGACCTGGGAGTAACCATGCCAATGCAGATGGACTCTCTAGGTATTTCCACTCAGAACATGAAGACTCAACTGGTCAAGGTTAGTTTAATGTCCCTGTGTTTGGGGGGGATTGTGTAGGAGAGTAGGATCTGCTTCACATGGGTACCCCCACTTTTTGCTGATGCTTCACTGTTTTTCCACTTTAGTCTGGCTGGGGCCCTGCTAATCAGAACCCCAGCCTAGCTGCTTCCTCTCTAAAATGGTTTCTATGTACCTTAGGTACATCTTTGATTGGAATCGGGAGTGCCCTTATAAGTCCCTAGTATATGGTATACTATGTACCCAGGGCATAGGTACCTCAGAGGCCTGCCAGGGGCTGAAGCATGTATTATGCGACCCCTGGAAGGCCAGCCAAAATGACACCACAGGTCTGCTACTGCAGCCTGGGTAAGGTGGTGCATGCACCCCTTACTGTGATATAGGCTACCTATATCACTACAATTGCACACACATATAAGCCTATAAGTCACTCCTATGGCAGGCCTTAACAATCCTGAAGGCAGAGTGCTTGGTTTTTATGTGAGAGGGTGCCCCTGCATGAGCAGGGCCCCTCTGCAGCGGTCGGAGACAATCCTCTGATGCTGTTTGTGGTGCAGCCTGACCATATACTCTTAAGTGCATTATATCCTCACGGTAAATGCTAACTTTGGGATGGCTGCACAGAAACATGTCGTGTTTGGTGTCAAACATCTTGGAATACTACCCCCCCCCACCAATTCTGACAGCGGGGGTAGCATTCCACCCTTCTAGAGGGAGAGACATGTACAGACTGGGCTACCCGGTAACTTCTTTCCAGAGCCCTGGCATCACAAAATGGATGCCGCTGCCACAGACACGGGTCTGGCCTCCTGCTGCTGACTGAAACTCCGGCAGGGGAGGCCTGGACAATAGGTTTCCTGTCCCAGGGAGGTGTAACCACCTCCCCAGACAGGATAGTGTGTATTGGGGCTGGGCGGGAGCACCCTCTGGTGCTTTGAAGTCCTGCACTGGGGGCACATTTGGTGTCCCTGTGCATATGCCAGTTCAAACCGGTTGCAGGGGCTACCTGCCCCTGCTCTGGCGTGAAACTGGACAAAGGGAATGGGTGTAACCACCCCTCTTCCCTGACCCTCCCACAGGTGGGTCCCCAGAGTATGTCCAACCCCCTAACTTAGTATAAGTATGGGACCCCAGTCCTTCGGACTTTAGATTACCCTGGACGAAACTCTGATGCCGAATCCTGGACCTTCGACGCTCTACTTCAAGATTAGAGGACTGAAGAATCTCCCTTGGGGTCAAGGAGTGACTACCCTGCTTTCAGAGAACAAGGGACCCCCTCTAAGGAACGAATAAGGTCTGGGAGTAAGAGGGGAGATAAACAGACCAGTGGAACCAGAAAACACTCCCCTTAGACCTATATTTCTTTTTACAAAAGAATGAAACTAGTATGGGTATAGGAATATGCCACACATCAGATATTTATAATATAGCAACATCATTATTTTTTGAGGTCATATTTATTATTATCATTGACTTCTTTTTTCCTTTTTTTACAATGCATTAAATGTCATTTTTTCAATCGATACAAAAACTTTTTTTATAGTGTTTTTTATAAAAAATGTATATACATATAAGCAATCGTGAAAAATAAAATACAGTTTTGTTAATCCCCAAAAACCCACAAATCTTCTTAGAACTCATACATTCCTCACAGTCGTTCACATTCATACAAGACACTTATGCACATCTGGATTAATAGGAAACATAAGATGTAAATCATTTCCACCAAGATGAAAAAGACAATAAGGTCTGGACACACGAGGTCGACGCGCGTTTCGGTGGGTTAGCACAGACGTGAACCACCTTCTTCAGGACCTTGTCCAAATCGGGCACAGTATCACACAAGCAAATACACAGGGGGACAAGTTTCCTACAACGAAATTCCAATAATCAGAACTGGGACGACAGAGTCTTATGTCGAAGGTAGTAGCCACTATGCCTTATTTTCTACACCTTATTTTCAAATATAAGAAAATCTGTGTGACCTTCAACATATCTTATATGAGTAATAGCAGAACCTTGGCAAGAGTAAAAATCACGAATGATATATGGATATGTATTCCTAAATGTGCTATCTTCTATATATTGTTTAGTTACTGATTGAAAGACGCAGTCAGCCACCATAGGGGGTAACAACCCCACAAGGTGGTCAGAGTATTCAATGATTACAGCCAGTAATCACAATTCCAGAATTGACGATGGGGTCCTGCAAAGTGCTCCGCGTCCCGCCACAGTTAGAGAACTACCCTGCTTGGCAGGCACCTAAGAAGCAATTGTCCGGTCTGCATCGCTGAAGCTCCCGCCGGACGCTGAAGTCTTTGCATCACCAGAGGTGGATTTCCAGACTTCCCCGAGGCTGCCCTGAGTCCCCAGCAAAGCTGAGGCCCGTAGCTGTCGTGGGTAACGTGGAACTGTGACCCCTGGACACCGAGCACATTTGCAAGTGCATCCTCTTCCTGGTCTCCCACAAAGTTGTGCTTTGGGCTCCAAGTAGCCCCCGCCTCCAGCACCAACTACACCGAAGATCACTGGCCTCCACTCCACGAGTGTCCTGCAAGCCAGCTTCAAGTGCGTCCACTCGAGGCTCCTTTGCAGTCGCTAGTCCGTTGGCTAGTGGGCCCTCCTGAAGTCTACTCTTCTTCTGCTTAGGCTTTCCTGGTTGCTCCAGAGGTGCCCTGACTTACCCTCGCTGGGTGAGTCCCCCAGACCTTGCTGGTCTGCAACATCGTCCTTTCTTTGTTTCTTCGAGACTTGCCGTTGCCAAGGCTTGTTGGGTCCAATCCGGTCGCCGACACTGCAGCAATCGACAAACGTTGTGGGACAGCTCGAATCCAGCTCCTGGTTGTCGTCGACGCCTTCTGGACCTCGTG
Source organism: Calotriton arnoldi (assembly GCA_963921515.1). Classification (NCBI taxonomy): domain Eukaryota; kingdom Metazoa; phylum Chordata; class Amphibia; order Caudata; family Salamandridae; genus Calotriton; species Calotriton arnoldi. The sequence continues at coordinate 402,206 of CAWUFW010014063.1, forward strand.
GCTGAAGAGTCAAGATGACTGTCAACCTACCTGAAGCATCCAACATCCGTGGGCATCTGCTCATCGCCTTCCTGGTCACTGGCTAGTGACCCAGACTCTGTCCCCTCTGCTTTCAGGTTCCTCACATCTTCGATCCACCTTTGGATCCACCCGAACACTTTCGACTTGGTCGCCAGCAGCACTTTGCAGGAGATCGCCATTGAAAACGACGACGAAACCCGACCCCAAAAGACACCTATGCACCCGGCTCCCCTGGGTGAGGTAACTCGAGTACTCCGGTGATCCCGTGGGTATAGACTCTAGAACCACCTAGTTCTAAAGGGGTTTGCTCCAAGTCCTCCTCTAAGTGTCCTTTTTCTTTAAAATTCCAACCGCGACATTCCCCATAGAAGTCAACGGCGGCTCGTGGCTGTGTTCTCACACTGCACGCGTCCCCCATGGGTCCCCTGTGTCACTACCTTGGGTGGTTCCTTGTAGTCCAAGCATTTCTACAGGCCCTAGGCCTTGTGTCTAGCTCAGTCGTGGTTCTTATACCACTTTATTGGTATATGGTTTGGTACGCCCCTAGGGCTCAAAAGTGTATTTGTGCTATTACTGTTGATAACTGACTTGTAACTTATGTACTTCAAACTCTAGCCTCATAAAGACACTAGAGGGGTGTGTTTACGACTAAATACATATATTTTATATATATACCTGGTGTGGTCCTCTTTCATTTGGTCACTCAAGAGATTATAGACTGGTAAAACAAGCTGCTTTACATTCCTTCAAGACTTAGCCTGAAGGCTGCTCTCCATAGCTACCTATCTCCAATAAGGGGTTGTTTGGACTGGTGCAAGGTGCCCACTATAATAAGTGGACAGCATATACCAGGCCAACTTCTCACACTTGTGTACTACAAAGACAATCCTTTGAAGTTTGCCTACTTCAAAGGCAGAAACTGGTATAAGTATTGGAGCTGTGACACCATAACTTCAGAACACGTCTGTACTAAGAGTAGATTCTGCCAAGAAGAAGAGCTCAAGAAGCTGTAGGAGGGGAACTGCAACTCTGCTTGTTGCTGTGTTGGGCTGGCCTGCTGCTTGCTGCTTCTGTCTTGGGCAGTGAAAGGACTAGACATTTGCTTTCTGTATCCCACTTGCCAAGGTTCTCCAAGGCCTAGTGTGTGCTTGCCTTCTGTGAAGAAGTCTCAGGGCTATCAAAGACTTCAGCTGCAACCCCTGAACTCCTCTACTGGGAGTTCTGACCTGCCAAGTGGTGCAATTCCAGTTCTGGGCCCTTATCGGTGATTTTAATGCAAAAGACTCAAGAAAATCCAAGCACAGATCTCCAGCGCCTGTTTTTTAATGATGCAGCACTGCCGTGCGGTTGAAAAACTAACACATCTTTGCAGCCAAAGAATCAACACAGCACCTGCCGTACGGCTAAAAGATCACCGCAGCCCGAGTCCCGAGCACTGTCTCACTGACATCCAGGGCACCATTCCGACTCTGACGCAGGCCCTGCTGTACGGCTGAAGAAATCAACACATCATGTGCTCCATGGCAGGAAAATCGATGCAGCACCTGTTTCGTCACCACTGCATCGACCCAGCGCTTTCAGATTTTCAGCACATTGCACCTGTGTGCCAAGTTCTTCATCAACTTTGCCTCGTAGTAGAAACCGAGGCCGTGTGTCCAGATATCAACGCATTTCCTCTCCTCACATTAAGGAACCCAATCATCACCTCCCCTGACAGTAAGGAACCAACTCATCACCTTCCCTGCGCTGCAGTAGGGAATTGACACATCACCTCCCCTGGGAGTAAGGAACCAACACATTTCTTTGCTTTTCCGGCGCCTCACCTCCCCTGCGCCTGTTTTTGTCTTTGATTTTTACTCCTTCAAGGTACTTTATAAAAGTGACGCATCCATAGTTTCCTATGGACTGAACTGTTTTAAACCTTTTAAAAGTGATATCTTTACTTGTGTATGTTGGATGTTTGTAATTTTGGTCTTGTTTTATTTAGATAAATATTGGTTATTTTTCTAAACTGGTGTGGTGTCCTTTTGTAGTGTTTCCCCTTGTTACTGTGTGTTTGTACAAATGCTATACACATTGCCTTTAAGCTAAGCCTGACTGCTCGTGCCAAGCTACCAACGGGGTGAGCAGGGGTTATCTTGGGTGTGTAACCCCCTTACCCTGACTAGAATAGGGGTCCCTACTTGGCAGGCTGCAAGCTGAAGATGCACATGAAATGAACGCTGTGGATGCTTAGCTAGTGTCGGGGGTCAATCAATCAATCTTTCTTTATTCGGCCATCCAGTGGCTATAAAAGATACAGAATACGATAAAATCACATACGAGGCATATTCAAATCCATTATCATATAAGATCATTTAAAACTTTACACTAAAAACTGAGGACGTATCTACTAGAAATGGGGGTCTCTAGTTGGCAGAGGTAGGTACCTTTGTCCAAATAGGGACCCTTGCTTCTAATCAGGGTAAGGGGGATACACACTTTAGATAACCCCTGCTCACCCCCTTGGTAGCTTGGCACGAGCAGACAGGCTTATCCCAAAGGCAATGTGTAAAGTATTTGTACCAACACACACAGTAACACAGTGAAGATACCACAAAAGGACACCACACCAGTTTAGAAAAATAAAATGTCTTTATCTAAACTAAACAAGACCAAAATGACAAAAATCCAACATACACAGTTAAAAATATGACTTTTAAAAGGTTTCAAGAACTTGTACCATGGAAAACTATGGATGCGTGACTTTTCACCAAAGTACCTGTAGTTGCTTCAAAGTTCACCAAGCCAAACAGCCGCAGCGTCGGAAAACAGAGATGCAACACTCCTGAGACCCTGAGGAGGCGATGCAACAGTCCCTCAGCACGCAGAGGAAGGGTTGCGTCGATTCCGGTCTGTATGGGGAGTGATGCGTCGATTATTCGTGCCGGTTCCGGCCCGCAGGTGATGCGTCAGAAGAACTTGCCGCACAGGTACGATGCGTGGGAATCCGGGATGCTTCGGTGAACGATGCGGCGGCGTTGCGCGGCGCTGTGTCGCCCTCTTTAGCCGCGATCCCTCGATGCGTCGATTCTTGCAGCGATGATATGCGCTGCAACGGTTTTCGCAGCAGCGATGCGTGGAAGTTCTTCTTGTGCCATGAAGATGCGTCAGAAAAATAGCCGCAAGAAGAGCGATGCAGCGATTTCTGTAGTTCTTTGAGTTTCTTCTCTCTTCCAGCTCCCAAACAGCAGCAACACCCTCCAGGGGCCCAAAACTGGCACAGGTACCTCAAGGCAGGTTAGAACTCACAACAGCAGAGTTCAGGGGAGCTGGGGGTAAAGTCTTTGTGTCCCTGAGACTTCTGAACAGGAGGCCAGCTCACTTCAGGCCCTTGGAGATCTCCTTCAAGCAGGGGACACAGCACACAGCTAAGTCTTTCTCCTTTCCTTGGCAGAAACAGCAACTGCAGGCCAACCCCTGACACACAGCAAGGGCAGTACTTCTCCCCAGTCTCTCCAGCTCTTCTCCTTGGCAAAGGTTCCTCTTGAATTCCAGGAATGATCTAAAGTCTGGGGTTTTGGGTCTGCTACTTATACCCCAACATGTCTTTGTTCTCTTTGTGCAAGGGGCTCTGAGCCCAGTTCAAAACAGTTCTGGGGGGCACTCTGCAAGTGCACAACAACATCCATTGTCAGTGTGAACCTTGGCTCCAGACACACCACAGGGGGGCGGAGCCAGCATTGTGGAAGGCTGGCACTGTCCTATTCAGGTACAGGTGCTACTCCTCCCACCACTCCAAATGCAGTTCAGGCCTATTCAGCCTAGTGCTGACTCATCCAGACTCCTAGAGCCACTGCACCTCCCCAGCCCATGTCACTCTAAAGCCAGACAGTCAATACACAAACAGGCAGAGGCACACTTTCTAAAAGTGGTATTTTCAAACACACAATTTAAAAACCATCTTTACTAAAAGATGTGTTATTAAGTCCTGAGTTCAGGGATACTAAACTCAATTTTTCTATCTTATCCCTATGGGAAGATATGCTTGTAAAATGTTACAAAGCATTCCCCATTCTGTCCTATGGGGCACGATAGCCTTTCAATAGTGAAAAACGAAATTGGCAGTATTTCACTATCAGGACATGTTACACACTCCAGTACATGTCCTACCTTTCACATACACTGCACCCTGTCCAGGGGGGTACCCTGGGCCTGCCCTATATGTAAGAAAATGGAAGGTTAGGGCCTGGCAAGTGGGTGCACCTGCCAAGTCGACATGGCAGTTAACAAACTGCGCACAGGCACTGCAGTGGCAAGCCTGAGACATCTTTTCAGGGATTCTCATGTGGGTGGCACAATCAGTGTTGCAGGCCCACTAGTAGCATTTGATTTACCAGCCATGGCACACTCAGTGCACTTTACTAGGGACCTACTGGTAAAACAAATATGCAAATCATGGATAACCAATCACAATAACAATTTACACAGAGAGCATATGCACTTTAGCACTGATCAGCAGTGGTAAAGTGCCCAGAGTCCTTTAGCCAACAAACACAGGTCAGGAAAAAATAGGAGGAGGAAGCAAAATGTTTGGGGATAACCATGCAAAAAGGGCCATTTCCAACACAACCCCCTTCCAGCCTAAAGCCAGGGTAGACCAATCAATACCTCGATGGGCTTCCCGGCTTGGGGCGACAGAACATGGAACCTGGCCCGGACAGCAGGGGTCTATTCCTGTTCTACGCCTTCCTGAACCCAGTTGGATCCCTCTATCCATACTCTCAGGGCCCACTAGGCTAACCCATTGGGGACCCTTCTCCTCACCTGGGGACCCCATCTGTGCAGCGCCTAAACTTACTTTGCTCACAGATGTATCCCAACAGGTAGACAGTACCCACATGGCCAACACAGTGGTATGGCCAAGTCCACCCTGGGGTGTGACTCCTGCCCCCCTCCCAGGGGCAACTCTGTCCACCAGGACAGCCAGTCACAGGGGCCACTGACAGCTGTCAGTGATGAGAGCCAGGCCTCATGCCTTTCAGGCCTCTCTAACCTCTGTGGTATCAGAAAGTGGGGGGCAGTAGCCCCAGGTGCCTGGCACCTTTTCTCCACTTTCCCTCCTGCCTAGTCAGGTATGGCATCCTGACACTGGCCCACCAGCCCATGGTCTGTACCATGCGGCTGGACAACAGACTTGGGTGGGCTCTCCCACACCCTGTCTTCCTCCCTGGGGCTCTGCACCCTCCCACCTGGAGCGGTACCCCCAGAAGATAACTTGGTAGGGGCACTGTTGGCAGTCACCCCTTCCTCCAGGTCAGGGGGGACACCCTGAACCTGGTCCTCCAACCCAGGGGCTGTACCCTTAGGCTGGACCTGTGCCTGGCAACCCAGGACTTCTGGGGGAGTACACCAACCCCCCCAAGCGAAACACACTCCTCACGAGTGGTACGAGAGTCTGCCTGGCGCAGGTCTCCAGCCTCCTGTCCACTTGACAGAGCATGAAGACCTCCCAGGCCAGAAGTGGCCTCACCAGGGTCAGTCCTGGGGTGCTCTGACCTCAGAGCTGGCAACCCTTGACCCACTGGTCCTTCCACTGGGGACTGCGTCCCCCCCTCACCCTTTTCTCTGGACTCATGCACCCTCCCTACTGGAGCTGTGCTGCCAGACACCAGAACTGGTGGGATGCTGGTTACAGCAGTCCTCCCCAATTCACCTGACACTTTGGGATCCCCCTCAGGGCATGGCCTCTCTGTACAGACTAGGCCCCCCTCCTGGTGTTCCCTTATGGAACCAACCAGGTTCTGGGACTGGGTTTTGGGCACCTTGGGACACAGCCCACTCCCACTCCTTCTCCTCTGAGACAAGACGTGGGACCCTACACCCCTCCCACTACACTGGGACCTATCTGGGCTACCACAAACCTCCCCTACCTCACTTGGTTGGGGAAAACCTGAGCCACCTCCTTCAGGATTACTCCCAAAAGCCTCATCAGACTCCCCGGACTCCACCAAAGGGTCTGCATCCAGCGCAAGCTCCCTGGAATCAGAAAACTCATACTCCACCAGGTGTTGGCATAGCTCTGGAAAACGGGTACTTAAAATATGCTCTCCAACAACTGAATCACACAGCCCCCCACAGTTGTTAACCAAGCTACCCTTTGCCTCATCATCCTGTGCCTCACACAAGTACCCCACACCACTCTACTTAGATTGGCAAGAGAGTGTCTGACTGTCTCTGTCACTCAACCCACACTCTTCTGGGCGGTCTCCACACTCACACACGAGGGCTCCTACCATGGGGGAACCCCTCTCCCTGCACCTTTCATCTAGAGTTTGTAGAGTGTCCCTCTCACCAATAGGAATATGAACCCCTGTGCCAGTTCCCCAATCCACCTCAGGGACAGTGCACACCACTGGAGCTAGCTCATTACCCTGAACCCCTTGGTGTATGTCAACCCCCTCCTTCAAGTCAGGTGCCACATCTCTGGGTGTGTGTACTTCTCTCTCAGCACTAGACACTACATTTTTGCTGCCACCATTTGAGCTGGACTCCACCTCCAACCCAGCCAAGCTCACTTCATGAGCTCCACACTTTTTCTATTCTTGGGCTAAGGCCCTTTTGGTCTCAGCCCTCTTGAGTTCTCGGTTGAACTCTCTCAGCCTCCGCTGAACATCCAGAAGCCACTCACTTTTCTCTGTTTCTCCCTCACTGTCAGAGAAGTCCTCCTCCTCAGAATCATTTGGTAGTGTTGCTTCCCAACGTATGACCTCATAGGTATGCAGGCGTGCCTCAAGATCCCTCCTTGTGGACCCTCTCTCCACAGGCAGCCCCCTCTCTTTGGAAAAAGCTTTTATCTCCTCCATTGTGTAGATATACAGGTGACAAAAGTTGACTTCCATTTTGCCAAGACTTCACAGGCGCAACACTAACCAGAGTCTCAGTATCAAAAATACTTCCAGGAGGACACCAGGAAACAGAAAAAACAGTATGTGGTTGCGTAGTGGTCTGCACTAAACTAGTGATGTATACCAGTCACTGTGGGTCAGGTACAAATACAGGTTCAAATCCTCACCGCTAACCACCAATGTTAGAAATGGGGGTCTCTAGTTGGCAGAGGTAGGTACCTTTGTCCAAATAGGGACCCTTGCTTCTAGTCAGGGTAAGGGGGATACACACTTTAGATAACCCCTGCTCACCCCCTTGGTAGCTTGGCACGAGCAGACAGGCTTATCCCAAAGGCAATGTGTAAAGTATTTGTACCAACACACACAGTAACACAGTGAAGACACCACAAAAGGACACCACACCAGTTTAGAAAAATAAAATATCTTTATCTAAACTAAACAAGACCAAAACGACAAAAATCCAACATACACAGTTAAAAATATGACTTTCAAAAGGTTTCAAGAACTTGTATCATAGAAAACTATGGATGCGTAACTTTTCACCAAAGTACCTGTAGTTGCGTCAAAGTTCACCAAGCCAAACAGCCGCAGCGTCGGAAAACAAAAAGATGCGACACTACTGATACCCTGAGGAGGCGATGCGACAGTCCCGCTGCACGCAGAGGAAGGGTTGCGTCGATTCAGGTCTGTATGGGGAGTGATGCGTCGAATCTTCATGCTGGTTCCGGCCCGCAGGTGATGCGTCGGAAGAACTTGCTGCACAGGTACGATGCGTGGAAATCCGGGATGCGTCGGCAATTGATGCGGCGGCGTTGCGCGGCCCTGCGTCGGTCCTCTTCAGCCGCGATCCCTCGATGCGTCGATTCTTGCGGCGACGACAGGCGCTGCAACGGTTTTTGCAGCGGCGCGGCGATGCGTGGAAATTCTTCTCGCGCCATGAAGATGCATCGGAAAAACAGCCGCAAGAAGAGCGATGCGTCGATTTCTGTAGTTCTTTGAGTTTCTTCTCTCTTCCAGCTCCCAAACAGCAGCAACACCCTCTAGAGGCCCAAAACTGGCAGAGGCACCTCAAGGCAGGTTAGTACTCACAACAGCAGAGTTCAGGGGAGCTGGGGGTGAAGTCTTTGTGTCCCTGAGACTTCTGAACAGGGGGTCAGCTCACTTCAGGCCCTTGGAGATCTCCTTCAAGCAGGGGACACAGCACACAGCATAGTCCTTCTCCTTTCCTTGGTAGATACAGCAACTGCAGGCCAACCCCAGACACACAGCAAGGGCATTACTTTTCCTCAGTCTCTCCAGCTCTTCTCCTTGGCAAAGGTTCCTCTTGAATTCCAGGAATGATCTAAAGTCTGGGGTTTTGGGTAAGGGTGGGCGGAATTTGCGGAGTTGCGTTCCGCGAAATTCCGCGAAACGGCAAGAAATCTCCGCGAGCACGCGGAATTTCGCGTGCTCGCGGAGATTTTGCTGCGCTTGTTGAATCCTGCCCTGCATATTTATCCACGAAGATGCCACCGTTTTGTGCAATACCTCTACTCAACTGGAGTACTTTCTACTGGCTAATCAGTAAGTGCTACCTCGTTGGGTAAATGTATAGTGCCTTCCCTACACTACAGCTGCGTAAAGGACCAGAAGAATTGTCCCCAGTGACCTGGGTGTCTGTAACTTTGCCACCGCGCCGAGCGCGGGGTCCTTTGATTAAGCTGTCCATCATAGTGGGGAAAGGGCGGGAAGACGTTGCATACCGCTAGTGTATGTGGGGCGGGGCCAAACGGGCGGGGCTTCTAGGCCAGTTCACATGCCTCTTGTTTAAAAAGGGTCAGAGCAGGATCTCAGCGGCAGACGAGGAGAAGGAACCTCCTGGTCACAGGAACTACACGAGGATTGCGCTCGAGAAAATCAAGGATGCAAAGACATCCATCAAGGATTGGAGCTAACTTTTCCGGCTGGACATGGGAAGAAGGCACATCTGCTTAACCACGCTCACGAATTCTACACGAGGATTGCGCTCGAGAAAAGCAAGGATGCAAAGACCTCCATCGGGGATTACAGCTAACTTTTCACGTTGGAAATGGAGAGAAGGCACATCTGCTTAACCACGCTCACAAATTCTGCACACCTGCCCTGCATATTTATCCACGAAGATGCCACCGTTTTGTGCAATACCTCTACTCAACTGGAGTACTTTCTACTGGCTAATCAGTAAGTGCTACCTCGTTGGGTAAATGTATAGTGCCTTTCCTACACTACAGCTGCGTAAAGGTCCAGAAGAATTGACCCCAGTGACCTGTGTGTCTGTAACTTTGCCACCGCGCCGAAAGCGCCGGGGTCCTTTGATTAAGCTGTCCATCATTCTACACGGGGATTGCGCTCGAGAAAATCAAGGATGCAAAGACCTCCATCGGGGATTACAGCTAACTTTTCACGTTGGAAATGGAGAGAAGGCACACCTGCTTAACCACGCTCACGAATTCTACACGAGGATTGAGCTCGGAAAATCAAGGATGCAAAGACCTCTATCAAGGATTACAGCTAACTTTTCACGTTGGAAATGGAGAGAAGGCACATCTGCTTAACCACGCTCACGAATTCTGCACACCTGCCCTGCATATTTATCAACTCGGGCACCTGCTTCAGTGCTTTCTTGCACCCGAATTCCGTTCCGCCGCGGATCGCGGAAGTTTCGACATTTCCGCGTTCCGCGCTGAACGCGGAAATGCCGAAATTTCGCAAGTTTAGCGAGAGGAACGGAATTTGCCGCCCACCCTTAGTTTTGGGTCTGATACTTATACCCCAAAATGTCTTTGTTCTCTTTGTGCAAGGGGCTCTGACCCCAGTTCAAACCAGTTCTGGGGGGCACTCTGCAAGTGCACACCAACATCCATTGTCAGTGTGAGCCTTGGCTCCAGACACACCACAGGTGGGCAGAGCCAGCATTGTGGAAGGCAGGCACAGCCCTATTCAGGTACAGGTGCTACTCCTCCCACCACTCCAAATGCAGATCAGGCCTATTCAGGCTGATTCATCCAGACTCCTGGAGCCACTGCACTTCCCCAGCCCATGTTACTCCAAAGTCAGACAGTCAATCCACAAACAGGCAGAGGCACACAGGATGGTTGAACAAGAAAATAGCCACTTTCTAAAAGTGGTATTTTCAAACACACAATTTAAAAACCATCTTTACTAAAAGATGTGTTATTAAATCCTAAATTCAGGGATACCAAACTCCATTTTTCTATCTTATCCCTATGGGAAGATATGCTTGTAAAATGTTACAAAGCATTCCCCATTCTGTCCTATGGGGCAAGATAGCCTTTCAATAGTGAAAAACGAAATTGGCAGTATTTCACTATCAGGACATGTTACACACCGAAGACATGTCCTACCTTTCACATACACTGCACCCTGCCCAGGGGGGTACCCTGGGCCTACTATAGGGGTGCCCTATATGTAAGAAAAGGGAAGGTTAGGGCCTGGATTGTGGGTGCACTTGCCAAGTCGACATGGCAGTTAACAAACTGCGCACAGGCACCGCAGTGGCAGGCCTGAGACATCTTTTCAGGGCTACTCATGTGGGTGGCACAATCAGTGCTGCAGGCCCACTAGTAGCATTTGATTTACCAGCCCTGGCACACTCAGTGCACTTTACTAGGGACCTTCTGGTAAAACAAATATGGCAATCATAGATAACCAATCACAATAACAATTTACACAGAGAGCATATGCACTTTAGCACTGATCAGCGGTGGTAAAGTGCCCAGAGTTCTATAGCCAACAAACACAGGTCATGAAAAAATAGGAGGAAGAAGCAAAGAGTTTGGGGATAACCCTGCAAAAAGGGCCATTTCCAACAGTATCATACAGGAATCACGATGCATACGACAGTTGGAGAGCGCAGGCATATCGATCGCTGTATATAGGTTTCAATCGCAAAACATATTTCTACAGATGGTAATGTTTGTAAAAACTCCATGGCAGTCCAGCACTGTCTGTAGTTCACTTTCTTCAGGACGGATAAAATAAGCACTTTCCTTAATAAGGAATCAAATTTACAAAAAAGTATAAAGTGCATTGTGCTTTGTGCAGACTGTCCATCATATGGGCAATCCTGAAAATTGGCAGCAAACATACCTTGCCTGGGGTAGGCTACAAGGAAATGAATGGTATTCCAGCGTAGTCTAAGAAAGGACCTATGGCGAAAGTTACTGACCCAGGTCAGAGAAGGCTCGATACCACAGCATGTGCAGTTCTGAACATAGACAGCAACTGTGGGCATTTCTGCATTTTCTAACATCCTTTTTTAGCAAAAAAAGAATTTCTTATTCTTATACAGGAGCCCCGCCATGATCCTGGAGAAGCATGACTGATTGAGGCGTTTTCCTGCGTCTCCCTGTGGCGGCCCGGCTCCCTGCAGCGGCTTGTGTTGACGGTGGCCTGGCCCGGCCTGTGATCAGGAGCTGAGAGATGACCTGGTTGTGGTGGTGCCCTTGGGGGTCGAAGGAGAGCTGATCCCCCTGCCACTGAACCATGCACGCTTTCCCCTGCAGCAGCCCGGAACCCTGCAGTGGCTCGTGATGGCAGCAGCTCATGACGACGGCCTGACCTGTGACCAGGAGCAGCTGAGAGATGGGCGGATGCTGCAGAGGTGAAGGTGGTTGTTTGCAGTGGAGGGGGGGTGTCATTGAACCAGCGTTGATTCAGCGCTGAATAAGCGCTAACTGACCTGCTATAGCCTGGAGTGAAGTCCCCTCCCTTCTCCCCCCTCCACCGGTGATCTGAAGGTGCTGTGTGGGCCCGTCTTGAGTGTCCTTGACCCGGAGTCTTCTCTCTCCATGGGCCCAGCTCAGGCACCTATGGAGCACTGGCTGGCCCACCTGAGATTGTGAATGAGACAGGGGCAAAAGCCCTGAGCCTCGGGGTAGATCCCCAAGCACCATTGCCCCCGCAAGGGCATTTGGAGAGACCCTCATTGCTCGTTGTTGGTGTGCTGTGCTGCCCAGATTAAGTGCCAAAGGGTGAGTGACCAATCCTCTCCAATACACTTTGTCTTCAGTGTGTGGCGTTCCTCTGGATGGGCCACTGCCAAAGTTAAGGCTTTGGTGAATCCTTCGGGCTGGTGGCCACAGTGGACTTCCAGGGGTCCCACAGTCTAACAACATCTGGCATAGCAGAATTATGGGGAAGAAGACCTGCCAAGGGAAACTTGTGTTAACATCCATTCATCCCTCCTAAAACAATTTCCATCAATAAGATGTTGCAAAGAGCAATAGGGGTTGTGGCTATGGAGATAGAACTCACTGAGAGATGACTGTCATTGACTACCGATTTGCTTGGTGGTATGTCTGATCCGCACATCTCTTCACCTACTCTCGATAGGCCAACGGAGGAGAAGGACCCTACAAACCACTTATACATCACATACCCCCAAGGGAATCACATTAGTCCCCACATAGACAGAAGGCCGGCTAGGGGTGCTGCTAAAAAGAAGCCTGCCCAATGACGTGCAATGAAGTTTAACAATAGCACAGTCGGTTCCAGGGAGATCACATCATCTCCTAGTGCTTCAAATGGCGCTCCAGATAGCATGCCTGCAGTTGTGCACTCCCCTTGGCTGGAGGATTTTACAAGGATTATTCTGGAGAGGATCAAAACCATAATTCATGAAGAACTGAGTCCTCTCTCGATGCAACTTGATACACTGAAACTGAAACAGTCTTACAGGGAGGCGAATTTTACACGACACAGGGGACAAATTGGTCGCTTGCATGCAGGATGCCAGACTGACCAAACCCCAATCAATGAGCCGGTGGGGGTGTGCCAGCCCAGCACAGGAGGAGGGTCTAACAACAATCCAGTTAACAGGCCTATGATGAGACCAAAGGGCATGGAAATGAAGATACCTGCTGATAGCTCTACCAACAAAGCACTTGGGGAGCCTGAACAGGTCTCCAAGGCTGCTGCAGCGCAGTTACCAATTATTAATTTACCTCCAGTATCATGCCCTTACGTTGCGGTATTAACCGGAGTCCCGGAACTGAACAGTAACCAGAGAGAACGCCATGTGGACCTCAAAAACAAATGTCTACATTGGCTCTCGAGACACAGATGTTTTACCCTCACTAGAGCCAGGGACATTATTTTAACCCGGAGGGTTTGCTGGATTGGGAAAGGCCACAAAGATAAAACTGGGGACTGCATTGTTATCAATTTTAGGGACCCAAAATTGGTATTGGACTTGCTTTCAAGTGATCTACCTACGAAGTCACAGAACCTTGCAATGTCTATTCTCCCAGTGGGCTACTTTTTTAGACCTCCCCTAGGTAGGCCCCTTTGCCTTACTCAATGCCACATGTCCTCTATTCCCACTTAAGTCCTCCATCCCCCTTACATACCTGACCCCTGTAGATATGCTGTACCTACACACAACAGATTTGAGGTCTTCGATGGGGTGGACTGACTCTCTGACCCTTCGGAGTCCATGGCCCCTGCGATCTCCCATCAGCACCCCACCAGATTAGCTTGTTGGGAGTGCCCGGTGCCCAAGGCAGGGTGTGTCATCAAAGTGGGGCTGATTCAACAGTAACTAAGAATACAGCCCGGCTAGGATGCACAGAGGGCAGATCTGGACTTGATGGAAGTTTCACCATGGCCTCTGAGCTACTTTGTCCTGAGAATGAGGGTCCTTCCAATACGGAAGAAGGAGATAGGGGTAGGAGGGTTGTTCCAAGGGCTGGAGTAAAACAGGGGCCTGTAGATATGAGCTATGCTACTAGTATTAATAACATGGATGTCTGCCCAGGGTGGTAGCCAAGAGTCGAAAGTAGGTCGGCCTCTGCCAGATATTAAAACTTTGCCAAACACAATCCAAGTTGCATCTTGGAATGTGGCTGCCCTTAGGAATAAGCTAGATTGCAGAGAACGTGGGCATTCACAGACAAATATGATATGGTACTATTCCAGGAAACTTGGGCTAAAGAGGATCTAAGGCATCCTGGTTATGTGGCTTTTTCCAAACCTGCTGTGTCCGGAGGGAGAGGTAGACCCTCGAGGGCTGACAATCTGGATTGCCACCTATTTAGGTTGTTCGGCAAGGGGGATTGAGACGAGGTCCTCTGACCTTCTGTGTGTATGGCTGGAATTTACCTCTGCTAGAATTCTAGTGTTGGTCAACGTATACTCAAGAACAGTCAGTAGGGGCCAAGAATCTTCAGTAGTGGAGCAATTATCAATCCTCTTGTCTTCCCTTCCAAGGCAGTACTTTAAGATTATAGAGGGTGACTTCAATTGCCAATTTGAGCCACTGGGTAGACCGAGTGATGCCCTGGATGAAGACGAAAGACAGTGTATACCTGCCACAACCATACCCCCCCCCTAAAAAAGTATTCCTCTATAGCTCTACATATCTACGCTTTTACACTGAACCAGTCAATTAGGGCCTGCAACGGGCAGACAACGCCAGATAAATACGGCCACCCTACGTTTAATCAAGATGGGTCCAAGTCCATAATTGATTATGTCTTTGTGGATACAAAAATGTGGGTCTCGGTTCTAGATTTTGTTATCACGACACAATAATGACTATAATGTCCTGGCATTAGACCTGCTATTGCAAGATGGGAACATACAGGGGAAGCACAGGTACCCACTCAATTCTAGACTGTGCCTGTCGACATCAAGGAGACGCATCCATTGGGCTAAAATACAGAAGTCCCCCAATTCCATCTCCAGCATTTATAAAATAATGGGGACTACTAGGGAAGATTTGAGTGCTTGTATGGAGGCATCAAACATAGAAAATAGGTTTAAAAAAGTTGCCGAGATTCACCCCATTTGTGTAGCTGCACTAAGGGATCTTTTCTATGTGGGAGCAAGGTCCAGAGAGATCAAACAAATTATTCCAACCTGGTATAATGGGCACTGTAGAAAAGCTAAATCTATTTTAATAGTAACAATAAAATCCAAGGATAAAGCACAGATCTCAAGTGCCAGAACCATGTATAAGGATGCCATAAAACAGGCCAAGACAGATTGGGTCACGGCCAAATGGGAGTCTCTCCTACAGGCCCTCAAATAGAAATATCCAAGAGCATTTTGGAATATGGTTACTTTTGGAAATCGAGAAGGAGAAATACTCTAGAGCCAAAAATTGCAGATGAGGTCTGGAATGATCATTTTTGCTCACTTTATGATGTTCTGGATTCCCCTGAGGCAGTGGTGGCTAAAAATGTAGACCATCAAACGCATGACTTGAACCAGCCTGGTAAAAAGGCTAATGAGGATTACCCAATAGTTTCCCTGGAGGAAGTATATAGAGCTATCTCAAACACAGCTCCTCACAAGGCCCCCAGAATCAATAAGATTCCTGGTGACTTGTATCTTTCAGAACCTGATGTTGGGGCCCCTATTTGTTAGTCATCTTTAATGCTGTATTGGGTGGTATGCCCATCCCTGAGACTTGGGCCGGGGCTGAAATAATCGCTGTGCATAAGAAAGGTTCCCCCTTCTACCAGGGAATTACAGGCCCATTAACCTTATAGATGTGATGCAGAAGGTTTTTTCAAGGGTCATTCTAGAACGGCTCAAGAGTGGATAGAGGACCATGATGCTCTTAGCACTCTACAAGCAGATTTTAGAAATAGAATTTCCAAAATTGATCAGGTAATCCGCCTCCAACTCCTCTACTGTAAAATGGTGGTGTTGGAGGGTGGCAACTTGTACCTGATCTTCGAAGACCTAAAATCTACCTTTGATCTAGTTCCTAGGCCCAAACTCTGGTCTGCTCTGTCTAACATGGGGGTCCCCACTTACCTCTGCAATATCATCAGGAGGCTGCATGAGAAGAACTTTGCACAGGTTTGATATGGGAAATTGGGGTAGCTTTCTGGACCTTTCCCGGTAACTAGGGGTGTACGACAGGGCTGTGTGTTGGCTCTGACCCTGTTTTGCTTGTGCATCAATGGGCTGGTGAATACCTTAAATGGGATTGGTGACAACGATGCTCCCAAGATTTGTTCCACCAAAATCTCAGCCCTGATGTTTCCCGACGATACCCTCCTCTTATCAAAATCTCCCATGGGGATCCAAAAGATACTCGATGGGTTTAACTCCTTTTGCAACGAGCGGAGCCTTGAGGTTAATGTCGCCAAGACAAAATTCATGGTTTTTAATTCTGTGCATTCCACCAAAACCAACCCCGTGTTGAATGGGACTCCACTGGAGAGAGTCGCCATTTTTGAGTATTTGGGGATCCCCCTCAACAAGCACATGGACTGGGCCTTTCACATAGGGAAACAGAGGTTGATATTAGCACAGTGTACAGGTGGCCTGGCTAAGGTTTATAGGTCTTCATTTTCTAAGCCTCTTAGCCCTTTGATGGAAATATACAAGACCCAATCTCTGGGAGCTATTACCTATGGGGCAGAGTTATGGGGACATAAGTCTGTTAAAAATATTGTATTGGTAGAAAACAAATTTATTAGGGACCTAGTGGTTTTCCCCCTAGTACTCTCCTGATTCCGCCCTGATTAGATCTAGGGCTGAGCCCCATTTCAAAGGCTATTACTTTAAGACCTCGCCTATTTTGGAGGAGAATTTGGTCGACCCCAGAGCTGACCCCATATAGACAAGCATTAGAAGAACCTCTGGGGAGGCCAGGGGCTAAAAGCCTACCTTGGTTTTCTCATCTCAGGGACACTCTGACTAGTATAGGACTGACGTGTATATGGGAAGACCCTCTAACAACCTCTCTGGCAATTTCCAAGAAGAAACTTGTTGATTGCTACAGGGCCTTTAGACTTTCCTGTCTTATGAAGTGTCCAACTGTGGGCAACTTAACTAGGAATTTTATACATATCCAAGACGTTTATACAAGACTTTACTAGATGAGATCCAGCCAGTATTACCAGGAAGTTGTATCTGCAGCTCAGGTATGGCTCACTCCCCCTGCACATTTTTACTAGTGCCTGGTTGAAGGAAATAGATCGGAAATGCCCCTTCTGTGGAACAGCAGAAGAAACCAAGGCACATGTACTTTTCTTTTGTCCAGCATATAAAAGAGAAATATAAATGTGGATAGTACAGATCTGTAGGAACCTAGGGATCCCTAACCACCTGAGGCTCTTAGAATACAGAAACACAAACTCCACCACGTGATAGCATTCGCAGTATCTAGATTTCTTTTTTCTATATGATGTGTTAGGAAAAGGTGCCTAGGACAAGGGATGGACAATCCTCTTTGATTAGTAAAAAGGGTTTCACTGGTGATGAAAACTAGGGCTTATGCTGTCATGACACTTGATTTCGATATTATGTGCAGTGGGCCAAGAAAGTACCTAATCTTATTTTAAGGTTTATTTTTAATCATGTAACGTCTTAATTTATTATGGATCTTAATGTATACTTATTTGACTTATGTGTTTTTAATGCATTGATGAACTTTTATGGTTTTTAAAAGCTGAATCAAAGACTAAATGTATGAATGAATGAAAATAATACATACAAACCGGGTGACATAGCGGACCATTTAGGAGTACTTTTTAAGGTTTCTCTTTTCAAGGTTTTTGTCTCTTGGTTTTGGTCCAAGTTGGGGGGCAGCATCTGCCAATTGCTGTCTTATGACTGGCTTTTTCTAATATATGTACACTGGTATTTGGAAACGATCTGCTTTTATGATCTTTTTTATGCATGTATAATGTCTCTTGCATTGTGCATTTTTATGGTTCTTCGAACCGAAATAAAGTTAATATGAAATGAAATATTTTCTTCAATGGTCTGTGCGCTTGGCTATCACCATTCCCAACGTTTCCCAAGTTTTTTCTTTGCTATTCAAATCTGTGGGTTCCCAAACATTTAGGAGGCACCTTTTGGCCTCTAGTTCCAATTTTCCACCAGCACCTCTTCCATACAGCGGAGCACTTCTACCCAATATCTTTTTATATGCACACATTCCCAAATTATGTGGATAAACGTACCCTAATGGTTACACTGTCTCCTGCATTTGGGATCCTCCTTACACCCCATCTTAACCAGTGTGGGGCCTGAGAGGTATACTCTTGAACCTTGATGAAATCACCACCTCTTTCGGGGAGGCCAGCACCTTTTGCCAATCGTCCTCCCCCAGGTCCGCAATGTCGTTTTCCCAGTTCCTGCGGAGTTGTAAGAAGGGGTTCGGACGCATTATTGACTAGTTTTTGATAGGTCAGGGAGATTGCTTTTTTGTGCATATAATCAGCGAGAATTCTTTCCTCCAGAGGGGAGGACTTGTGGGGCCCTTCTCCCTTGGGGATGATCGCCTGGAGGGCGTGTCTAATCTGTATGTATCTGAACCTTTCTGTGTCTGCTAGTTCATAATCTTGTTGTAGTTGTGCAAAGGAAAGTACTCACCCCTGAATCCACAAGTCTCCCACCTGAGAGATTCCGATCATGTCCCAACGGTCGAATCCCTTCGTTTTCCTTGAGGTTCCTAGTTGTTCCATATCCCATAATGGGGTGGCATGTGTGATCTTCCCTGCCCACCCCAGGCTCTTATTAACTGGGTGGCATATTTGGACTGCATGCTTCGTGGGGCCTGTGAGCTGTAATCGCGATGTTTGGTGTAAAGTGCCCTGTAAGAGATCCCCTCTGGTAAGACCCATTTATCCATGCTACATCCAGGGTCGTCCTGTGACCTATATATGCAGTGATTGATAGCTGTCAGCTGTGCTGCCCAATAGTATTTCCTAATGTCAGGGAGTCCTATACCTAACAGTGCTATTCTTAATTAAAAATGGGAAACAATCTTGTGTAGCAGTACACTTATCAGCTTACTTGTGTTTTGTTCCTTAAATACAGTTCTGCAACTAAGGTTAGCTGTATGGGTGAATAAATAAGTGGACTGATGAGCGAATGAGTGAATGTGTGAGAGGCTCAAAGAGTGAATAAGCAAATTAATTGGGGGGGAGCGTTATTAGATATGTTTGTGTATGAACTCCTGTATATGTGGGTGAGTAGATGAATGGGCCGACGTAAACAAATGTTTGTATGTGGAGCTGGCTAGATGACATATCATATGTTTACTACATATCAATAGTTGATATGATCTAAATGTGGCCTCTATGGAGCACAATTATTTAAAGATACAAAGTTTGAAGAAACCAAATCTAGCAAGTATCCCGGTTGTCACAAAGAATGTTTACAGACTTGCAAACCAGTCACTGGAATACTTACATGTGTTGAATATTTCGGGACAAATCTCCATGTCATATTGGTTACTTGGATGGGTCTGGGCCATGTGGGCAATGAGGC
This sequence comes from Calotriton arnoldi, assembly GCA_963921515.1. Classification (NCBI taxonomy): domain Eukaryota; kingdom Metazoa; phylum Chordata; class Amphibia; order Caudata; family Salamandridae; genus Calotriton; species Calotriton arnoldi. The sequence continues at coordinate 421,393 of CAWUFW010014063.1, forward strand.
CGCAGAAAACGACTATGAACGCAATCGTCAACATTTTCAATTCTGATGTCTGAATAAAAAGAAATAATAAAAAACAGAGATCAGAATTATGAAAGTCAGGACATTGCATAGAAGGCGTACCATAACAAGAACTATCTTGGCAAATCACAAGTGACTTTACGTGACATTTCTTTCACCAATATGAAGTTGCATTCTTCAAACTTGCCTTCAGCTACCTGTAGACTTTACCTTCCCTTGTTTGGGAGTAATAGGGTCAATAGCAGAGAAATAGAGACATTGTGAAGGTTGAAGGGGAGGCACAGCATAGCTGATGGAGTGAGAGAAGGTGGATTGTAGAAGTATTCAGGAGGAAGATCTCAATGAGACAGAGAGGTGGTGCTGAGTTTAGCGTTTGGGAGGTGATGTTTTGGGGAGCAGGTCATCAAGTGTATCATAAAGGGAGACAGCTTTGATTATCAGGGTTGCGGGCAGTAGTGGCTTCTGAGGAGAAGCAGAGCAGAGAAGATGATGAAGGGAGATGGGGAGTGAGGCACAGATTGTATTGTGGGAGGACTTGAAAAAGGAATGTGTTAGCTGTAGAGTAGATCTAGTTAAAGTAAAAAGGGGCAAATGTGGCACAGATAGTATGAGGGGAAATTATGGGATAGAGGGGCAAATGGAGGTGTGGGAGGAGGAAGGGCTGACAGTAGAATATGATGTGGCTCAAGGGGGGTCACGTGTTATCGAGAAGAAAGAGACAGGTCAGTGGGAATGGAGTTAGAGGTAAATGGGACTTTCAGATGGAGATAACGATATAGTAATGAGAACGCAGGGGCCAACAGAAGCAGACATCTTGAAGGGGCATAGGAGGATGAAAATTGGTGTTAGGGGGGTGGTTGACAACAGTGGAGGGGGAACTGTATGGTGGTGTCGGTTACTAGTGGCAATAGGAGAGCGTTTGTTGTGGTAGGGGCTGAAAATAATGTGCAAAGAATCAACTGGGTGTGAATGGAGGCACAGGTGCAAAGGGGATTGACAAGGGGTTGCTCAAGGAGTTACGAGGTAGAGAAATGAGACAGAGGTAAAGATGACAGAAGGGTGGAGAACATTGACATAGTTGGTGTTGGAAACAGTAATAAGCTGTAGAAGGCAAGTGGGGTATGGTATGGGAGATTTAAAGAAGGAGTCAGACTTTTAGGGTAGATTGTTATGTCACAGGGGAGATGTAGCAGGAGTACTCACTGGGAGAATGGTTGTATCATGAAGTCGAATCAAAGTAAAAAGAGTTAGTGTCATAGACATTGCAGAGAGGTAGGTGGTGTCCTTGAGCAAAGAAGTTGTGGGTGTTAAGAGGTAGATAGGCATTAAAGGAGAGGGTTATCATAACTGTGAGGATTTGTGTGTATCTTATGATATGGCTGTGGGGCCTTATCATGTAATACACTCGCAAAGACGGTCTTGGGTCCAGTCAGACTCGTTTGAAAACCTTATGTTCAACCCATGGTAGAACTGGTTTGGGGGTGAGTTTTCCTTCCTCAGCCCAGTCTCAACTCTGTCTGCAGGAAACAAAAGGCATCCTGCCCAAGAGTGCTATCACAGAGGCCCTTCAAAGGTGGCTTCACCTTTGAAGCTCGCCTTTTGGGCTAACACCCTGGGCAACCATCCTGTCAGAGGGTCACACCATCCAGCGTGTCAACAGCCTTTGTTTCTGGCCTGGGAGTTATTCGCATGTCTCCCCAGATGGGCAGAACTCTGTCTGTGTGCTAAAGCCTATGTGAAGTCATTGGACTAGCTGAACACAGAAATGGCAACTATCTAAAGTTGCTTAACTTAAAAGTGACATAAATATCGACTTGACCATTAAGTCACATTTAATGTCATGATTAATTTGATATCTTACATGACCTAGTTTGGTAGTCCCATTCAGGAGTTAACCGGGTTGGGGTGCCAACCCGGAAACCTTGTACTAGCCAATGGGGCTACTAAGTTTATCCACAGCAAAACGACAATTTAGACGTGTTGCTGTTAAGACATATGAAAAATATATGTCTGACTTAACAGAATACAGCTCCCTGCTATAGGCCCTCCTTAGGGGAGGCTTACATATAATGTGAAGGGATGTGGTGGCTTCTCTATTGGTTTTAATGGCAAAGTCTTTTACATAGTTGTCCTAAGATTGGAGTGGGAATAGTAAATCTGACCCGACCAAAGTTCAATACTGCTTGATTAGGATTGTTATTATTTATTTTATATTTTTTCATTGTTATAAATATTTTTACATTAGCTATATGATTAAATCATTTGTAATTTTTTATTTTTGGGGGGGATATGAATTTTTGAAGTTATAAATTATTTTCTGTATATTTTTGTTTTATATGTGTCTAATATTTTCTTTTATTATTAATAATATGTTAATGTGATTTATTTGTAATAATTGTTTACATATGTTATAACATTTTAAAGTATATATGTTTCAACTTTAATTTATTAATATTTTTAAATAATATTTGTATTTATCTTCCATTATATTGTCATTGTTAACATTAATACTTAGATTAAATTGAATATAAATCTATATATAGTCATGTTTGATATACTTGCCTGTTCTCTGATGATATTCTGTTCCAAAATATTTTTGTTTAGCAACTTTTGTAGTTTACATACACTGGGCCCGATTCACATAGGTAAACTGAGACGAAATCTAACTTTGCGACTTTTGGTATTCACAAAGGGCATTTACTACTCGTAAATGCCCTTTGTGAATACCAGAAGTTGAACTTTACAACTTTTCAGTATTCACAAAGGGTATTTACAGAGTAGTAAATGCCCTTTGTGAATACCGAAAGTCGTAAAGCTAGACTTTCGTCTCATTTTACCTTTGTAAATCGGGCCCAAAGTATGTCAACAAGATGTTTTGGTTCCCAAAATTTTTGTAAACAAAATTTATGTATTGCTATATTTCTGTTACCAATATTTTGCTATGCAATCGTTTTTCTCAGTCATATGTCTGTAATTTTCCACGTATCTCTCTACCCATGCTCCCCATAATTGCAAATGCCTGTTCCTTTTAATAACCATTTCTGTTGATCTCTCTTGTCCTGGTGCATTCCTTTCCAACTTTCTATGTCCCCTGATCCTGTTTTGCAAGGATTTCAGTCCTATATGCAGATAGATGTGTCAGTGAGCACAGGTGGAGTGGGTGTCAGTGCATGTGTGATGCAGGGTTTGCTGGCACAAGCGCGTGTTCATGGGAGGGAGAATGGGTTGTCACACCCCCTAAAGATGTGCAGCTCTGCCTGTGTTAGGCTTCACTTGGGATGAGCATCTCTTACAATGTTGATGTGAGTTTCTCTGGACCTGTGAAGTGTTCATTTAGTGTAACATCTCCCACTCCTTAAGGCACAGGGGAAAATGGGAGTAGTTAACATTGACACCCGATGCCCAGTAAAAAGCTGAATCCCATTAGGCTTTTCCATTTTTAAATTATTCTTGTTTTCACTTGCTTATTTTTTGTTTAGCAACTCAGAAGGATGCTCATTAATACACAAGGGGCCCTATTTAGAGTTTAGTCGATGTGGAGCATATTTCAAAAAGGGGCAAGTGTCCCAACCACCGTACTGAGAGTGTACTGATTGCCATCCCACTTTAAATATGGTGGACAACGTTTTGGCCGATGCCCCACTTCCCGAACTTTTAATTAGTCCAAATCTCTGCTTATATTTTCTGTGATCGAAAGAGACTGAGGAGAAGCAATACCACATATCGGCAGTCTTTTTTTATTTTTTGGGAGAGGGTGCTGGTAGAGAAGTGGATCAGGAGAAAACTACATCCTATATATATATTTTTTTTTTGCGGTTTGCACTCGACCCGAAGGTATTGGAGCGCTTTACACGAGCACCAGTTACCTTACACAAGGAAAGGTTTTACAGGAAAAGGTAGGGAATGCTATTAGGGCTCTACACATATAACCTCATAGCTTCACAGCACTCACTGGCTGGCAAAGCAATCCTGACTTTCAGGCCAATATCCGGCAAATGTGTATATGTTAGTTATTTTCTCTATCTCAAAATCAATTATGCCAAAATTGTAAAGCACTGTTGGTGAGTCGGAGGAGGCAGGCGATATGGTAATTGCACATACGGCTCTCGCTCTTTCCTGCTCAACATGAGAAACAGCTTTTATTAATGCAATATTCAAATGTATTAATGTTGACCTTGGAATGTGCATCCCTGGACTTAAATTCTAGTTTCGAAACGCGATCAAAAATCATATGCGCCTCAAATCGTAATTTATGTAATATAAAAACACGTGCTATGCTAAACCTAGCTCCAATCTGTGCTGCCCAGCAATGTTGCAATGTCACACTGCATGCTTCACTTCATCAAATTTAGTTTTTTCGAAACCCACACAATATTGCTTATGCACATCACCAGCTGACATGAAACGGAGCTCTCAAGGACCTTTGGTTGCACGGTTTAGTATCTCATCCAGATTATGGTTCTCCCTTGCCTTCTTCTGCTTGGAGCCCTGTTTACCAGATTGTACCATCCGGAAGATGTACCAACATGCAATAAGATGGAATTGGGAAACGTGAGAGCACTCTAAAACATTCTCTGGGGCAGATTTACATCTTCTGGCGCATCCCTGCAAATCAGCAGGGATGCGCCAGGAAAGATGCATCAGGCAAAACTACCCGTGCGCCACCATGGATGCGCCGCATTTATAATGCGGCGCGCCGTGGCGCACGGATAGGCAGATGCGTGACGTATCTGCCGGCGTAAGTTTGGCGCAGTGCGAGAGTCGTGTCGCTCACGCGACGCAACTCCAGCACTGTTCCAACCCAGCCTATCTTCAACATGCTGCGTCACGCCTACGCCTGCTTCAAGCAGGCGCAAGGTTTTGACGCAGCGGCGTCGAAAAGTGACTGAGTGAAATCTTGTAGATTTCACTGCGTCACTTTTCCTAGGCTTTCCTCCGACGGATCGCCCACACTGCGACGGAACGCCCACATGAAACCTGACGCAGGTTTCATGTGGCGCAGTGCTTTACAATGTGACGCATCTGCCTAGATGCGTCACGTTGTAAATAGGGCGCAACGTGGCGCATGGTTTACGCCGCCGCTGCGTCACAGAAGTAACGCAACGGCGGCACAAAAGTGGCGCAAGGGGCTCGTAAATCTGCCCCTCTGTGTTAAACCCAACGGCTCCTTAAGTTATGTTCATGCTTTATGAAATACCTAATATAAAATACAAATAAGTGAACACCTATACAGACACACAGACACACACCCACACACACACGCAGACATACACACACACACCAGACCAAGTATTCCGTGGGTCCCACTCACTGCAATTAACACTCAACGTCCTCAGCTATCTCGCTAGGATTAGAGCCTAAAGCCAGCAGAATAAATTATCCGTTAAATTTGTTTAACTCTCCAACTGTTTTGCAATAGCTTCTTTTTACAGAACACCCACCGGTGTAAATACTTGGACACATTTTACGTACTTTAAGAATAATGATTACATTTCAGAATGCCTTACGCCCTCCACCCCTTAACATAGTATCCTCCCGAAATTCCTCTCCAACCCCAAACCCGACTCTTAGGACACAGTTATTGTTACCTAATTCCAGAGTCACATCCTCGAATGTCACTAGCCGAGTCTTCTAGGTGCCTATGTAAAGGCCACAGGCATAGAGGTTGTAGGAGCTAGTGACAGGGGCGTAGCAAAGTCCTTGCAGCCCCTGTGACTCAGAGGTCCCCCATCCCTCCAAGGGACCCCATTTAGCCCAGGGCCAATCATTTTTTGAGAGATGTGGGAGACTCTGGGGGTCCTCATAAAATTCTGTGGGGGTGGGGGATTAACATTTTTGGTTATGCCACTGGCTGGTGACCTTACCACCTGAGTTTCAAGGTGCTAGGTGTCAGCCTTCGTAGCTAACAGGGAATTTAGGTGAAATTGCAGACAGCAGGCCTTTTTCACAAAGGTAAATGTACGTGTTTGTGTAAGTTTATGATTGTTTGCTATTCACAAAAGTATTTTACTAGTAATATCTTTACGACTGCGGATTCTCCACACATAAAAAGATAGGACTGTCCTATCACACAAAAGTGTAAGTTTATCTTTGTGAATCAGGACCAATGTAGATAAGGAAATCCCATCGGCTTGGCCTATGATTTAGGCAGGATGGCCTGAGAGCCTTATCTGCCTGATGTTCAGCCAGCATGATGCCCCAAGTCCTTGCCATTTCTTGTTATCGAACAATTTCCCTTTTCTGTTTGTCCTAGCTTGTAGCGGTGTTGGGCTGCTACAGATCCAGTCAAGGTGACCAGTGTCTTTCACTGCACAAGGTCTTGGGGACATTGAACTGAATTATGGCGATGCGGAGGGTGAGTGTCGGGGATGGTTTGGAAAGGGTCTAGAATGTTTCAAGGAACAGCAGGGATTTGCAAATTTACACAGACACCAGTTCTTACGGTATTAGGCCCTTTGCTTTCATGGCCTGGTTAGGACCCCATGAAAGTCGTGACTTTCAGGAGGCGTAGATCAGTGCCTTGGGTCACAGGAGCCAGGTGACAAATTAAATGCTTTAGAGAGATTTCTGGGGTTGGGAGAGTGGGAAGATCTAGGATAGGAAGTGTGAAATGTCTTCCCAAGTGACCCATTTGATAGTGACCCCATCGAGGGATCAGTTTGGCTTTGGCCTTACTCTGGACAAGCTAAGCATGACCATGTTAGGGGAACAAAAAAAGAAATTAAGGGGCCACATAAACTGTGCCCTGGAAAGAGCTGGAGTAAGATAAGTGACTGGTCCCCCCTGGTATCAGTGTGACAGTGATGTCTATTGATTGGTTTTGCCTCCACACCTCCTTGAAGGGGACCAACTCAGCAAGACCATGCTGGGAAATCAAACGTAGGCCTTCGTAGCATATCTCTACGAACTGATGCCAAAGGTGTAAACAAACAAGACTAATATCTAAGGCACTGTAAATCTGTGGCTAATCAAAAGCTTAGACTACAATGTTTTGAAAAGGGATATTTGCAAAATTTACTCTATAGCTCATTCCTGGGGAATGAGCTGGTTGCTGTCTCAATAAACTTACCCCAAGCAATCTCTGAGCAGGAGAGGCTTCAGGAGGCGCTCAATATTTCAGTCCCTTTAACCTCTGGTGTTTCAGTTGAACATGGGCTTCTTTTTTATAGCTAAATAGGCGGATGGAATAAGAGAAATGCGATGGTGTACCGTCTGACATCATCACAGGTAGCATGCCAATATCTGCCACATCATTTTTCTGTCCTCTAAAGATTGTGTTCCATTTTTTGGGCTCTTGGCAAAAACGTTTTCCCCTTGCCAGTTCCAAAAGTAAACTCCTGCAGGCACATCCTTAATACGTGTCAGATATTAAAGTTGATACATTTAATTGTGCCACGTAATATTTGGATGAAATACAGGACTACTTTTATCCAGCGAAGGGTTTCAGAAGAGTCGAGGGCTGGTTAACTCTCTAGAGACAAGAGGCAAAATCATTTTCATTGTATGCCTGGTGTGCATTACAAAAGTGATGCAAACCAGTGTAAAGCATTGGTTTTGGGATATACTTTTCAAGGCAAAACATGTTTTGCGCTGGAAAGCAGCCCCAAAATAATGCAAAGTACACTAATTCGGGCTACTTTGTGTCAAGGGGCATACTATGGGCCTTATTTACAACAAAATGACACAGCGCGGCAACGCAAGCCGTTTTGCTGCGCCGAGCTGCATCATTTTAAAAGCACAGGTATGCATCATATTTACAACAATATGACGCATCCCTGTGTTTTCCCCTGCGCTGGCGCACAATTGGCTGCAATGCGCCAACGCAGGCACTCTTTCACCATGGTGCAAGGGTGCTTGCGTTGTGGGATGATTGTTTGTGTACAGGAAGGGACAGCTTCCTGCACAAAAACAATCACAAGAGGCTTTTTCCTCTTTCTATGTGTGCTGCAGAATGCAGCATGCATAGAATGAGGAAAAAAGGAGGAGAAATAAAAGTATTTCTCCTTGTTGCACCTCCTTGTGCCTCCCCTGGGGAGGAGTAGGATTCTGACGCATTCCCAGGTTTACGAAATGTTGTAAATCTGGGAATGCGGCAGAATCCATTAGTGTTGCATGGGAACACCCGCAGCAACACCCCTTTCACGCAAAGTGATGCATGAAAAGGGGCCATATTTACAAGGCCACGCAGAGTGGCTTTGTGTGGCCTTGTAAATATGGGGCAGCACACTGCGCTGCCGGTGCGCCAAAAAAAGTGATGTACCTGTGACAAAGGGGCTTGTAAATAGGCCCCTATGTGTGCCACATGGATGTTCCAATGCAACTGTCCATGGGTTTCAATTCAGCTCCTTATCTACTAAACATTTTTTTGTGGGGATTTGCGATAAAAATTGCACATTTTCGAGGCAGGCGTAATTTGTGAGAAAGGTTTTTATGTCAAACATTTCTAAATTTGGATGTGAGCTATAATGTACAGCACACATACAAAGTTAGAAACATTTATAATTATGTAAAAGCATAGTATGTTATACTGGAAAGATACACCTGGTCCCAGGGTATGTGTGTTGGCCCAAGGCAGCCAAAAGTGTGCACGCAGCAGTGGATGGAGCAACAGTGCAATATTTTAGTAGATATGGTGCTATCCTGCTCTCTCCCTTTGACTCAAAGCAGCACAGAGCAGCACTGCAACTTTTATTGCTGTGCTGCGTTGCATCGCCTTTTAGTAAATTTTCTCATTCTTAAATTGGAGACAACTTCAGAAGAGTTGGTAGTACTGAGAGTTCCGCTACAGTATCACAGATTCATCAAGAATTAATAAATGAAACATTTTACTGATTTAGTTAATTAAAACTGTGTCAATGAAAATCTTAAACCTCACAAAAGATTCATAAAATGAGCACACAAAAAAAGATGCCCATACCTTGTGAAACTGAGGAATCTTTGCAAAATATAACATCATTCTAAAGAAGGGCACAAAAGAGGCGCAAGGAACATTAGCTTACACCATTGACTCTCCCAAACGCCCACATCCTTATACTTGTCTTGTGAACTTACATAATTTTGATTTAGCATTTTGAAAGCTGTTAGTGATAGAAAGTATTTGGACAAATATTTCTCGGTACATTTCTCAGGGATTAAAGGATTACGTTACGATGACAGAGTTGGCTTTAGCTAGTATAGAGCACTAATTTTAAAAACTATATCGAATGATGGTTTCACACAAGATTAGACGTGTATGATCTTGACTGTTAAGTTATAAAGCAAATAAAACAAAAAGTGATCTCTGGGGTTTAAAATTCCAATCTGAAAGGACATTTGTGAGGAGAAGGAGCAACACCAAGCCCTCAGGATGATAGGGTACCAGTCCTTTACTGATCATTTTGGGGATTGAGCTTGGACATAGCAGGCAGAAATAAGGCAGGTGGCATGCAGAGATTAAGAAGCCAGTCCTTCTGTACAGGAATATAGGGTGAGGGGGAAAGAAAGCGAGGATCCTGACATCGGTGGCCCTTTGTCCACTGCGTCATTACTCTTCCACTCAAGCACCAGAACAATATCTCCATCCCTCAGCTCAATGATAAAGAGTCAGGTGGCCCTAAGTGGTGCTCCCACTGAGGAAGTGCTTTAGGCACCCAAGGAACTGCTCCAAGAGACATCGAATCTCCAATGGTACTTGAGCATACAGGTATGGCCAAGATAGAGGCATCCAGGGGGGTACCCACCACTAGGGCATGCATGCCCCCCCCCCCCAAGAATGGGCAGGAGTTTGGTGTCACCACAGTAGCAAAGGAGACAGCTTGAACCCATATGAAAGGGTTTACTGGCCTCATGGGCTCCACATGTGAACATTAACACACTGGAAAGACCAGGCTGGGCCCACACAGTGTGGGGCTACATGTCTTGAACACAGATGTCAAGTACTTAATAGCAGACACATTGAAATGAGGTTGTCCTTGGAAAGAAGTTGCTGGAACTTCAATGACACAATAGGGTCACAATCTAAGAACCAAAAGATGACAAGTGGGACAATGGAGCTGTGCTCTGATGGAGGACATCGACTGTAGAAGGCGACCGGTCCCTGTTTTGGACAGGGGAGCACAGTATTTGAGGAAGTGCAGGGGGGAGGTGCTCCTCAGGCCCTGTTTAGGTCCAGAAGTCCAGTGAGGAGAGGGAGGCTTTCTAGTACCTCCGCTTCCAGTCCATGGGGAACAAAGGGGCAGCAAAGAGCAGTGGCCACTGCAGATCCAGTGAGGATGAAGGAGGATAAGGCACCCTGCATCTCAAGAAAAAATATTCTGCAAGGGTAAAGTAGTCAGCAAAAGCAGAGCCTAAGCAGAAGCAGATATGCATAGTGTTAGACCTGACTGCCTTTGATATGGTTTTCCCTCAAACCTTTTGCCTTTTCCCCTCCTGTTTGCTGAATTTAATATTTATTGGCATTAGGACTCTGCACAATTTAACACTGCCAACCAATGCTAAAGCACTTGTGCTCACTCCTTAAAACATGGTGAAATTGGGCTACTCTTGATTGGCACATTTAATTTACTTACTAGTCCCTAGTAAAGTGGTGCTACATGTACCCAGGGCCTGTAAATTAAATGCAATTAGTGGGCTTGCAGTACTTATTGTGCCACCCAACTAAGTAGCCCTCTAAAACATGTCTCGGGCCTGCCATTGCAGCTCAGGGGGGCAGTTTTAAACTGCCAATTGTACATGTCAAAATAAACCCTTTGCCAGGCCTAAACTTTCCTTTTTAATACAAATAAGTCACCCCTAAGGTAGGCCCAAAGCAGTGCATAGGGCACATTACATTGTATTTAAAAAGTTGGACATGTACTTTTAAGTTTTACATGTCTTGGTAATGGAAAACTTCCAAATTAGTTTTTCAATACTGTGAGGCCTACCTCCCCATAGGATAACATTAGGCAATCCTGTTATTTTTAATAAGTGCTAACTTTTGTTTTGGCACAGGTAGAAACATCATGTTTGGTCTCAAAAGAATTGTAATTTACAATCCTCTTTAATGGTAAAGACAGATTTTAAATCACATATCTGAAAATGTCACTTTTGGCATTTTCTTGGCCTAACCATTTGGAATTTGCAGCCTGTGTCCTAAGACTGTGAATAGAGTGGCAGTTGGTCTTTGCTCATTGCTCCCAGACAGTGATACAAAGGGGGATTTGCTGTTGGCAGGATAGGCCATCCTGCCAGGATGGGATGGGCATGGGTGTCCCTGTCCCCCAAAGGGGCTGCCTCCAGCACACTCACAAAGAACTTGACAACAACCTTTTGTCACCCTAGACATCTTAAGTCCTAGGTAGGGTAAGGAAGGACATTTCCAAAACCATATAATTGGGGGAAGTTCAGAAATTTCTCCCACTTCAATGGCTGGCACAAGGTATAAATAGTGGACCCTCAGACCAACTCTTCAGTTTACTCCTGGACCTGCAGAGGACACTCTGAAGGCCTTGTTTTCCAGTGGACTGTTCTACAGCTACCGGAGGTCTGCCCTGCAGCTTGAAGCCTGCCTTGTACCCTCAGAGGCTTTCCTTGTTGCTTGAACCAAGGACTACCAGAGTGACTCTAAGGGATAGTTGGCTGGCCTCCAGTTCTGAGTTACAGGGACACAAAAAGCTCAAACAACCATGAACCTGGACCCTGCCTAAATTGAGTCCTTCCCTCTTAGTGGTGCGCACCCAATCCTTGACCCTTGGAAGGGGTGCTAAAGGTGCCATAACAGGCAAAAACTGAAACTTGGGAGTTTTCCACAAAAAAGTGGCATGAGACCTGACAGGAGATCGGGACCTACCTCCTCACCAATCCGCCCCAGGTGAATCGCTGGTTGACCTGAATCCACAGTAGCTCCCGCTACGTTCTTCTCTGCAACAGCAAATCCTGTTCAGTGGTACCTCTTCGAAAGGGTATCTGGCCTCGTGGAGCCCTCGTCAGCTACAGTCTGCATCTTTGTGCCAGAGAAGGTTTTTCACTTCCAAAAAAGTGACAAAGCCCAGACGTAGACATCTTCACCACAAATTTGTCCAATGCTTCCTCGATGATGCCTCCTACTCCGACACATACAGCTGCATTACCCTACTGAACTTTACCTTCTGAAACATTTAGCTTCAAAATTTCCTCTAAATCGGAAGGTAAGCAGAGAACGGGCCCAATCCACTTTTTGTATCCGAAACACGCTCCATCGTGGTCGGCAATAACTTTTGACTTTGCCACTATCTCGTGCAACTAGTTGCCCGCACTTTGATCTTTTAAGTGCTATTTTTCACTAAAATCTTGAAAAATGTATAACTCTAGTTCTGTGATTTGATTTAATTTGTTTTTGTGTCAAATTAGATATTCATTTTTCCTCAATTTTTATAAATTGGTGTGAGATTTTTCTATTGTTTTGTTTTCACTATATTGCTGCTTGTATGCTGCATAAATACATAACACTGTGCTTCTAAGTTAAGCCTGACTGCTTTTCTGCCAAGTTACCAGAGAGTTAAGCACAGGTTAATTTAGTGACTTTTGTGGTGCACCGTGACAAGGTTTTTGGTAGTTGCTTATGAAGGGTTAACACTCTGCCCCCAGCCAAAAACGCAATTTCTCACACATAAGAAGTTGTCAGGGTAGAGCATGTGAGAAGTTGGCCTGGCATATGCTGTCCACTAATTATAGTGGGCACCTTGCACCAGTCCAAATCGACTCTTATGGTAGGTAGGTTAAAGACAACCTTATTGAAAGCTATCCTAGTGGTAGCTGTGGAGAGCAGCCTTCAGGCTAAGTCTTGAAGGAATGTAAAGCAGCTTGTTTTACCAGTCTATAATCTCTTGAGTGACCAAATGAAAGAGCACCACACCAGGTATATATTCAAAATATATGTATTTATTACTAAACACACCCCTCTAGTCTCTTTATGAGGCTAGAGTTCGAAGTACATAGGTTATAAGATCTTAAATCACAGTAATAGCACAAATACACGTTTGGGCCCTAGGGGCGTACCAAACCATATACCAATAAAGTGGTATGCGAACCACGACTGAACTAGACACTAGGCCTAGAGCCTCTAGAAGTGCTTGGACCACAAGGAACCACCCAAGGTAGTGACACAGGGGACCCACGGGAGACGCGTGCAGTGTAAATACACAACCGCGATACGCCGTTAACTTCTATGGAGAAAGTCGGGATCGGGAAAATAGAGGAAAGGGACACTTAGAAGAGGACTAGGACAAAACCCTTTGAGATCTAGGACTTTGAAGAGTCTCTACCCACGGGAGCACCGGAGTACTCGTGTTACCTCACCCAGGGAAGCCGGGTGCATAGGTGCCTTTCGGGGTCGGGTTTCGTCGTCGGTTCTTATGGCGATCTGCTGCAAAGTGCTGCTGGCGACCAGGAGAAAAGTGTCCGGGTGGATCCAAGAGTGGATCGGAGTTCTGAAGAACCTGAAAGCAGAGGGGACAGAGTCTGGGTCACTAGCCAGTGACCAGGAAGGCGATGGACAGATGCCCACCGATGTCGAGTGCTTCAGGTGTGTT